>PUQB01000133.1:0-126127 GCA_003024785.1 Selaginella tamariscina
TGTCTGATTTCCTGAAAAAAATCATAATTTTATATCATCCACATCATCCTCCTATGAACAAAATTGATTAGAGAGAGAGACACAGACAGACACTCACCCACACACGCACACACACACAGATTATTGTCTCTAAATTTCAATAAAAATAAAAAATATTTACCTCAATTTTGTTTTCCACACATAAATTGTTGCTTTGAGAGTCGTTCTACACATTAAAAAATTCATAAATGTATATATATATATATATATATATATATATATATATGTATGTATGTATGTACATGTTGTTTAGTGTCTGTCTCTCTCTCTCTCTCTCTCTCTCTCTCTCTCTCTCTCTCTCTCTCTCTCTCTCTATATATATATATATATATATATATATATATATATATATATATATATATATATTATATATATTATATTATATTATATGATTGAGTGTGTGTTTATATATAATAATTGTGTATATGCTTACCGTGGAACTGGTAAGGGGTCCGAATTGCTGTTGGTTTAGCAACCTGAATAATGGTAAACTATGTCTTATTCATAAGTGATATTTATATAAATAGGCACACCTGGATACGATGGACTTCAACAGCGCGGTCTATAACATGCTCATCCGAAGAATTCTGTACCTGTACACACAATTTTATTTATAAAAAATATATATTTATTAAGAACCTTATTATCAAGTTTTATATGTATTGTTTTTCCTCTTTGTCCCAAGAGAAAGTGAGCTGCGGTTGTACATTTTGTTGCAGAAGTGTCCGTAGATAATCTTTAATGTAAGAATATCCGGTAACACGGGGAAATCGAATGTTGCCTTTTCCGAATTGTATCCAACCTCGTACTTGATTTCGTTCCGGTACATCCAAGAATGTAAATGTAAACGAGGCCTTTTGCTCACTTATATATGTTGCCTACATTCCGGCCAACCGGCTAAGATATTCAATGTATTCCTGCTTTCAATGTTGATTGTATTGCCACGTACCACTTCGTCTTTCGCAACGTCACGGTGCATAACCGCAGTTTTGGCTCGTTCATCTGTCTATATTTTCTATAAAAATCAGAATTTCTTCTCCTACGAACGCTTACTCTTGATGCTTTGGGCTGATTGAGTGAACGAATCACACCTGCGGAATCCCTACTTGACATGGGAGATTTCGGCTAAAGCGCTTGATGAAGACGGTGAGATCGCACCTGCGAAATGCAGAGAGTCCCTGGGAGATTGCGGTTACATAGCATTGCCGTCACATAAGCGCCTCTTGAATATGATGAGATTGCACCTGTGGATGAGCTCCTGGGATGCTTACCTCTGATGCTTTGGGCTGGTTGAGTGAACTAATCACACCTGCGGAATCCATACAACATTGACATGGGAGATTTCGGCTAAAGCGCTTGATACACCTGAGACATAGCATGTTTCATATGTCTATATTTTCTATAAAAATCAGATTTTTCTTGTATGAATGCTTGCCTCTTATCCTTTCGGCAAGTGAATGCAGTGCAGAAGACGGTGAGATCGCACCTGCGAAATGCAGAGAGTCCCTGGGAGATTGCGGCTACATAGCACTGCCGCCTCTTGAATATGATGATTGCACCTGCGGATGAGCTCCTGGGATGCAAACTCCTCGCCTAAGCGATTCGTACTCCTGACATTGAGCTTAATAATGGCGATCTTAACTAAGTAAGTGGCTATGAAGGAATTCTAAAGTTTATTCATGGGGCTAAATACAAGTGTACATAAAAACATCCCAACGGATTTTATATAAACCTACTCTTATTCCCATCCCCTAAACCCAAGCATCGCTGAGTGTTCGAAAAAGAAAGTAATCGATTCAGACCTTTACGGGTCTAGTCTCTCGCCCGGATACTGTCTCGAGCTTCAATCTCCAAACCACAGCTCACAAGCACACACCAAAGAAAAAAGCAAGCACAAACAAACGAGGCCAAACCAATCGCAGCAGATGCCCAAAGTAGCTCCATCACAACCACTATATACATACACATCCACCAAGATCAAACATCAAATGCCCAAGGATATGCCCAATACGCATTAGAATGACCACTTATTGCAAACACACCAAACCCCTTCGTAAACAAGAACCATCGTTGCAGTTGCCCTCTTAGAAGATACCCATTAAACCTTAGAGCAATCCCTAGCAAACTGTATAGCAAATGCCCATCAAAGAGAGACAAGCACACCAAAGCACAACAACACCAAATGCACAAACACACGAGGTCAAACCAAGTAAGTGGCTATGCTGGAATGTTACAACGAACAATTCCAAGTTTTGACTCCCCTAAGTAAGTATTCACAAAGGCAAGGCGGCGCTTTTTTCCATTAAAGCACAGAGTCCTTTAGGGTATTGATTAAGATGCCAAAGAGGCAAAGGCTGAATGGCTGCATCACCAGGCGCCCAAAGCTTGATCCAGCCATCTGGAGTCTTTTGCCAGAAGAACTTCACAGGTAATTCATCAGACTAAGGATACACTGTGCAAAATTATTCCCGTGTTTGGTTTGCAGGAACTTGTTGGAGCACTTGCCTTTGGCCTCTCTCTGTCGATTCCGCACCGTATGCAAGCCGTGGTACAAAACAATTGCCAGAATCAAGGTGAGTATGGAGACAGATTAAAGAGACGTAGGGAAGAAAACCTCTAATAAACAGGTAGCTGAACACGGACGGTGGTACACGAGGATAAAACATTCAGCTTACTTCAATTTCAAAGTGTGCATAAGGAATAGGTTGGACGAAGTTGGACGACGTTGGCGCGTAATAGAAATGAATGATGCACAATGGCTACATTGGGATCTAATGTGACTTCTGTTGCATCTGTTTCATCCAATGGCTTCCTTTGCATGTCTTCTTTCTCTGGCAAGCGACTTTTCCTCTTCAACCCCTTAAGCAACTCCTGTGTTGAACTGCCAGAGCCTCCACCAGTTGCCTTCTTTAAGAGCCCAGCCATTGTTTCCTCGGTTCAATCTCTTGACAACGAAGATGGTATGTACCTGTGTGTGGTGTGTGTGTGTGTGTGTGTGAGTGAGTGAGTGAGAGAGAGAGAGAGAGAGAGAGAGGAGAGTGACAGGGGGGCACAAACTGATAGCTGGTTGTGGTTTTAGTACATAATTACCAGGATAGTAAACCTGAATTTCTAGTGGTTTGCGCAAAGTTTGACGAGCGTGCATTGTAAGTAGCAGGGAGTAGTGATATAACATATTTGCAGATTTATATATATAAACTTAATAAGAAACTTGAGCTTTTTTTATTCGTTTATTTATCTCACCCTTTGTAATGACAGAGGGAAAACTATTTTACACGTCTACGATTCTAGGAAAGCAACGTGGGTATGCAACGACATTGCGTTAGACAATGAAATTATATATTGCGGGTACTGAAATGCCAGGAAGGTAAACCGCCTCTCTGTGTGTGTGCATAAGTATCCAACTTATACCGACTATGTCTTTTGCAGTGGGGTATTATACAACTTCAACTTTTACTTCATAACATTAACCCGGACAGGCATATACTCGCTTAAATCAATCCGTGTGCTTGAAGAGGACAAGAAGCCCAACACTTTGGCAACTTGGACTTCCCTCCCATTAAAGTCTGTCTCTTATCTGCCAATAAAACCTTGCTAACAAAATCCTACTCCTTGCAGGATCCGCCGTGGACAACCCACCGATGCAGTAGATGAATACCATCCTAGGGTTGCCGTTTGCAATGGTAAGTCAACACACATATATGCACATCTGCTGAAGTACTTGTTTGCTCCGTAGGGAAGTTAGTGATGGTAAGCATTTTGCCATGGGAGCCGGGGGCAAAGTATGGAACAGTGGCTGTGCTAGTGTTTGAGCAGAGTTGGGAGGTGGTATCTGTGTTACCTCTGGAGAAAATACCTAGGAAGTACGGGCTGGAAATAAACGTGTGTCTATCTGCGGCTGGATTAGGAGATGAGCTTGGCGTGGCTGTAACTGATATTTATTGGGGCTGTGTTTACAACTTCTCTAGTAACAGTTGGTCTCCGTTGCCTGGGGTTGTCGACGATATTAATTTGTTCCTTCCCATCAAGCCTTCTTTTCTCAGGCTCAAACAAGATGAAAAGACTCACCAGCTCTCTTTTGAGGATTGACACTCTTGTTTTTTCTATTTATTTGTGTTGAGGATTGACACTCTTTTTTTTATTTATTTGTGTTGAGGATTGACACTCTTGTTTTCTTATTTATTTGTGATTGATACTTTTATGTGTGTCTCTCTCTCGCACACGCGCATGCGTGCGTATGGAATGGTTTACTGGGGATTCCATGCTCCGCATGTTTTAAAAAAAAAAATGTAATTTGATGTCTGTTTTTTTTTTTTAAAATAATCTTTAAGGTTATATGCAACATATAATTATGTACTAGAAGAATAAGACACAACAATTATTAGTTTTCCCTTGAAAAGAAACAATGGAGACAATAATTTGATATCATTTATACTCATATTAAAATGTACGACTGTTAAAACTCCAGTGTTTAAGTTCTCCGTCTCTCTCTCTCTATATATATATGACTTATAAATCATGAAAGCATGTATATCCTAAAACGTTGAAAGATTCAAAGACATATATTTAATATGAAATACTTACAAGGTATAACAAGCCTGACATACATCCTACAGCATAATCTCTCGCAACACAAACACACACCAAACCTATACATATGCAAACTCACCTACCTTTGTGCATAATCTACATTATAATGATATGTACTCTTGAACCGACGACACACACACACACAACACACACAATATAAATGAGATGCGTCCCTGTGTACGGAAGTACAGAGAACAATTGGGTTAAAAGTTTATTAAATAGTTAACTTTTATTATACCCTGTGTACTTAATCCAACGGTCAAGTACTACATAAGAATATACGTTATATTGAAAAAAGAATAGCCAACATGTGTGTAGATACCTTTATCGTAAACTATTTTTGCGCAAGTGTAGATTTGGGCAGTGTAGTTGGTCATAGAAATCTTCAGTTCAACTGAGCTCTCTCAATATTACAATGTTCACACAAGCGCGTAAACATGAACACATGTTCATGTTTCTCTAATGAACGGTATTGTGTGATAATTTAAATACTTAATAGTAAATATATCGACTGGGGAAGGAAATGTTGATTTATAAACACTTCAAAAATGTTTAAAAAACTGTTATTAATTATGAGAATACAAAAGCATATTTTAAAAGTGTATATATTGATATCTTTTTTTTTGTATAATACATATTCAGCCTTTTTAATATATATCTTTTTATAAAATAAGTTTATTATGTGTATATGTCCATGTCATAAAAATAAAACACCGAATAAATTACTATCTTAAATTCACAAATCGATAGTCACTTTGAATCCTAAACCCAATTTAATAACCACTTAAATTTTAAATTTACATACAATAGTTAAATAAATCAAAATATTTAGTTAAAAAGACTATTCAATAAATATTATTAAATAAATAATTCTATTAAAAATAATTATTCAGCAAAGGTTATTAGATAAATAAAAAGTTAGTTTGTTAAAGCTATTAAATAAATGGGTCACTAGTGGGTTAAGGGTTCATTAAAGCGCTATTATATCAAAAAAGAGATTCCATGTCTTATTACAAATGCATAGTAATAATAGTAAGTTGAGGAGAAAGTGAAATTATCACATACATAATAACTTAGAAAAAAAAAATCAAATTATCATATACACATAATAACTTAATGAAGAGTTAAAGAGAGTTAATTTAAATTGTAGGATTTTTTAAACATATTATAAAGAGAGTGAAAAGGTTAAGTGCTCACATGAACACACTAACTTGAGAAAGTTAAGTTCACGAAAAATTATCACATAAATATACTAACTTGAGAGTGGGTTAGTTAACTTATCACATACACTAACTTAAGTTGTAACATTTAAGTCTCCTGCATTACACAAAGCTTTTTTTATATCATGGGCATGGTAAACTAGGAACACATTTGGTACCTACATGTTGCTGAAACGCAAAAGTCATTAAGGGCATATCGTATATTTATTATAAGAAGTTCAAATGTTAAATCTAACTCCAAGTCTCTTTTACTAGAAAATATTATATAAAAGCAAAATATTTTTAAATGTACACTTATATGTTTAATAAACATAAACATATTACAAATGACTGGAAATCCCGCCACCTCAGATCTAGGCCCATCCACAAAGAAATGTAAAGGCTGATTTTATATATATGAATTTTTAGTTAAAAAAAAGTTTGGAGTTAGATTTAACATTAATAACCTTGAGTTTCTCCATACAACTTGAGTATAGTGCACATATACCTTACCTAAAACATCTTATAAGTAACAATCACTCTATTACTCTACTATTACTTTGTAACAGGAAATTTTTCACAATTAATTATTGTGTGTGTGAGAAAGAGAAAACAAATAGTTAAATTTAATTGTAAGGATCTTTTACTTTTTTGATGAATCTTACTATCTCTCTTATATAATATATTGACATATGTATATACTTAAGTTGTTAACATGGTATTGAAGCCTTGTAGATTTAAGCTATGAAAGTATGTCAATTTTTTTTTTTTAATTTTAATATGTTATTTGTTGCACCAAAGCATGGCTTTTTTGTTTATACAAGGAATTTATGTACTTTAGGCTCATTTGTCAAAATTGTAAATATCTTAAAAGTAAGTTTTATATAAATTTATTAAGTCAAAGAGGCTTTACATAAAGGAAGCTATAATATACAACTGAGGAAGCCTTAAGAATTCTAGTAAAAGAGGTTTAATATATGGATGAGTAAGCCTTAAGAATTTTAGTGAAGGCTTAATATTTGGTTGAGGAAGTCTTTAACAATTCTTAAACTTTATTAAGTTGAGCAGGCTTTTCATAACTAAAGAAGTTTTAAATTTCTGGTTGAGGAGGCCATATTATTTTATATAAATAAAGTTTATTTAAAGAAAAAGTAATAAAAATAAAGAAAGTAAGTAAGAGAGATATGTTTTGAAATAATTTTTGATTTTTAATTTTGATAAGGTTAGTTTTATAACCTTATTTTGCAAAAGCTAAATTTTTTATTAAAGTGAATTTAGGTACATTGGATTAACAATGGGTAATATTAAAGATTTGTAAGAGTTTTTTCAATAAGTATTATAATAAGTATAGATATTGTTCTAACCTCCGTTGTGTTTAGTGGTCATAAAAGCAATAATGATCAAAGATGAGCAAGTTAAAATCATATTTGGCCAGTCAACAATGGTCAACGGTCAATGTTTTTGATACTTGGTCACTTGAATGTCTTCCTCGTCTTGATATTGTCTCTTGAATTAAAATAAAAGTGAAAAACTCCCTTATGCAATTCCCCTTACAATTTTTTTTTTCATTTTCACACCGTGTTTCAAACTAAAGTGAAATTAAAAACTTTTTTATACAACTCCCCTTTACAATATCTTCATCATCTTGAACAAGATAGTCACTCCACTGTTAATAAATTATTGCCCGTTGACTTAGTGTTGACCATTGCTAACCAAGTGTCGATTCATGTGGATACTTGAGCTGTAAGGGGAGTTGTGTAAAGGAGTTTTTCATCTAAAGATAGTTCAGTTATAGGGGGAATGTTAGTTATATATGGCATTAAGTATTGTAATAGTTACCCTAAATCTTACTTAACACCGTTAACATATAGTTTTATCCCTTTGACTAATTAATTTCCACACTATGTTAAATGAATTTTAACATAATTAAAATAATTTCAAAATGGACTTGAACAATTCTAACATAAAATAAAACTAAATTCAACATTAGAAAGGAACAATTTCACAATATAACTATGTATAAAACGTCCTGGAGGTTCTACACGATTAGCTTTCCCGAAGTTCCAATTAACTTTCCTCATCCACATTTCTGGATTCATAGCAACAAGAGTTTGAATAACATCTCTGACAGCAAGACTTCTATGGAATTGAACATTATCCATGATGATGAAACGAGGAGGTTGCAACATAGGCAAGAATGGTTTGGATGAATTCAAGATAGCAGTCTGCATTGAATGCACCAAGCCTGATGTGTTAGGCACCTCTACGTACAATCTAGAGACCTCACAATACCACCCGACCTCCCCCGAGCTGCTCTAGTCTCCACACGCTGCTCTCCAAGAAAGGCTTCCAATAATAGTGTGCCCTTAATTCTTCCTTAGATCTAGGTATAGCTTCCCTAGGAATATTCTAGCTTATACCTTTCTGGGGAATATTCTTTGATTCGTTATGGGTCATAACAATCCTCCCCCCATTAGCAAGTCCTTGTCCTCAAGGGCAGTATAACTTACTCAATTGGTCCTGTATCATTAGCCTCGTACATCCACAAAGAATCTACCCGGGACTCGTTCCTTGTGAGTACTCTCTTTAACTGGCTAACGTGAAACACTGGGTGCACCCTCACTCCTTCTGGCAGCCGTAGTCGATATGCCACCTTACCGATACGCTCCAGAATCTCATAAGGACCTGAGTACCTGGGAGACAACTTATCATTGCGTCCCTTCCGTAAGGCCACAACTGTGTTCCGCCTTACATGTGTGGCAAATACCACTCGGAGATATACATAATCCCCCACCTGGAACTCTCGGAAGCTTCTGTGCTCATTAGCAAACTTGATAGCTCGGCTCTGAGCTGCTTGTAAGTTCTTCTTGCACAAACTCTGAATGTTTTCAAGTTCAACACTCAGATCTTTAGCTTCCTCATCCATGTTGCCTTGAGCCTTCTTACTTGCTAAACCGAGCTCAAAAGCTGTCTTGGGATGTCGTCCAAACATAGCATAGTATGGACTCATTCCAATGCCACTGTGCTGGCTGTTATTATAAGCAAACTCGAGTAATGGAATATACTTATCCCACTGACCTTCCTTCTGGTTAATAGTGCACCTTAGCATATCTTCCAGAACTTGGTTCACCCTCTCTGTTTGCCCATCTGTTTCGGGATGATCTCCGCTACACAGCTTAAGCTTCACTTCTATGCACTTAGAAAAGCCTCTCCAAAAGCTAGAAGTGAACTTGGAGTCCCTATCACTTACAATATCATCTGGAAATCCGTGGATAGGAAATACATGTTGTAAATACATCGTAGCCAGCTCGGATGCATTCACATTCTTCCCCAAGGGAACTAACTTGACAAACTTTGTCAACCTGTCCACAATGACCCACACCTGTTCATTCTGCCTCTGTGTCCTTGGCAAATGGGTGACAAAGTCCATAGAGATACTGCCCCATCGCCTGTCTGGAATAGGCAATGGTACTAATAGCCCACCTGGTTTCTCCCTGGGCACCTTTACTTGCTGACACTTGTCACAAGTCCTGCAGTACTCTATGATATCAGCTTTCATATTCCTCCAGTAGAACCTCCTCTTGATCAACTCATACGTTTTCCTCCCCCAAAATGACCAGCCTCCGGGCGATCATGATGAAAATATAGTACCTGGTTGATCAAATGGTCCACACGAGGAAGGTACACACGGCCATTGTAGTACAAAACCCCATCCTGAAATGAGAATGGTGGCTCTAGCTGTCCTTTGAGCTCCTGCACTTCGGCGTCTTGTGCTTGAGCATGTTGAACTACTTGGCTAAACTCACTGACCGTCCTTGTTAATGCATTACATAAGCGTGTTTGGAATTCTCCCACTACTGTGGCTCTCCTAACGCGTGACAAAGCATCTGCCACCACGTTAGTCTTTCCTGCGCGATGCTCAATAGGAAATTCGCCAAACTCCATGAGCTTAACCATCCAGCAGCTTGCCGAGAGTTTTAACTCTTTCTGTGTGAACAGATACACCAAAGGCTTGTGATCTGTAAACACCTTGAAACTTGCACCATAAAGATAGTGCCTCCAAACTCGTAATGCATTAACAATAGCCAGTAGTTCTTGCTCATACGTTGAGTACCGTTGCTCTGCAGGATTCAAAGTACGACTCTCATAAGCAATAGGCCTTCCCTCTTGCATAAGTACAGCTCCAATGGCCACTCCACTTGCATCACACGATACCTCATAAGGCTTAGAGGGATCTGCAATACATAAAACTGGTGCACGTACCAAAGCTTGTTTCAAAGCTTGGAAACTGCTCTCCTCTGAAGCACTCCATGCAAAGGGAACGTCCTTCCTTAGCAACCTAGTTAACGGAGAAGCTTTCTTGGCATAATCCTTGACATACCGCCGGTAATAACCAGCCATGCCCAAGAAACTCCGTAACTCTTGTGCATTGCTAGGAACTGGCCATTGCTCCACCACTGCCACCTTCTGTGGATCAGTCTTCACTCCACTTGGCGTCACAATGTGACCCAAATACTCCACTTCGCACTGAGCAAATGCACATTTGCTCTTCTTTGCATAGAGCTTGTTCTTCCTCAGCAATTGAAGAACTCTCCGCAAATGCTCCACATGCTCCTTCATATTCTTACTGTAAATAAGAATATCGTCGAGGAAGATCTCCACAAAGTCATGCAAGTAGTCACCAAACACCTCAGTCATCAACCGAGTGAATGTGGCTGGGGCATTTGTTAAGCCAAATGGCATAACAGTGAACTCAAAATGCCCGAAGCTAGTGTTGAAAGCAGTTTTGTAGATATCTGCCTCCTTCACAGCAATCTGATGATACCCGCTACGCAAGTCTATCTTGGTGAACACTCTGGCTCCACCGAGATGATCCATGATAGTATCCACACGTGGCATGGGCATCCTGTCCTTCACTGTTTGCTTGTTGAGAGCTCTGTAGTCTATGCACATCCTCATGGTGCCATCCTTCTTCCTGACAAGCAATACTGGTGCACCAAATGGAGACTTGCTCGGTTGTATGAAGCCATATTCCAATAGCTCCATCACTTGTCTCTTAACCTCTTGCTCCTCAGCATGGCTCAGTCGGAACGGCTTACGGTAAATGGCTTTCGTACCCTGTTCCAACACAATCTCATGCTCCACACCTCTTGCAGGTGGTAAGCCATGAGGTAGCTCAGGAGGGAAGACATCAGCAAATTCCTCAAGGACAACTTGCACAGCAGCCTCGCCCAATGTGACATTAGAAGAATCTAACTCACGTATATACATCAGAAAGACTTGATCTTCTTTATTACGGAGATATTTCTTCAAAGACATAGCAGAAAGATACTTGTTTGGAGACTCAAGCCTTGTTCCAAACCAAGTGTCTTTCACTCCACTGTACTCAAGCTTCACTCGCTTGATGCTCCACTTGATCTCAGGATCCACACGCTCCAGCCAGCTCATCCCAAGGATGAGGTCCACACGCGCTAGCTCCGCAAGAAGAAAGTCTCCACCAGCTGAGTTTTGCCAACCGTCAGCTGTAACTCCTCCACACAAGCATTCCAGCTCTGTGTGACAGTAGCTGAGCCCTCAATCTCGTATTGAGGCACAGTCTTCATGGGCAAGCTGCACTCCTGCACTAACTTTGCTGATACAAAGTTATCGCTACTTCCGCTATCCAAGAGGATTCGCACTGGACGTTCACCAAGTCGTCCCTCCACCACAATAGCACGTGTGTGTGGCTCCTCCCGTGCCATGCAGTTTACCTGTCGAGCAAGAACAGACAAAAATTTACCTCGTGGTTTAGAACTATCTCCCTTGTGTTCCTCTCCACGCTCCATCTCCTGAAGCTTCTTAGGTGTCTCCTTGTCCTTGTCACCATTGAACCCCTTGCCCTTGGGCTTGTTCCTCCTGGGACAATTGGCCTTCCAGTGTCCCACCTCTCCACACAGGTGGCAACGTTCACTATCAAACACCTTGACAATCTTCTTAGGCCGATTGTCGGTGCGATAAGAACTAGAAGCTACCAGCTTGGACTTCGGCCTAGCACGATGGCTATTCCCTCTATACTCCTGGTGCTCACGAGGACTTGGAGAGGTGCTCCTACCACGCTTCTTGCCATGTCGCTCATTCTCCTTAAACACCTTATCCTCCTCATTTAGCAAGCGAGCATATTCGAACAGCTCCTCTAAAGTCTTGGACTGAATTACCGAGTTAAGATGTCTGCGCAAGTTAGCACTTCGCAGCCCATCTACAAAATAATCCTTCTGCTGGTTGACAGACACGTCAGGTACACGGCAAAGTAATTGACTCAATTTCTCAATGTAATCGTCCAAGGTCATCTTCCCTTGCTCTAAATGTCGCAATTCACGCCTTGCATGAGACACATCGAACCGAGGAGCATACTCCTTCTTAAATAGCTCAGAGAACTCCTCCCAAGTTGCAATCATCTCCTGGTGAGCTAACTGGCGCTGATTTCGAATGCGTGTCCACCACCTCGCAGCTTTATCCTTCAAGGCTACTGATACAGCTATCATAGCCTGCTCGGTAGTTACTCCCTGTGCAGTGAGCAAGTTCGCTGCTATCTCAAGCCAACTCATAGCCTCATCCGCAGATTCTTTACCGGTAAAAGGTGGAACGAAGACGATCTAGCACCCTGCTCTTACCAGTCATGGTTCCTTGAGCAAGTTGATCTTCAATAGTATCCAACCGCTCACGAATCACCTCCAAGGAACCAGTCACGTACTCTTGAAATTGCTTGGAATCCTTCGCCATAGCGTATAATTCGAGCACGATTTCCTGGTTCGTCCACTCCTCATTGGTGTTGTCTTCTCCTTCCCACCGGTCACTCATCTCGAACCTCGCTCCGATACCAAATTGTTAGGCACCTCTACGTACAATCTAGAGACCCTCACAATACCACCCGACCTCCCCCGAGCTGTCTCTAGTCTCCACACGCTGCTCTCCCAGAAAGGCTTCCAATAATAGTGTGCCCTTAATTCTTCCTTAGATCTAGGTATAGCTCCCTAGGAATATTCTAGCTTATACCTTTCTGGAGAATATTCTTTGATTCGTTATATGGGTCATAACAGATCCCACGGGCTTGGGTTGCCCCTTTGCTAGAGCATGACGACCCATTGATGAAAGGCTTTGAAGAATTCGTGATTGCCTTTGAAGCCTACTTTGGGAATCTTGATAAGCATCGTTCTACATGCACAAAGTTAAGAAAGCTCACACAAGGATTTTGACTAGTTTCCGTTTATGCATTTGAATTTTAGCAACTTTGCACGAACATTCTATAGGACGAGATTGCATTGATCAAACACTTCTGTTTTGGGTTGAGAGATGATGTGAAGGACCTTTTCTCCTTACGTTACAAATGCCCAAACCTCAGCAAAGATCATACAACATGCCGTTCGTTGTGACAACCATTTGTTTGAGCGTCGTTAGGAAAAATCCCGTCAGTAGTTCCTGCAAGCCAATCCTGTAGTTGTAGCACATGTTCCTACGACATCTTCTGGAGTAATTCCTATGGAAGTTGACAAATACAAGCATGGCCCACTTTCAACTACTGAGAAACAATGTCGTTGCAGTGAAAAATTATGCTTGTATTGTGGTGAAGCAAGACATATAGTGGCAGAATGTCCTACTAAAGCCAGGAAGTTCATGACGCATGAAGTTAAAACTAAAAGTTCAGTCGGAAAAACTTCAATGTCCACTTTTGTCTAGGAGCCACAAGTTGGACGTAGGCACATGCTCCATTGGTGCTACTCACACCATCATCACTTAAGTTTCCTCTACACATTCACCTCAATAATTGAGAGTTCAAGAAGTTTGCCTTGTTAGACATTGGTGCAAAAGCATGCTTTATGAATGACACTTTTGTAACTCAACATGGCATTTCAATGGTAAAGTTGAAGCGTGTAGTTTTCTGTAGAGGTTGCAAATGGTTGTTTGATTACTTCTGGCACAATTGCCCATGCTACCATACTTCTTCTCTTGCACCCATGGGCATTTAATAATGTTCAATTTCCTTCAACTTGATCAAGACTCAGACAACTCCTATTGTTTTAGGCATGCCATGGTTCATGGTTGCAAATCCTCATGTTGACTGAAGGTCTAGGACACTCACGTTTCCTCTCCGATAGCCAAGATCAATCCTATACCTTCATGTGTGCAAAATATGACCTTAGTATCTAAAGCAGTACAAGCTACAGGATTGATCATGCCTGCTCTTGTATCAGTGTGGAAGATTCCTTCTTGACAGGATCTACCTCCTATTAGTTCCTCAGCACATTCACAAGCTGTCCTCACTCCTATGCATTCACGAATTTCTGTACAGGGTTCTTCCAGTTTTGTACACTCATCAACATCAGCACAGGTTTTCCCCAATCTTGCCTCTTTTCATTATTCTACTTCTGTTCCATCCCTTAAGGTTCTTCCTCTTTTTCATTCATAGCTCCCTCCTTCTCCTCTCTGTGTTCTTACCACTACTATGCATGAACTTGCACTGATCTTGCTCCTTTTCATCCTTTTGCTTTTCAAGTAACTCCTACATCCTCTTTTACCTTTACTGTATCTAACTCTCCTGTTTTTCAATCTCTTTTTCCTTCTTCCCTGCCATCCAAGTATCACTCTTTTTAGGATGTTTTTGATAAGCACAAAAGCTGCAGTTCTTTCCTATTCATAGGTCCTACGATTGTCCCATCGACCTTGCGGAGAAGAAGACTTCACTATTTGGACCGATTTATGCACTGTCACTTACAAAATTGAAGGTTCTTCGCCAATACATTGAGGACAATTGGCATCCGAGTTTATTTGTCATTCAAAGTCCCCTGCAGGAGCACCTATCTTTTTTGTCAAGAAAAAAGATGGGAGTTTGCGTTTGGTTGTGGACTATAAAGGTTTGAATCAAGTCACCATCTGGAACTGGTATCTATTGCATTAATCTCAGAACTTCTTGATCGGCTATGAGGAGCAAAGGTGTTCACAAAGATCGACTTATGAGGGGCCTACAATCCTGTATGGATTTGTCTATGGAATGAGTGGAAGACTGTCTTTTGTACAAAGTATGGACACTTTGAGTACACAGTGATGCATTTTGGACTTACAAATGCCCCAGCCATGTTCCAACACATGGTGAACGACATGTTAAACAGGCAAATAAAAAACCTCACCTTTTCCTGTTTAACCGTTTTCCTTTTTTTCAAATGTCAAGAAAGGCTACACTTTCTTTTTTTAACTCTCCACATATATAATATATATTAAAAACCTTCTCTCAATGCCACAATGACTGGTCTCCGAAGTCAAGGCAAGACGGATTTTGGTTATTGATTCATTCATTTGAAAGTATACATATCACACACACAAGATCTTATAATATGCACATTCATTTCTAACATGAATACAAGAGAACAAAGTGTGGAGACTCTCTCTCTCCTGCTGGAACTTCTTGTGGAGACCCTTCTAAAGACCCCTTCTCCCTGCCCTAACTACCTCTTAACCCTTCCTCTCGCCACATCATCCTTTTCCTTTTCCTTACTCACCTTTTCCTCGCGGTATAGATTTTCTTCCTTTACAGCCTTTCCTTTCATGCTTATTATAGACCTTCTTACGCTTATTTCTCCACAATAGGACGTCCTATGCTCCTAATATTTTATCTTTAACAGACATCTTTCACAACTTCTTGGCAGATAAATTGAGAGCTCTTACCTTGCACCTCAATAATTGAGAGCTCAAGAGTTGTGAAAGATGTCTGTTAAGATGCATTGTCTAGGTGCTCTTACCTTGCACCGATCCCAGGCAATCTTACATACAACTGTCAAAAGCAAGTGTTGTTAGGTCCTGATCGATTTCGGCTTGCGGCACTACAGGTTCATCAAGCTCCAACAAATTTAACACTTTTACAGGGCATCCGTTTGCAATTGGCTACAGACGATTTGGTGAAGAATGTGTTCTCACACATTAATCTTGACATCGCAAGCTTCTCTTCCTCTAATTCCCATATAGACTACAATCTGTTTGCCATACAAGACAGACTCATGTACCAGGAGGGTCTCCTGTACATTCCTGTTAGTTTTACATGACTTGTGTGGTACATGATTGTCATGATACCCCGGCTACAAGACATTTTGATGTGGCCAAGATATTTAAGTTGGTGACTTACAACTATTGGTGGCCTGGGTTGTAAGGTTTTATGGAAAAGTTTGTATAGAGTTGTGACACCTTCAACAGGTCGAAGATGCCTCATCACGCGCCCTCTAGTCTTCTTCATCCTTTTTATGTTCCCTCTGCTCCTTGGAGATCCATTTTTATAGATTTCTTCACAGATCTTCCTCCTCGTAGATTTGATGCAGTTCTTGAGGTGGTTGACCGTTTCACCAAATAGGCTCATTTCTTGCCATGTAACAAGATGGCTATAGGCCAAACAATTACTAAGTTGGTGATCCGCAAAGTGTTTCTGACATTATGGTTTTCTTAAGAGCATTGTTTTTTTATTGAGGCCCACAATTCATGTCCAAATTTTAGTGAGAGATTCTCCAAAGTCTACAAGTTAAAGCGGATCTTTCTTCAGGATATCATCTGCAAACTGATGGGCAGTTAGAACGCACAATTCAGACTTTGGAGCAATATCTTCACAGCTTCATCAGTTACCAATAGAACAACTGGTTGGACCTTCTTCTTATGGCGGAGTTTGCTTACAACAACTTTGTTCACACATTTACAGGCCAGACACCTTTCTTTTCTCTTACAGGCTACCATCACATTTTGGCTTTGCTCCTCATGCTTCTCCTCATGCATTACGGGATCATCTCCAGTATCTTCGTGAGGTACATGATGATTTTCAAGTTTATCTTCAGCAGGCACAGGAACGGTATAAGCGTCATGCTGATCCTCACCATCAACCGGCACCTAAATACAAGGTTGGTGATCTTGTGTGGCTTCTTCGTTGACATATCTACACCAACAAGCCTTCTTTTAAGTTGGATTTTTAGTGATTGGTCCCTTAGAGGATTGCGGCTGAGGTCAATCCTGTAGCTTTCCAATTAGAACTACCATCTATTATGAAACTTCATCTTGTGTTTCACACCTCTCTGTTGGAACTGTATCATCCTTCTTTTTTTTTCTTGGTTGTGCTTCTTCTCCTCTTCCTATGGTCATTGACGATGAACTTGAGTATGAAGTTGTAACCATCCTTGATTCTCATCTTCATCACCGCTAACTTCAATACTTGATGGATTGAAAAGGTTATTTGCCTATCGATAGCACTTTCAATTTACTTCATGCTTCTTACAAGGTTGCTGCCTTTCATCAACATTATCCTGCTAAACCAAGTCCCAAAACTTGTGGAACTCGTCCCTAGGGAGGAGGTGCTATCACGACTTGATACAGGATATGCCTACATGATACACCTACATGAAATACTTACATGATATGCTTACAAAATATACCTACAGGATAAGGGACATTATTTTAGCTCATGCCTAGATTAGCTCTTAAAGTATCATTTTTAACTTATGCTTAGATTAGCTCTTAAAGTTGTGAGTATAAAAGCTCCAACTTAATTGTTGTACAATCAGTTACTATCAGCACCAGTCATTCTACAATCATTTTTGTTATGTTCCTTGTTTTTATCTTGTTTCTTACTCTCCTTGCTCTTGAGTCAAGCCTCCTTGTTCTTATCCTGTTTTGGGTTGTGGCTTGACATCAGCCAGAAAACAGGGAGTAGTGCATAGGGTGTCAGAGGACCCATGCACTAGGTACATTGATCTTTAAAGAATTTAATTCATGCAGCATAGTCAACACTTCTTTGAAGCACAACACCTTTGTTCTTCCATGCGTGTGCAGGCATAGGGGTTCCGATTGAGTTGCTAGACACTATACATTTTATGTTTATGTTCTTTAGGCATGGTAAAAAAAACTCTTGTTTTGGTCTTGATGGATTTTGGGATCTAGTATATCTTTCATCAATTGATCAGTAGTTGAGTCCTTACACTTGCACACACGGTACCTGCCTAACAACTTTGAAGCTAGTATTTGCTGATAAGAAGTTCTTTGCTTGATCACATCAATTGCACACATGCCTGTGGTGTTAGAAGGATACATCATATACTTCCATTGCAGGTGATGTCGAAGCCAAGTGCATGACATCATCCTAGGTGTCAATTGGCTCTGTGCGGTCAAGGCGAGATGTGATTTTGAGACATGCACATTGTCTATTTCCCAAGATGCCCTCCATTGTGGGCTATAGGACATGCACCACATCGCATGGCAGTGACGTTGCAAGGCGTTTGTGGCACTAAGGGAAGAGCCTTCTCCAAAGCAACAAGTCAAGGACATCAAGGGACATGTTGACAAGGTATCCAAAACCTGATCAAACCCGTTATAGGAGTTGTGAACCCCTGTTGACTACTCGGCATCACATCCCAACTAGTACAACTCGCCTAATCAAGATGGGGCTCATGCGACGTTCTTTGAAGGAGAAGGATATCCTGAATCATTGTGTGAGGAGATGCTGGAGTTAAAGGTGATATGTAAGTCCCAAAGTCCATGGCAGAAAAACCACACTTAGTTCCAAACCAGATGGGACTACATATTCCATTATCGACTTCCGACTATTAAATGATGTTTCCATTTCAGATTTGGTATCCACTACCGAAGGTGGATGATTTGGTCGGTGCATTGGGGAACAATCGGTAGTTCACTACCTTGACATGGTTCCAACTATTGGTAGATCTTGATGGCTCCTAAAGATGTAGCTGGTCACTGGTCAAAAAATTTAATTTTTATGAATCACCTCTTTTGCAACACTAGTGCTTGTTGAGCAAATTCAACAGTGGTGTTGTGACATTGCATGTATAGCTAAATCCCACAGATGCACCCATCTCCTTGAGCTTTTGAAAGAGATAGTCCAACCCTGGACGGAAAATGATATCATGAAAACTCCATGTTTGATTTCTCTTTTCTTGTCCTCATGCCTTTGTTAATGAAGCAAAAAGCCATTGACATCCATCAATACAATATGACCATGGGTAATAAGGGCAACGTTGAATGGTATATTCCATTTCTTTTGCTAATGTTTCCATGGTCAGTGGAGTAATTGAATGTTCTGTACTTCTTGAAATCACTTCGGTGTCAGATCTGGTTCAAGATTATCCTCATTTTTGACATTGAACTAGATTCCTCCTTAAAGCTGTCGCATTTCATGGGAAGGAACTTTCCCAAATATTCTTGTATAGGTTTGTTGGATAGTTAGTTGAGAAACTCTCTATCCACTTGTTCAAGTCCTCAACCATGGTCTTATCCTTTTGAACACCAAACACACATGTATCCTGAAGGTAACACTCCTTCAAGACAGAACCATTAATGCAGTAGTCAAAACCCATGCATCACTATGAAGACCCTAATTAAGTTGACAATGCTATGTGCAACCTGACTTGTAATGTTTGGATAACGTACATTGTTGAATACGTACCTTTCAGCTATTGGTGTATCAAATAGAGGTTCAGGCCCGTTGAAATGAAGGCAGATGTCTAGCCAGTTGCTTGGAAGTTTAAAATTGTCTAGGGCATTCTTGACAACCAAGTGAACAACCGTATTAATACACTTAAGATCAGCATTGTTCATGTAAAATCTAATCCAACAATGTATATTCTTCTTTGTGAAGACAAAGGCGAAGGCAAAGGTATCGCTAACATGAGCAAAAATTAAGAAATAAATACCTAAAGACGTAGGTATTAGGTAAGTGTGAAAAAATACCTTCTCTGTACATGCTTGCACGGCTAAGCTTCTCCACCAAATCTTCTAGCGTGATTTTTTGATACTTGCCGATCCATCACAAACATTTGAAAAGGTTTTCTGTAGGCATTGATGTAACTCCATAAAGTCTTTGACTCCAACAACAAACATCTATAGGGCTTATCATGATTCGTAACGTCCTCTTTTATCATATTCAACTGGGTTCTCTGCTTTTAAAGGATTGCCATAAGAGAAGGCGTCACTGCAATGTTCTCCTTTCTGACGTTGGTGTACAATAGATTCTTGCACAGATCTCCCGATTGGTTTACATATTGAACAAGTGTATCATCGTGTATCACTTGTAAGTTTTGTTATGCTGGAGTGATAAAGATTAATTTGATAACAACCATGGTGGATCCAATGCACTTACCATTTATTTTAAAATATGACCAAGTTGATTCCACAGTCCCCTGCCCATCTCTTCTTTTCCTCTTGTCTCTAGTGTCACATTAATGCCACATCTGAATATAAAACACATAAGGTTTCAAGCATATATTCAAGTATAATAAATTTTGTTTTAATTGTTACTCAAAATTTGAAGACGACTCTATACTAATAACTAAATCACTTTTTTTGATTAAGTCACCTTTTTGCACAATATTACACTATGAATATAATTTTATAAAAATGACACACACTCGTACAAACACAAATATGCAAATACACAATTAAAATTTTATAAGGTCTATAAATATTTTCTCTTAAATGCATAAACTAATTAGTTGGATGGATAAAATACACACAAATACTTTATAAACAATGTATGAAAGTGTCCAAAGCTCACATTTGTGATAATACAAAAAATGCATATCATTTGATTATAGCACCACCACAAATGTGAGATTTGGATAGTTTTATAGGGTTTACTAGCCTTCACTCAAAAGATTATGATAAAGTTATAAATGTAAATAAAGGGGGATTGGAGGAATCATCTTGGCAAGATTAATCTCATTGGCTTGAGAGCAGAGATAAAGAATTATTATTATATAGATACAAATGTAATTATACATATGGATGTGTGTGCGAGAGAGATAAAGAAATTACATATGTACAAAAACACACATACATATAAATACAGGTGTGTGTGTGAGAGAGATAACGAAAGTAGAATGTACTGATACACGTGTACATATACATACATGTGTGGGAGTGTGAGAGAGAGATAAAGAACTTATATATATACAAATGCACAAGTCGTATACATATAGGTGTGTGTGAGAGAGAGATAAATATTTTCTTTAAAGTGCATGAATTAATTAGTTGGTAGGATTAATCCCGTTAGGCTTGATGAGAGGAGGAATTGTTTCGCGAGATTAATCTTGTCGGCCCGAAGAGGAATTGATTTGCCTCAGCGGAATTAATCTCATAACCCCAAGGAGAAAAGGAATTGTCTCACGCAACTTAATTCGGACGGCTTGTGAGTGAGAGAGAGATAAAGAATTATTATGCAATACACACGTAGATATACATATGGTGTGAGTGAGAGAGATAAAGAATTATTATTATGTAGATACATATGTAATTATATAAATGGGTGTGTGAGAGAATAAATAAATATTTTCTCCAAAAGTGCATGAACAAAGTAGTTGGCAGGATTAATCTCGCAAATCTTAAGGAGGGGAGGAATTGTCTTGGTCAGATTAATCCGGCAAACTTGTGAGTGAGAGAGAAATAAAGATATATTATTATGCAGATACACATGTAAATACACAAATGGGTGCGTGTGTGAGAAAGAGATAAATATTTTTTCGAAACTGCATGAACAAAGTAGTTGGCGGGATTAATCTCACCAGCCCCAAGAAGGGGAGGAATTGTCTCGGCCGGATTAATCTAGCCAACTTGTGAATGATATAAAAATAAAGAATTATTATTATGCACATAAATATACAAATGGGTGTGTGTGTGAGAAAGAGAGATAAATATTTTCTTAAAAGTGTATGAACAAAGTAGTTGGCGGTAATCCTGTCAGCCCCAAGGAGGGGAGGAATTGTCTGGCTGAACATTTATTTTGAGCATATACCCACCACTTGCCAGCATGTGGTCTCTCACGTTCACACACACATGCACACACATTATAAGAACAAACTTGTAAATTTAAGATTACAATAACATTGCTGAATAAGAGTCCCATTGTTGCTTTTCAAGCGATATACTCAAGATTGTAAAATATGGCAATTGCTCACCTCACTATGGAATCAAATTGTTCTTAATTCTAACACAACATGGTGTGTGTGTGCCATGCACCATGAAAACAATGCCTATTTGTGTTTATTTTTAATAATTTGGTTGACAATGTCTCTTCTTACTGTGTGTATAGGGATATGTATGATTGTGATTGTGTGTGTGATTATATAGGTTACTCATCCAAGATCAAAAACAATCATTTGTTTTTGTTAAATATAGTCTTTGGACCATTGTTCTGGTTTAGGGTTTAGGGTTTAGGGTTTATAATGATTGTGTACTAGTTTTTAAATGTTCAAGGAATAAAATGTTATGAACTTATTGATTTGCTTTAGCCTCTCTTTACTTTGTGTACTTGGGATATATATTTTCCTATATAATTATACTATGGTTCATTCTAATGGCAAAAAAATATTCTCAAGAATATAGTGTTGACCTACAATATTACCACCGAAGAGGGACAACGGTTTAGATTTTAAAGTGAAGATATAAAATTAAGAATTAATATATTTTATTAATATTTTATGTTTTGATAATATTTTGTTAATTGAATGGCTTAAACTTTATTTCAATATCGAACTTCATTCAAAAGATACTCATAAAAATCAATATGTTATGTGTTTAATATAAGCTTACCATTTAAAAAATAAAAATATCAGTAATTCAAATTAGTTTTCAACCAACTTTTTCTAAAAGAAAATCCCAAGTTGAGTTTTAAGTTGCTTTGATATAAAATAAATATTTGTATATTCTTGAAGAATCTTTATTTTTGTGGCTTTATAAATAAAATACAATAAAGTGGATCAAATATTAAGACAAATCAAATTAGGTTAAACACAAATTGAATTTATTTACAAAGTGAATAGTGATTTTAAATGTAAGTTCATAGATTTTAAGGCCTACAACATTTTAAATGTAATTTTACAATTTTAATTTTAATATTTTAATTAATAGAAAGATTTATATTTGAACACATTGTTAATTTTAAAATTATGTTGATTAATTAAAATATAATGTATACAATATAATTTATTTAATATAATATCTTAATTAAACCATGTAACATATGATTTTAAAATTAAAAGATACATTCTCTTTTTATATGTAATAATAACAAAGCTGTAAGATTGGTATTTTTTGTTACATGTAGCAGATCTAAATCATTCAAAAAGCCCCTTGAACCCATAATAGACATCGACCCATAATAAACCTACACGTTATGACCCATTTTTAAACATAATCACGATTAATATAAATTAGTCAAAATTAATATCAACTACATTTTTATATTCAATTTTCTTTTTAGGTCTCATCGACTTTTAGAAAAATAATAATCATTCATAGGGAATCATAGCAAATAATTAGATCAACATGCTAAAATAATATATTTAAATATTCTAAAAGTTAAAGTTCAATATATAATATTAAATATAATAACATTTAATAATAACACGTGTGAAATATTGATAAGATATATACGTTATCATATATATGCATGAATCAAGGTGCACTAAATTATTTTATGTGTGAGAATGATGATTAAACAAGATTATCTAGTAAAACCTCGATTAAACCTCATACAAAGGAATATTCTTAATATGTTAATGAATCACATAGAAAATTCCCTCATTTTATATGTTACTTTTTAAAGTCTATCCTCTATATATAAATACATATTTTGAATGCGCACATTTTTAGAATGGAGAAGAATTCCATTATGTATAAAGCTTTATTTAAAGCCCAACATGGAACTTAAACACGTATACATACTTACATATTTTTGTACGTACTACACGTACGGAACACGTGTGACGCCTTAACCTAACACGTGTGATACACACGTGCGTGGGATCTAAATGTATATAAAGAGCCACCCTAGGTTAGGTTTGAAACAATATGGAAAGCTCTGTGGAGATTGTGCTTAAAGACAGTCTCATTAACTGCAATAGGCAGGCTCTTGAAGAAAACTGCGAGTACTTCCGCGCTCTTGGAGAGTGGAACAATGGAAATGTGAACGAGGTAAGCCTTGCAGAGTACTACAACCCTTGTGCTATGAAGTATTGCATAGAGTTAATCAACCAACAAGCACCTCAATTGCAGTCAGTGGATGAAGCTCTCGAAGTGGTACGTGCAGCACGGTATTTGCAATCTAAA
Source organism: Selaginella tamariscina (assembly GCA_003024785.1). Classification (NCBI taxonomy): domain Eukaryota; kingdom Viridiplantae; phylum Streptophyta; class Lycopodiopsida; order Selaginellales; family Selaginellaceae; genus Selaginella; species Selaginella tamariscina. The sequence goes on from PUQB01000133.1 coordinate 23,946, forward strand.
TACTGTATGGATGCGTGTTTGAGGTACCTAGAAAGCGAGATTATGTGGGTTACAGCCACACAAATGGGGAACATAAAATGTGTTTTGGATGATTTGCATGTAGATGTTAGTGAGTTTCCACTTCTGAAGGAAGGATTACACATGAATGTGAGATCCATGACTATATTTCTTGAACACGTGATAAACGAATGGATTAGGACAAATGCAGAGGACCTATACAAGCGGATCCTAGATATTGTTAAACGCATAGAAATGCACGGTGATAGTTTTGAGGTGGCATCTCGTCTAGACCGCATGTTTCAAAATTGGCTTCAAAATTTCCAGATGGATGATACGGACGATGTCTTTGCGAAGGGCACCACCTTGCTATGTGAGACAAGAATGCTTGGGTTCACATCTAGTTCCTCATTTATCCGCAATATACCATTGATAGCTGAGAGAGATAGGCGTTTGATAGTAAAGTTTGGAGAAACGATTGCACCCACTCGAAAAAGTACAACTCTACACATTCTTGGAACTGTGCTCGAAGCATTGCGGCCAATGGGCAGATAGGAAGTTTGTGTCATTGCTTAACGAGTTGGCAAGCAGTCTAGAGATGGTCCTTCTAACACATTTGATTGAGGAGTGTAACGAAACTGGGAATTCCATATTTGCAGAAACTGCTGCACGTACCATGGAACTTCTTCTTAATTGATGGGAATTGATTTCTATTTGTACATGTTTTACTTCTTCTTTTGAAGGGTACAGAAGTAGCTCTTTATGCATTATAGGTCTTAAAAAGTATTTTCAAAATGATAAATATTTTAAAAACAGTTATGACATGCATATACACATGTATTGAATATTTCCATATCATAATGATGAACTTTACAATTTATATCAACTGAAAATTCTAAAACCAAAATTTTTCATGTTTCTTATTAGATTGTATGATTTAACAAGGAGGTTTATGTGAACCATTTATTTCCGTTCTATCTTTCGTGCCTATGCCACAAGCAAATGATCTTCCTCCGATAATTCGTCGAGTCCAGGAATAGCTATAATGTCTTTAAGTTGGGGGGGCAAAGGCGAAGAAGCCAGGTAGGTGGGATACCCCCGGCTGTTGCCCCACGGCGTGCAATGATGATTGGTGGGGTTCTCCCACCTGGCTTCTTGGCTTTCATTCAGTAACAAATAGTCATCATCATGTCTAGGCTAGCTGGGTTGGGAGCAGAGAGATCGTGTGGTGCTTTCCAACTAATGATGAGTCTACCTCCTACGAGAGGGTTGTTACTACCCGCTGGCACCCAAACAGAATTGGATCTTGATCCTCGCCACTCGAGATCCGTCGTGATACCGTCGACGCTGTGGGGCTGGTCCTTCCCATCATCCCCGCATTCTGCCACATGCTGGGGTGCTGTCTTCCAATGATTGGGTTGTACGCCCCCATCAACCTGCGGATGGAATTAAGGTGTTAGATATGTTAGCCCCCTATCACCATGGAGGAAAGATTAGATCATTTGGAGGAGCCAGGGTAGGAAAAACAGTACTAACCATGGAATTGCACACCCATTTTCTTCCCCGACTATTGCTCTTGACCCGCATACGCAAAAAGATCGGGATACCGTCGATAGATGTTACGTCATTGCCTCCAACCCCCACTTGCTGCATGTGCTGCAGGTTTTGGTCTCCCCCTTACTAAACCTGCTGATGTTGTATCTATCATTCCCCCGTTGCCTGCTGTGCTGCGTTATATCATAATTATAATAAATAATAATATGTCATATATATTTCATTTCAATAACAAATAATAATGATGATTTTATTGTGTGCTACTGAAATAAGAAAAACAAATAATAAAACCCATTTTGTGAGGTACTTGTAATATGTAATATGCACACCTATATATTAAAAGCTTTATTATGAGTATATACCCATTACAATTTAAAATATCCACATGCATGTATACATGCTTAAATTCCATGTTGGGTTTTAAATAATGCTTTATACATAATGGAATTCTTCTTCATTCTTAAAATGTGTGTATTCAAAATATGTATTTTAATATATATAGGATAGACATTAAAATTAACATATAAAATGAGGAATTTTCTATTAACATATTAAGAATATTCCCTTGTATGAGGTTTAATTCAGGCTTTATTAGATAATCTTGTTTAATCATCATTCTCACATTTCAAGTCGGAAAGTGGGAGCCAACGAAGGGTAGGTGTTCGATTCACCTTGATAATGATGGTTGACGGCTGTGGAGCTTCTGTAAGTTTGCATTACATTACATAACACCATAGCCATTGACCCTGAAACTTACATTACATGTAAATGCCCGAGACAATCCACATATTATTATGTGTACAAATGTGTAGGGTAGAAGAGACAATTGCATTAAGTGCATTTTGATTCCATGTCTTACTTTACCATGTACAGTGCTGCATATAATTGCTTATTGAATGCATAATTCACTACGGTAATTCAAACAAAATAGTGCTGATTTTATTTTACATACACACATTAACAAGACCATTAAATTGTTAACAAGCTACAATCCTAATTTAAATGATACCTTAAAATTAAATTATTATTTAATACTATTTTTCGAATTCTACTACCTCTACTACATATATGTATATAGGGTATTTAAACATATAAAACTAAGTTATGTTATGTTTCACCATTTTCATGTGTTTTAATCATGCCATATTATGTGGATAAACTCATTAAAAAATTTGATGGTTTTGAGAGAATTAGAATAAACACACATGCACACTCTCTTTTGGTGCATGTAACTAGGAGAGGGTTAGGGTACCAGCGAATTGCATTAAGTGCAATGTAATATTTGAAATGCTTTATTTTTTTAACTTAAATTTATTGATATGATAAACAAGAGAATGAACATGAAATTGCTAAAAGGAACATGTATAATATTGTATTAAAATAGGATTTTGGAAGGAAAGAAGAAAGAAAACAATAAATACTACATTAAAGTGCCATTATTCTTAGGGGCCTTTAGGCAATAGCTAGTTCCCTCTAGCGCGCCACCATGCCCAATTGCTTCCTCCCATAGCTTGAGCACCTCTTCCTTGGTGCCTTGTCCTGGAAGATGATCTCAATAAGCCTCCAAAAGCCGGGCTTAAACTCGTAATTAAACCTCTTAGCTTTGTACAAAATGCCATGTTTAAGCTCCAAAAGATGATACAGAACGTAATCAACATGGTTGTATATGTTGTCCTCTTCCTCGTACTCAGGAACCTCGTACAATAAAAGGCACGTGTTAGCGCTTTTGCACGTTGCTTTTGTTGTTGCTACCAAGTTAAGTCTTGAAGAAACTCAAATCTCTTTTACTAGCAAGACCGGTGTTTCATTCTGGCTTATGTGTCCATAGTGATATTTGTTTATGACTTATATCATGGTTTAAGGAAAAGTGACATTTTGAGTGCATTAAATAATAGCTTTGGTAACAAAATATCTTGTGTGTGGCTGAATAACCACAAATAACTGCACAACGTCATTCAACTGAATGACCTTGTAACCTTGTTCTGTCTTATGACAAAATAGAAAACGCTCCACTTTAGTCCACTTCTATTTGGTGTTCCGCTGAAGTGTACAAGGCACTAGAAGCTGTTCTCCATCCCTTAGCATTCTTCTAACCATTGTATCTCTGATGAGCACCCTTGCACATTGCTTAAAAGTACAAGCCCTACTTGCAAACCTACTCGAGTTTCTATGACGACTACATCCCCATTTGTTAGCCAGATTGGGCTTCAACCTTCTCCTGTCTCAAGTTGGAATGGAAACTTACTTGAAACTACTTCTAGGGCAATGTCAAAACCCTTTTTGGCCATTGACGAATCATTGTGAGGAAGAATGCATATTTCTCGGATTATATCATCCATAGGTAGTATGCACGTTGAATTGAATTGAACTCGAGATGGCACCAAAATTGGCATTCTAGTAGCCTCATGGAGTACAGGCCGAGATGTATGTGAGGCACAATGATATCTGTTCAAAAAAAATTATAAATGGATTTATACAAAATAAATGAACTGCAACACTCACTTTCGGAAAATGGTAGAGAAGTACACATAAATCCGCCCACAAACATCCACTGAAAATAGCTTTGTTATGTCACCGTAACATGTTTCTCTTGCACAAAAACTAATTAAAGACACTTGAAAGTATGTCAATATCATGAAGTTTTAGAAACACAAACTTGGATTTTCGGGGTCACGGGTCACAACACAACTGCCAGGTTTGTATATAACGCCATTAAGGCAAATAGTGTTATGTTTGCCACCTGCATTACAACATTGACAAATCTGATATTACAAACACTTACCATTGGAAAGCTTTAACAACTCACATTGAGCCGAATGGTCTCCACTTATTACCAGTAGAAGAACTCTCAAACAAAATTTCTGAGGTAGACCACCAAAGTGTTTAGGACTGATGGCATAGTCAACTTCAACACCTCAATGAACAAGGTTATAAGTTCCTCTATAACCAAGTCAATGAAAGAATCGAGGCTATCTATTCCAGCTTCCAACTCTGACTTGGGAATATACATCAATGGCAGTGTCATTTTTGCAGCAGAGCTTCCATGCAAACCTAGATTCAAGATCTTGGAATTCACAGCACCATTGCTCTGTTGTTTTGTTCTTGCAGCTTGGAAGCCATCCCAATGCAATTAGAGAGCCAAGTTCCTGGGGTCTCCTCTCATAAGCACACGGCGAGCTTGGAATGTCAAGTTGCAGTGAGAGCAATCAACAGTGTACATACCATGGGCATTTGTAGCCACTCTTGTCATGCAGTTGTTTTTCTACAATCAGAGTTGGATGTATTCCTCCCAACATGTGCAACGAATTGGGAGCTCGTATTGCTCCTCTGGATCCCAAAATGCCTAGTATTCCCTCCACTTTGCGCCCTTCCAAATCTCTGCAATTGTAAATGGTGCCTCATGCTGAGGTTTTCCTTGGCAAGTATGTCGTGCTCTCCATGGGTGCAAATCCTCAAAACAAAGCAACTTCACCTTTGCACGTAGTTGAATCCTTGCAGCTAGTGGGATGTAGTAGAATGAAATGGCCTTCTTTATGTTTGCTCCACATGTTGGGCACTCTTACTTGCAGTTCTCGCATTTGTTCCTCAGGACCCTAAAAAAACAAGGGAATGTTAAAGTAACCCTATATTGAAGAAACTTACCCGCAGCTACAAACCCCTTGTTGATTAGCGTAAACAAAAGCTGGTTCATCTTTGTGGCAGCAGAAATCATGCCTTGTTGCTTCAGGCAGAAATCATGCCTTGTTGCTTCAGGCAGTCCAAGGTTCTTTAGTAGACGTCAAGTGCTTTTGACGATTTTGGCAGCTTCAAGTTACCTACTCGGCCACTCCATTCTGGACACAAAATCTGTGCAATACTAAGAGCATCTGTACCAAAAATAGCTTGCAATAGTCTTGATCGCAAGGCCTCGGATACATGCCCTATGTCAAAAGTATTGCATACTTGGAATAATGTCCTCAACATTGTGGCTTCCATTCTTGGCAGTGGTGGTGTCCCCTCCTCAGAAATGTTCTCCATCTCCTCAGAAATAGTAAAATTTCAAGACTCGAGCAGCCATCTATGTAGTCAGGAAGCTAAATGTTGCAACGCATCTTCAATAAAATCTGCCTGGAATGCTTGATGTTGTGGCAAGTTGGGCAGGTTTGTGACATGATACTCTTAGCCTTCAGACTGTTGAGGGTGCTATGAAGCCATTTTTTCCATTGCCGAACTGTGGAGGTGCTTGTAAAAACCCGATCTACTGTATTTCTTACCTACACTTCCATGTTTAGCTATGCATTTGTTGCACTTGCATATGTAATCACCAGATGCTCTTCTTGTTGTTCTTTGTTGTGAACGTTGTTGCCATCTCCATGCACCTCTAGTCACTGTTTCCCCATTCACTATGTATTGTCTACGCTTTGGCATGTTCTTTGCCCTTGTTCATTGGAAGCTAAGGTATGTTTTGTAACGATGATTCAAAAAATGAATGTGTAGTCGACCAAGGAGGGTGGTTGTTCGTACGTAAATGAACCATGCTGAGCTAGAGCCACAGAATTGAGACACGTACTCATTTGGTTTTTCAAGTTTATTCAGGCCGCATGCTTCTCAGGGTCAAATCTGGCATCAGCGTGGAGTGCAATGAATCTGCATTCCTTAACAACAGATGAGGTGTGTGAGCTGCTTCTATCTCGGTATGGATCATGCGGCTTTGATTTCAAAACCCTAGTGATGTCAATGGGGAGGGGCTTGTTTCAATGTCATCAAGGGACTAGAGTGACATGGGAGTGCCGCGAGGAGTAGTGGCCGCAATAGTGCATTGGGTGGAGTCATCCACAAACAATGAGAACCCACCTCCAATCGCACCACAAAATTGAGAAGCTAAGGTTTTGATCCACGACAATCGGACAAAAGTGCACATACACAGTAGTAAAGGCAAGGTGAGTAGGTTTGGAGGTAAGCGACATTCTTTGGTTTCTGCCTCCACCGAGGAGGATGCAAAGTGCTCCAAAATGATCATAGCCAAAGAGATCCGCAAGGAGATGAAGGCAATTTTTTTGAATTACTAGATTGCAAAATTCAAGAGCCAGATGCCGGGAAGTATCTTCCTCACAGGACAGAGATAGTGAATCGGTTGTATGGTGCCAATTGCTCCTCAGAGACCCGTATGCATGCTGAGAGAGAGATCTGTGTGAAGCTCTCGAGTCTGTGTAGAGTGATAACAAGAAGGAAGGAGGCTTTGAAGGCAGAAGGTTTGTTGGGGAGATTGTACAAGTGGGGACACAGTAAGGTCAATTTGCTAGCATATGGCGTGAAGCTTGGTAAGGGAGATATGGATTTCTTCAAGAATTTGCATTTGGCAAGGATGGTCAAGCCGCATCAATTCAAGGAAACAAAGGCAAGTATTCTGGTTTTTGTTTAAGATCTGCCATTTATGTTTTGTCATTAGCATGCCAGAACTGCTTTGGTGATGGAGTGGCTTGAAATGAAGGAAGAGCACAAGTATGCTATTCTACAAGTTAAAATTGTTACCCTGGAAGACTTAGAGAAAAACCTTTGCATACCATTCCAAGCGGTTTGCCGCTATTTGAGGAATCCCATCCTTGCCGGGTTTCCCAGCTAGATATTCAAGTAAGATTCTTGGTTTCTTTTGTTTTCATTTCATAACTAACACTGGTGGATGGGATTAATCCCACCCACAACTCTCTCATATGGATAAGGATGGCGGGATTACTCTTGTCACCTATGCCATGCCTGGGGGGTGGGATTAATCTCGTTCTTCATTCTTTGAGACATAAAGGGTGGTAGGATTAATCTCGCCAACCTTTCCATGCTCGCGGGCAGGATTAATCATGCCCACAACTCTCTCATATGGATAAAGATGGCGAGATTATTTTCACCACCTATGCCATGCCTGACGGGCGGGATTAATCCCGTCCCCCATTCTTTGAGACATAAAGGGTGATGAAATTAATCTTTCCAACCCTTCCATGCCTAGTGGGCGGGATTAATCCCACCAACCGTTTGAGAAGGTGGGGAGGTGGTGGGAAGATTAATCCTGTCTATCAGGCATGGCATGAATGGCAGGATTAATTCCGCCCCTTCATTTGTATGAGAGAGTTGTGGGCAAAATTAATCTCGCCATCCCTTCCCTGCCTCCTAAAATGGTGGATGAGATTAATCTCGTCAACTTCTCTCTGAGACGAAGAAGGGTGGCATGATTAATCTTGCCACTCTTTATGTAAATGTACATGTGTATTAATATACATAAGTTCTTTATTTTTTTTTATTTACTTATAGAATCTTATCATAATATTTTGAGTGAAAGCCAATAAACCATATAAAATTGTCCAAGTCTTACATTTGTGGTGATTATAGAACCAAATGATACTAGTTTTTGCACTATCACAAATGTGAGCTTTGTACACTTAATTCCGTCCACTTCTCTTTAAGACAAAGAAGAGTATGTGAATGTACCAGTGTATTAATATATATATATATATATAGTACATGTTTGTTTGTATATTATAATTCCTCACCATTTAATTAGTCTGAGCACTTCAGAGAAAAATATGTATTATAAAGTTTTAATAATGTATTTGTATATATAAGTGTGTGTGCATTTTTATATGAATTGTATTCATAGTGTAATATTGTGCAGACAGACAGCTTAATCAAACAAACTGATTCAGCCATTAATATGGAGTTGTCATCAAATTATGGATAAAAATTAAAACAAAATCTGTTATACTTGGATATGTGCTTAAAGAACTTATCATTTTTTATATTTAGATGTGGAATTAAGGTGATATTAAAGACAAGAGGAGAGATGAAATGGACAGAGGGATTCTGGAATCAATTTGGTCATATTTCAAAATAAACAAGAAGCGCATTAGATCAATTATTATATTAATGTTTTCAGATCTAGATGAAGCCAGATACGACAAGAACCTCAGGTGGCTCTGTCAGCTTATGGATTACGACATTCACGTGTTACTAATGATGTCAACCATGATGTTCTTCTTCAACTAAACAAAAGCCCATATATAGCAGGGATCTGATTAGATATTTACTTCGAGGATCTCAATACCCATCGAGTAGGTGTATTTGCAATAGATATTGCTTCACAATACAATACATTCACAAGTGAAACAATCGTTCCAACTCTTATTAAAGAAGAACACAACAACATCATTAGGGAAATTAAGAGGGTGGCTCGGTCCCAAGTTCTTTACATATCATGTTCAATTTGTTTAGGAATCTTTGGAAGCTGGAAGAGTGTGCCAAAAACACTAGAATAGTTCCAGTCGGGGCTCACACATGTTGATTATGACCGTAAAAGAAAGTCTTTTGTTGTTCTGTCAGCTGCACTAGTGGCATCTCATGTTACAATAAGCCACAAGGAAATGATGTTGGATGATAAATTTATAAATGTAAGGTTAAGTATTGCAGTGTTAATCCCAACTTCAATTATAGGCCACTCAACTAGGAATCTATAGCTGAGCTCATGAAGAAGATGAAAAACGACAATTTTTACACCGTTCTGTGAAAGAAAGAAATGCACTAAGATAGTGTGAGTGACAATACTAGAACAAATCATGAAGATCCAAACGAAGAATAAAAATCATTAAGGTACTACATTATTAATGGCCAACACACGATAGCCCAACGACTTCTCAATGAACACAATTAAAGAACGATGACAATAAAACTTTCTGAACATACCCGTAGAAGCTAACAAAAAGATTAGCATTTTTAACTAAGCTGGATCTTATAACCGAGCAGTACCATAAGCTATCAATAAAATGGGACGCTACTGACACCAACCACTATAATAGCAAAATATGGAGAAGTTCAAACACATGTGATCCATGTGGGATTTCTTGGGCGGCCGCAAGCAAGGAGAGAACAAAGTGCGGAATACTAGGTAAGAAAATTGTTTTGGAGGGATTTATCTCGCCAGCATATTATTTTTTAATTATTTCATTTGTAGAGAGTCGAAGAAATTATAACAGTTGATTTTGCTCAATGGGCAAGAAGGAAACCTTTGCGAAAGGAACACTGAAGAAGAACCAGACGAGTAAAGGGGAGCCCTTCAAAAAGTCTGCAAAGAAACCTAATAAGATTCCTAAGGCTAAATATGTTCAAGCTGCGAAGGATGTAGACAATGACTTCAAGCTCACATGGTTGAAGCCTTTGAACGAATAATAGTGGAGGAGATGAATGTGTTAGTTGATTTGGTGGCTAATGGCAAACTACATCTTAACAACAACAGCCCCACCTCTCCTTTTCATTTCAAGGCAATGAAGCTGAAGACAATCAGACACTTCAAGAAGAGGTTGGGAATACATTGTCATAAACTGGGTTGGACCTCGGCTTCAGCATATGAAGAAGTTAATGAATATTTGTATGTGATAGACGGTGATATGCTTGTTCAATGGGTGAACCAATTGGAAGATCTGGGCAAGAATTTATTGCATGCCAACGTCAGAAATGAGAATATTGCTATGACACCTTCTTTTCTGGTAATTCTTCAACTGCGGAGAACCAAGTTAAATTATAAAGGAGGACGTTATGAATCATGACAAGCCCTACAGATGTTTGTTGTTGGATTTGGAGACTTTATGAAGTAACATCAAGAAACCATTTTAAATATTCGTGATGGATTGGCAGATGTCAAAAATCCTTCTTCAAATAAAGCATTAGAAGATTTGGTGGAGAAACTTAGCCGTGCAAGCATATATAGAGAAAATATTTTTTATTTAATTTTTGTACACTTAGCTGATACCTACATTTTATGTATTTATTTCTTGATTTTTGCTAATGTCATCAATACTTTTGCCTTCGTCTTTGTCAAGAAAAACAAACATTGTTAAATTGGATTTTATATGAATGATGCTGATTCCAAGTGTATTGATATGGTTATTCACTTGGTTGTTAGGAATGTGCTAAACAATTTCAAACTTCCAAATGACTGGCCAAGCATTTTTTTTATTCCAACGGGCTGAATCTCCATTTGATATACTAATAGTTGAGAGGGACGTATTTGGTAATGTATGTTATCCAAACATTATAAGTCAGGCTACATGAAGCATCGTCAACTTAATCAGGGGTCCTCATAATGATGCATGGGTTTTTTACTACTGCACTAGGGATTTGTCTTGAAGGAGTGTTACCTTTGCAATATGTGTGTCTTTGCTGTTGAAAAGGATAAGACCATAGTTAAGAACTTGAACAAGTGGATAGAGAGGTTCTCAACTAATTACTCTAACAAACCCATACATGAAAAGTTCCCTCGTGATAGCTCTAAGGAGGAATCTGGTTCAATGTGGGAGTCTGAAAATGATTTTGAATCATATATTACACTGGAAGTTATCTTAAGGAGTACAAAACAGTCAATTACTCTATTAAGCATGAAAACATCAATAGAAGAAATGGAAAATGTTGAACGATCTTCTAAGCAACAATAGGGAAGAAGAATTAATAATGTGTTGATAGAGTGACAAATAGTTGTAAATGAGTGTAACATAAAGCACTTTTGTATATTTCGTTTATATTTGTACAAAAAATAAATTTGGATTAAAGAAGCTTTTAGTTCAAACATGGATCACACATTAATAAAGTAAATAATATACCTTGGTAATTATAAGGCCAGTTAACAATCNCATTTTATAGATGTAATAAAACAGTTGAGAACATGGATTTTTAGCAGTGGCATGAGGTAAGAGAGGGGTATGGCAAAAATTTCTTGTGCCACATGTCAGAATGATAGAGTTTATGCAGGAAATGGATAATAATGCAGCTCAAAACATCCTTACTATGGAGACCACTTCAATTTCTACATCACCATTTCTATTACCTTCAGTTCATGAATCACTTTCTCAGCGCCTGTAATATTTGAATCTTATAAGGATGATATACAAGTAAATGATGAAGGGATTAGCAACAATATAACATTAAATGATAAATGTGAAAGGGACTAAACAAGTGAGCCTCAAAGCATTCAAGAGGCAACATTGCCCCTTGTTACTCATGGCCATATTGTGTTCTTGGATATCAATGGCGTTTTGCTTTATCAACAAAGGCTCGAGGACAGGAAAAAAGAAATTAAACAGGGCGATTTCATTCGTTATCATGATAAATTTTGACATGATATCATTTTCTGTTGAGATTGGACCGTCTCTTACAAAAGTTTAAGGAGATGGGTGCACTTGTGGGGAGTATGCAGTTTCACAACCTGACACGCTGCTGAATTTGTTGAACAAACATTGTAATGTTACAAAGGAAATGATTCGTAAAGATTGGATTTTTGACCAACGAATATGTTATAAACCTCTTGAATTTTATGATGTAAGAAAAAGAAAGCAAGCCATACTTCTTCAAGAATGAAAGATTAATTGAGCTTCAATAGAAAATCAATTAGTTAAGGATAATGAAGAATGCACATATTTTAATAGTAGATGACTCTCTCAAAAGGCTATGCACAACCAAAATATTACTTGTATCCATCCAAACTTTCAACTATATTATAATATTAATACTATGGATGAGCTAGTGAACTACTTGGATATGTGCATTAAAAAGAATAATTTAAAAACTTTTGTGAACAATATCAACCATATAAAACATACCTTAACACTTTTCTTTATTGTGATTTTGACTTTACAATATTGTTATTAAGGAATTTTATTTTTTAAATAAGCCTTTATGCACTCACGTTCTTATCACAAATTACTTATTAACAAGGATGGCAACTGCATTCGTGAGAGTGTTAGTAGTGGCAACAACATAAATATTAACCAAAATGATTTGATTAATCTGAAGAGTGATGACTTAAACAAAATAAGAAAATTCCTTTATATGCTTAAGGAGAAAGTAAATATAAATAGATTAATAGGTTGATAAGGAAATGATTTCATTTGTAATTATGTTTGATAGTTTTTCTAATTATTGTAAAATATTTTTATAATGAAGAATAATAAGAATATTCTAAGATATTTTAGGAATATTCTTTACTAAGTAAGCTTAATCAAGGATTAATTTGTTAATTAATTAATAATTAAAGCTTAACTATATATTTATTAAATAATTAATTAATAATTAAAACTTAAGTATTAATTAGTAATTTATTTTATATTCCCAGTTTTATGTATCATGCGCATTTTAGTTACAACATGCATATATATCCTAATTCATTAATATATCATGAATTTATTAAGTATTTAGTTTTTGAATATTAGTGTATTTAAATTAATAAAAGCTTGCACATTTATTTTATAAATATAAATATAAAAATATACATAATATTGTTGTTTATCTAAAAAATAATTATGTTATTAATGGTATATATTTAGTATATATGCCACATAGAATTTGCCATGTAGGCGCCATGTGGCACTAGGATTTACTTAGCACCAAGCACACTAATCTGAGCGCCAGGATTTACCTGGCACCAGGCGCACTAATCTTGGGATTAACACTTAGTATAAACACTTTGTATGAGACATACCTAATTGAATCATATTTGATATTCACACCTCTCTTATTGGTAGAGATGTTGAGTAATCCTTTGAAGGCTTAGCTTTTTGTGTTTTTCTTTGTCTCCCTCTCCCCTTATTGTTATTGTTCGTGATGGCAAATGAAAAAAGGTATTGCAGTTGTTCGATGTGTTGCAATTGAGTGTGGCAAATTAGACCACTCTCTTGCAAGAAATTCACTAAGGTATGTAGTAGAGTGCCAATCCACACCTTTTGGTTTAACATCCACATGTTTGTCCAGAGTTCTTCGAGGGGGAGGTTGGAGCGACATGTATCATTGGTGAGAACACTTTCATGGAATTACTAATTACCATGGATGGTCTCAATCCAAGTGGTTGCGAGAGTTCCCCACGTCTTTACAAGGACTTGCCTTGCAATGGTACAATGGTGTCCCTGTTCTCGATTGGCAAGATTGAAACATCTTGTTCAGCAATTCAAGCAAGCTTTTGGTAAGCCTAAGGATTCTACTGCGGCTTTTTGTGAGCTCCATGACTTGAAGCAAGTGTCGGGAGAGACCGTTTAGCGATTCGGGATCAAGTTCAAAACTTGTCAATCGTATGGATTTGAGCATGAAAGAATGTGTACGGTTGAGCTTGTTGTGGCTAGCTTTTCTCCCTGATTTGGTTGGTTTGGTGGAGGGATTTGGTCCCTAGATAGTGGAGGAGGCCTTGAGGATTGCACAACAATTTGAGAACTTCTTGGGAGCATCACAACGTGTATATCCTATACTAGCACCTGTTCCTGAACTTCTTCGACATTTGATCACGTTCCGATGGAAGTGGGTGCTGTCCAGCTGGAGGACTAGTCCTCAAGCTACTTGAGGGGCCAAGGCCAATTTGTTGGTTAGCGTGGTTGTGGTCATGAACGAAACATTCAATGCTACGAGTGCCAAGGTTGGGGACATGTTCTAAGGGCGTGTGCAAATTGACATCAAGTAGCCACCATCAAGATTGTAGAAGAAGTCGAGATGCTTCCTCAACTGTCATGACCCAATACATGATACAAGATATAGGATATGGGATACATAATATGCCTACATGATATACCTACATAATATACTTACAGGATAGGATATACCTACAGGATAAAAGACATTATTTTTAACTCATGCTAGATTAGCTTTTGGAGTATCATTTTTAGCTTATGCCTAAATTAGCTCTTGAAGTTGTGAGTATAAAAGCTCCAACCTAATTGTTGTACAATTAGTTATTATCAATACCAGTCATTCTTGTTATATTCCTTGTTCTTGTTTGTTCCTTGCTCTTGAGTCAAGCCTCCTTGTTCTTATCATGCTCTTGGGTCGTGACTTATTAGTTTGATAGTAATTACTTTCATAGCTCCTCAATTTCTAGTTAATTTTTTTTTCTTGGTTCTTCTCCCTTGTTTTCCTCCTTTTCTTCTTTCATAGATCATGGCAGATTTTGAGCAATTTCAATGCAAGCATCAAATTGCTTCATGAGCTGGCCACTTTGCGCCAAGTGGTCACATATCTGCAAAGTTCCACCAACACGGCACATGTAGATGCTGATGCATCCTCCAAGGCTGTTGCGCAGGCTCTCTCTCAAGCCTTCATGGTTTCCTCTCCATTGAACTCTTCTTCGGAGGCGATGCCGGAGAAGTTCAGTGGTAATCACACCAATTTCCAAGGTTTCCTGAATCAGATTAGGCTTTTGATCCGTATGCAACCACGTCGCTACTTAATTGATGCACAAAAGGTTGGCCTTTTGGCATCCTTATTAGTTGGATCCCCACGGGCTTGGGTTGCCCCTTTGCTAGAGCGTGACGACCCATTGATGAAAGGCTTTGAAGAATTCGTGATTGCCTTTGAAGCCTACTTTGGGGATCTTGATAAGTATCATTCTACATGCACAAAGTTAAGAAAGCTCGCACAAGGATTTTGACTAATTTCCGTTTATGCATTTGAATTTTAGCAACTTTGCACGAACATTCTATAGGACGAGATTGCATTGATCAAACACTTCTGTTTTGGGTTGAGAGATGATGTGAAGGACCTTCTCCTTAGGTTACCAAATGCCCAAACCTCAGCAAAGATCATACAACATGCCGTTCACTGTGACAACCGTTTGTTTGAGCGTCGTTAGGAAAAATCCCGTCAGTATTCCTGCAAGCCAATCCTGTAGTTGTAGCACATGTTCCTACGACATCTTCTGGAGTAGTTCCTATGAAAGTTGACAAATACAAGCGTGGCCCACTTTCAACTACTGAGAAACAATGTCGTTGCAATGAAAAATTATGCTTGTATTGTGGTGAACAGGACATATGGTGGCAGAATGTCCTACTAAAGCCAGGAAGTTCATGACGCATGAAGTTAAAACTAAAGTTCAGTCAGAAAAACTTCAATGTCCACTTTGTCTAGGAGCCACAAAGTTGGACGTAGGCACATGCTCCATTGGTGCTACTCACACCATTCCATCACTTAAGTTTCCTCTACACATTCACCTCAATAATTGAGAGCTCAAGAAGTTTGCCTTGTTAGACATTGGCGCAAATGCATGCTTTATGAATGACACTTTTGCAACTCAACATGGCATTTCAATGGTAAAGTTGAAGCGTGTAGTTTCTGTAGAGGTTGCAAATGGTCGTCTGATTACTTTGGCACAATTGCCCATGCTACCATACTTCTCTCTTGCACCCATGGCGCATTTAATTGTTCAATTTCCTTCAACTTGATCAAGACTCAGACGACTCCTATTGTTTTAGGCATGCCATGGTTCATGGTTGCAAATCCTCATGTTGACTGAAGGTCTAGGACACTCACGTTTTCCTCTCCGGTAGCCAAGATCAATCCTATACCTTCATGTGTGCAAAATATGACCTTAGTATCTAAGGCAGTACAAGCTACAGGATTGATCATGCCTGCTCTTGTATCAGTGTGGAAGATTTCTTCTCGACAGGATCCACCTCCTATTAGTTTGTTAGCACATTCACAGGCTCTCCTCACTCCTATGCATTCACAAACTTCTGTACAGGGTTCTTCCAGTTTTGTACACTCGTCAACATCAGCACAGGTTTTCCCCAATCTTGCCTCTTTTCATTACTCTACTTCTGTTCCATCCCTTAAGGTTCTTCCTCTTTTTCATTCATAGCTCCCTCCTTCTCCTCTCTATGTTTTTACCACTACTATGCATGAACTTGCCACTGATTTTACTCCTTTCATCCTTTTGCTTTTTCAAGTAACTCCTACATCCTCTTTTACCTTTCCTATATCTAACTCTCCTGTTTTTCAATCTCTTTTTCCTTCTTCCCTGCCATCCAAGTATCACTCTTTTCAGGATGTTTTTGATAAGCACAAAACTGCAGTTCTTCCTATTCATAGGTCCTATGATTGTCCCATTGATCTTGCGGAGGAGAAGACTTCACTGTTTGGACCGATTTATGCACTGTCACTTACAAAATTGGAGGTTCTTCGCCAGTACATTGAGGACAACTTGACATCCGGGTTTATTTTGTCATTCAAAGTCCCCTGCAGGAGCACCTATCTTTTTTGTCAAGAAAAAAGATGGGAGTTTGCGTTTGGTTGTGGACTATAAAGGTTTGAATCAAGTCACCATCTGGAATTGGTATCTATTGCATTAATCTCAGAACTTCTTGATCGGCTATGAGGAGCAAAGGTGTTCACAAAGATCGACTTATGAGGGCCTACAATCCTGTAAGGATTTGTCTATGCAATGAATGGAAGACTGCCTTTTGTACAAGGTATGGACACTTTGAGTACACAGTGATGCGTTTTGGACTTACAAATGCCCCAGCCATGTTCCAACACATGGTGAACGACATGTTAAACAGGCAAATGGGAAAACCTCACCTTTTCCTGTTTAACCGTTTTTCTTTCTTTCAAATGTCAAGAAAGGCTACACACTTTCTTTTTATCAACTCTCCACATATATATATATTAAAACACCTTCTCTCAATGCCACAATGACTGGTCTCCGAAGTCAAGGGCAAGACGGATTTTAGTTATTGATTCATTCATTTGAGAGTATACATATCACACACACAAGATCTTATAATATGCACATTCATTTCTAACATGAATACAAGAGAACAAAGTGTGGAGACTCTCTCTCTCCTGCTGGAACTTCTTGTGGAGACCCTTCTAAAGACCCCTTCTCCCCTGCCCTAACTACCTCTTAACCCTTCCTCTCGCCACATCATCCTTTTCCTTTTCCTTACTCACCTTTTCCTCGCGGTATGGATTTTCTTCCTTTACAGCCTTTCCTTTCATGCTTATTATAGACCTTCTTACGCTTATTCTCTCCACAATAGGACGTCCTATGCTCCTAATATTTTATCTTTAACAGACATCTTTCGCAACTTCTTGGACCAGATTGTGGTGATCTACCTCGATGACATCTTGATTTTTTTCAAGGACCAAGCAGCACATGACAAGCATATACGACTAGTTTTATAGAAGCTTCGCGAGTATGGCCTGTATGCAAAGTTGGAGAAGTGTTTTTTTGACAGGGATACTATAGAGTTCTTGGGCTACATCGTCTCTCCTACCGGCGTCTCAATAGACATGCACAAAGTGAAGAATGTTGTGGAGTGGGAGAGGCCTAAGTCTATACAAGACGTACAATGTTTCCTTGGTTTTACAAATTTCTACAGGTGATTCATACAGGACTTCTCCAAGTGTGTACTTCCACTCACGGAACTCACCAAGCACACATGGGATTTCTTTTGGTCCGACAAGGCGGAACATGCATTCACAACACTCCAGGACGCCTTCACGACAGCTCCAATTTTAGCACATCTTGATCTTTCTCGTCCCTTCTTCGTTGAAGCAGATGCTTCGGACTTTGCAGTAGGTTCTATCCTATTACAAGTTGGAGAAGATAAGTTACTCTATCCTGTAACCTTTCATTCTCATAAGTTTCTTTTAGCAGAGATCAATTACGAGATTCATGACAAGGAACTCAAGGCCATTGTGAATTTGTTTGAGGAGTGGCGGCACTTCTTAAAAGGTGCTGCACATCCTGTACAAGTTCTTATGGATCACAAGAACCTTTTCAAACAGCTCGAGTTCTCAGTCGGTGATAGGTTAGGTGGGCGGAATTCCTATCACGTTTTAATTTTGTCATCGTCTATAGGCCTAGTTTTTGGAATGGGAAAGCGGATGCATTGTCTAGGTGCTCTTACCTTGCACCGATCCCAGGCAATCTTACATACAACTGTCAAAAGCAAGTGTTGTTAGGTCCTGATCGATTTCGGTTTGCGGCACTATAGGTTCATCAAGCTCCAACAAATTTAACACTTTTACAGGGCATCCGTTTGCAATTGGCTACAGACAATTTGGTGAAGAATGTGTTCTCACACATTAATCTTGACATCGCAAGCTTCTCTTCCTCTAGTTCCCGTATAGACTACAATCTGTTTGCCATACAAGACAGACTCATGTACGAGGAGGGTCTCCTGTACATTCCTGTTGGTTTTATATGACTTGTGTGGTACATGATTGTCATGATACCCCGGCTACAAGACATTTTGATGTGGCCAAGATAGTTAAGTTGGTGACTTACAACTATTGGTGGCCTGGGTTGTAAGGTTTTATGGAAAAGTTTGTACAGAGTTGTGACACCTTCAACAGGTCGAAGATGCCTCATCACGCGCCCTCTGGTCTTCTTCATCCTTTTTATGTTCCCTCTGCTCCTTGGAGATCCATTTCTATAGATTTCTTCACAGATCTTCCTCCTCGTGGATTTGATGCAGTTCTTGAGGTGGTTGACCGTTCCACCAAATAGGCTCATTTCTTGCCATGTAATAAGATGGCTATAGGCCAAACAATTACTAAGTTGGTGATCCGCAAAGTGTTCCGACATCATGGTTTTCTTGAGAGCATTGTTTCTGATCAAGGCCCACAATTCATGTCCAAATTTTGGTGAGAGATTCTCCAAAGTCTACAAGTTAAAGCGGATCTTTCTTCAGGATATCATCTGCAAACTGATGGGCAGTTAGAACGCACAATTCAGACCTTGGAGCAATATCTTCACAGCTTCATCAGTTACCAATAGAACAACTGGTTGGACCTTCTTCTTATGGCGGAGTTTGCTTACAACAACTCTGTTCACACATTTACAGGCCAGACACCTTTCTTTTCTCTTACAGGCTACCATCCACATTTTGACTTTGCTCCTCATGCTTCTCCTCATGCATTACGGGATCATCTCCAGTATCTTCGTGAGGTACATGATGATTTTCAAGTTTATCTTCAGCAGGCACAGAACGGTATAAGCATCATGCTGATCCTCACCGTCAACCGGCACCTAAATACAAGGTTGGTGATCTTGTGTGGCTTCTTCGTTGACATATCCACACCAACAAGCCTTCTTTTAAGTTGGATTTTTAGTGATTGGTCCCTTACAGGATTGCGGCTGAGGTCAATCCTGTAGCTTTCCAATTAGAACTACCATCTATTATGAAACTTCATCTTGTGTTTCACACCTCTCTGTTGGAACTATATCATCCTTCTTTTTTTTTTTGGTCGTGCTTCTTCTCCTCTCCCTCCTATGGTCATTGACGATGAACCTGAGTATGAAGTTGTAACCATCCTTGATTCTCATCTTCATCACCGCTAACTTCAATACTTGATGGATTGAAAAGGTTATTTGCCTATCGATAGCACTTCCAATTTACTTCATGCTTCTTACAAGGTTGCTGCCTTTCATCAACATTATCCTGCTAAACCAAGTCCCAAAACTTGTGGAACTCGTCCCTAGGGAGGAGGTGCTATCACGACTTGATACAGGATATGCCTACATGATACACCTACATGAAATACTTACATGATATGCTTACAAAATATACCTACAGGATAAGGGACATTATTTTTAGCTCATGCCTAGATTAGCTCTTAAAGTATCATTTTTAACTTATGCTTAGATTAGCTCTTGAATTTGTGAGTATAAAAGCTCCGACCTAATTGTTGTACAATCAGTTACTATCAGCACCAGTCATTCTACAATCATTTTTGTTATGTTCCTTGTTTTTATCTTGTTTCTTACTCTTGCCTTGCTCTTGAGTCAAGCCTCCTTGTTCTTATCCTGCTCTTGGGTTGTGGCTTGACATCAGCCAGAAAACAGGGAGTAGTGCATAGGGTGTCAGAGGACCCATGCACTAGGTACATTGTATCACCTTTAAAGAATTTAATTCATGCGCATAGTCAACACTTCTTTGAAGCACAACACCTTTGTTCTTCCATGCGTGTGCAGGCATAGGGGTTTCGATTGAGTTGCTAGACACTAAGCATTTTATGTTTATGTTCTTAGGCATGGTAAAAAAAACTCTTGTTTTGGTCTTGATGGATTTTGGATCTAGTATATCTTTCATCAATTGATCAGTAGCTGAGTCCTTACACTTGCACACGGTACCTGCCTAACAACTTTGAAGCTAGTATTTGCTGATAAGAAGTTCTTTGCTTGATCACATCAAATTGCACACATGCCTGTGGTGTTAGAAGGATACCATCATATACTTCCATTGCAGGTGATGTCGAGCCAAGTGCATGACATCATCCTAGGTGTCAATTGGCTCTGTGCGGTCAAGGCGAGATGTGATTTTGAGACATGCACATTGTCTATCCCAAGATGCCCTCCATTGTGGGCTATAAGACATGCACCACATCGCATGGCAGTGACGTTGCAAGGCGTTGTGGCACCTAAGGAAGAGCCTTCTCCAAAGCAACAAGTCAAGGACATCAAGGACATGTTGACAAGGTATCCAAACCTGATCAAACCCGTTATAGGAGTTGTGAACCCCTGTTGACTACTCGGCATCACATCCCAACTAGTACAACTCGCCTAATCAAGATGGGGCTCATGCGACGTTCTTTGAAGGAGAAGGATATCCTGAATCATTGTGTGAGGGAGATGCTGGAGTTGAAGGTGATATGTAAGTCCCGAAGTCCATGGGCAGAAAAACCACACTTAGTTCCAAAACCAGATGGGACTACATATTCCATTATCGACTTCCGACTATTAAATGATGTTTCCATTTCGGATTTGTATCCACTACCGAAGGTGGATGATTTGGTCGGTGCATTGGGGAACAATCGGTAGTTCACTACCTTGACATGGCTTCCAACTATTGGTAGATCTTGATGGCTCCTAAAGATGTAGCAAAGACAACATTCCAAACACCATCCAGTTTGTACAAATTTACTGTTATGCCATTTGGATTGGTTGGGGCCCCAGCAACCTTCTAGTGGATGATGGATGAACTATTGGAGGGCTTTGAAGAATTTGCATGTGCATATATTAACGACCTTTTGATTCACTTTGTTACATGGGAAGAGTATTAATATTAGAATATGGGTCGAAAGTGATTGGATAGATACAAGCAATGTTTTGGTTGAGTATAGCCTTTTGAGGAGAGTCGTTTACCACTAAGATATGTGCATTCTTCATTATCCTTAACTGATTGATCTCCCAATAAAGCCCAATTATTCTTTCATTCTTGAAGTAGTATCCTTTCTCACATAGTAGTATTCAAGAAGTTTATAACAAATCACTGGTCAAAAATTTAATTTTTATGAATCACCTCTTTTGCAACACTACAGTGCTTGTTGAGCAAATTCAACAGTGGTGTTGTGACATTGCATGTATAGCTAAATCCCCACAGATGCACCCATCTCCTTGAGCTTTTGAAAGAGATAGTCCAACCCTGGACGGAAAATGATATCATGAAAACTCCATGTTTGATTTCTCTTTTCTTGTCCTCATGCCTTTGTTAATGAAGCAAAAAGCCATTGACATCCATCAATACAATATGACCATGGGTAATAAGGGGCAACGTTGAATGGTATATTCCATTTCTTTTGCTAATGTTTCCATGGTCAGTGGAGTAATTGAATGTTCTGTACTTCTTGAAATCACTTTCGGTGTCAGATCTGGTTCAAGATTATCCTCATATTTTGACATTGAACTAGATTCCTCCTTAAAGCTGTCGCATTTCATGGGAAGGAACTTTCCCAAATATTCTTGTATAGGTTTGTTGGATAGTTAGTTGAGAAACTCTCTATCCACTTGTTCAAGTCCTCAACCATGGTCTTATCCTTTTGAACACCAAACACACATGTATCCTGAAGGTAACACTCCTTCAAGACAGAACCATTAATGCAGTAGTCAAAACCCATGCATCACTATGAAGACCCCTAATTAAGTTGACAATGCTATGTGCAACCTGACTTGTAATGTTTGGATAACGTACATTGTTGAATACGTACCTTTCAGCTATTGGTGTATCAAATAGAGGTTCAGGCCCGTTGAAATGAAGGCAGATGTCTAGCCAGTTGCTTGGAAGTTTAAAATTGTCTAGGCATTCTTGACAACCAAGTGAACAACCGTATTAATACACTTAAGATCAGCATTGTTCATGTAAAATCTAATCCAACAATGTATATTCTTCTTTGTGAAGACAAAGGCGAAGGCAAAGGTATCGCTAACATGAGCAAAAATTAAGAAATAAATACCTAAAGACGTAGGTATTAGGTAAGTGTGAAAAAATACCTTCTCTGTACATGCTTGCACGGCTAAGCTTCTCCACCAAATCTTCTAGCGATTTTTTTGATACTTGCCGATCCATCACAAACATTTGAAAAGGTTTTCTGTAGGCATTGATGTAACTCCATAAAGTCTTTGACTCCAACAACAAACATCTATAGGGCTTATCATGATTCGTAACGTCCCTTTTATCATATTCAACTGGGTTCTCTGCTTTTAAAGGATTGCCATAAGAGAAGGCGTCACTGCAATGTTCTCCTTTCTGACGTTGGTGTACAATAGATTCTTGCACAGATCTCCCGATTGGTTTACATATTGAACAAGTGTATCATCGTGTATCACTTGTAAGTATTTGTTATGCTGGAGTGATAAAGATTAATTTGATAACAACCATGGTGGATCCAATGCACTTACCATTTATTTTAAAATATGACCAAGTTGATTCCACAGTCCCCTGCCCATCTCTTCTTTTCCTCTTGTCTCTAGTGTCACATTAATGCCACATCTGAATATAAAACACATAAGGTTTCAAGCATATATTCAAGTATAATAAATTTTGTTTTAATTGTTACTCAAAATTTGAAGACGACTCTATACTAATAACTAAATCACTTTTTTTGATTAAGTCACCTTTTTGCACAATATTACACTATGAATATAATTTTATAAAAATGCACACACACTCGTACAAACACAAATATGCAAATACACAATTAAAATTTTATAAGGTCTATAAATATTTTCTCTTAAATGCATAAACTAATTAGTTGGATGGATAAAATACACACAAATACTTTATAAACAATGTATGAAAGTGTCCAAAGCTCACATTTGTGATAATACAAAAAATGCATATCATTTGATTATAGCACCACCACAAATGTGAGATTTGGATAGTTTTATAGGGTTTACTAGCCTTCACTCAAAAGATTATGATAAAGTTATAAATAATAAAGGGGGATTGGAGGAATCATCTTGGCAAGATTAATCTCATTGGCTTGAGAGCGGGAGAGATAAAGAATTATTATTATATAGATACAAATGTAATTATACATATGGATGTGTGTGAGAGAGATAAAGAAATTACATATGTACAAAAACACACATACATATAAATACAGGTGTGTGTGAGAGAGAACGAAAGTAGAATGTACTGATACACGTGTACATATACATACATGTGTGGGAGTGTGAGAGAGAGATAAAGAACTTATATATATACAAATGCACAAGTCGTATACATATAGGTGTGTGTGTGAGAGAGATAAATATTTTCTTTAAAGTGCATGAATTAATTAGTTGGTAGGATTAATCCCGTTAGGCTTGATGAGAGGAGGAATTGTTTCGCGAGATTAATCTTGTCGGCCCGAAGAGGAATTGATTTGCCTCAGCGGAATTAATCTCATAACCCCAAGGAAAAGGAATTGTCTCACGCAACTTAATTCGGACGGCTTGTGAGTGAGAGAGAGATAAAGAATTATTATGCAGATACACACGTAGATATACATATGGTGTGAGTGAGAGAGATAAAAATTATTATTATGTAGATACATATGTAATTATATAAATGGGTGTGTGAGAGAATAAATAAATATTTTCTCCAAAAGTGCATGAACAAAGTAGTTGGCAGGATTAATCTCGCAAATCTTAAGGAGGGGAGGAATTGTCTTGGTCAGATTAATCCGGCAAACTTGTGAGTGAGAGAGAAATAAAGATATATTATTATGCAGATACACATGTAAATACACAAATGGGTGCGTGTGTGAGAAAGAGATAAATATTTTTTCGAAACTGCATGAACAAAGTAGTTGGCGGGATTAATCTCACCAGCCCCAAGAAGGGGAGGAATTGTCTCGGCCGGATTAATCTAGCCAACTTGTGAATAGATAAAAATAAAGAATTATTATTATGCACATAAATATACAAATGGGTGTGTGTGTGAGAAAGAGAGATAAATATTTTC
The DNA here is from genome assembly GCA_003024785.1 of Selaginella tamariscina. Lineage (NCBI taxonomy): Eukaryota > Viridiplantae > Streptophyta > Lycopodiopsida > Selaginellales > Selaginellaceae > Selaginella > Selaginella tamariscina. The sequence continues at coordinate 48,494 of PUQB01000133.1, forward strand.
TTAAAAGTGTATGAACAAAGTAGTTGGCGGTAATCCTGTCAGCCCCAAGGAGGGGAGGAATTGTCTGGCTGAACATTTATTTTGAGCATATACCCAGCACTTGCCAGCATGTGGTCTCTCACGTTCACACACACATGCACACACATTATAAGAACAAACTTGTAAATTTAAGATTACAATAACATTGCTGAATAAGAGTCCCATTGTTGCTTTTCAAGCGATATACTCAAGATTGTAAAATATGGCAATTGCTCACCTCACTATGGAATCAAATTGTTCTTAATTCTAACACAACATGTGTGTGTGTGCCATGCACCATGAAAACAATGCCTTATTTGTGTTTATTTTTGATAATTTGGTTGACAATGTCTCTTCTTACTGTGTGTATAGGGATATGTATGATTGTGATTGTGTGTGTGATTATATAGGTTACTCATCCAAGATCAAAAACAATCATTTGTTTTTGTTAAATATAGTCTTTGGACCATTGTTCTGGTTTAGGGTTTAGGGTTTAGGGTTTATAATGATTGTGTACTAGTTTTTAAATGTTCAAGGAATAAAATGTTATGAACTTATTGATTTGCTTTAGCCTCTCTTTACTTTGTGTACTTGGGATATATATTTTCCTATATAATTATACTATGGTTCATTCTAATGGCAAAAGAAAATATTCTCAAGAATATAGTGTTGACCTACAATATTACCACCGAAGAGGGACAACGGTTTAGATTTTAAAGTGAAGATATAAAATTAAGAATTAATATATTTTATTAATATTTTATGTTTTGATAATATTTTGTTAATTGAATGGCTTAAACTTTATTTCAATATCGAACTTCATTCAAAAGATACTCATAAAAATCAATATGTTATGTGTTTAATATAAGCTTACCATTTAAAAAATAAAAATATCAGTAATTCAAATTAGTTTTCAACCAACTTTTTCTAAAAGAAAAGTCCCAAGTTGAGTTTTAAGTTGCTTTGATATAAAATAAATATTTGTATATTCTTGAAGAATCTTTATTTTTGTGGCTTTATAAATAAAATACAATAAAGTGGATCAAATATTAAGACAAATCAAATTAGGTTAAACACAAATTGAATTTATTTACAATAGTGAAAAATAGTGATTTTAAATGTAAGTTCATAGATTTTAAGGCCTACAACATTTTAAATGTAATTTTACAAATTTTAATTTTAATATTTTAATTAATAGAAAGATTTATATTTGAACACATTGTTAATTTTAAAATTAAAATATTATGTTGATTAATTAAAATATAATGTATACAATATAATTTATTTAATATAATATCTTAATTAAACCATGTAACATATGATTTTAAAATTAAAAGATACATTCTCTTTTTATATGTAATAATAACAAAGCTGTAAGATTGGTATTTTTTGTTACATGTAGCAGATCTAAATCATTCAAAAAGCCCCTTGAACCCATAATAGACATCGACCCATAATAAACCTACACGTTATGACCCATTTTTAAACATAATCACGATTAATATAAATTAGTCAAAATTAATATCAACTACATTTTTATATTCAATTTTCTTTTTAGGTCTCATCGACTTTTAGAAAAATAATAATCATTCATAGGGAATCATAGCAAATAATTAGATCAACATGCTAAAATAATATATTTAAATATTCTAAAAGTTAAAGTTCAATATATAATATTAAATATAATAACATTTAATAATAACACGTGTGAAATATTGATAAGATATATACGTTATCATATATATGCATGAATCAAGGTGCACTAAATTATTTTATGTGTGAGAATGATGATTAAACAAGATTATCTAGTAAAACCTCGATTAAACCTCATACAAAGGAATATTCTTAATATGTTAATGAATCACATAGAAAATTCCCTCATTTTATATGTTACTTTTTAAAGTCTATCCTCTATATATAAATACATATTTTGAATGCGCACATTTTTAGAATGGAGAAGAATTCCATTATGTATAAAGCTTTATTTAAAGCCCAACATGGAACTTAAACACGTATACATACTTACATATTTTTGTACGTACTACACGTACGGAACACGTGTGACGCCTTAACCTAACACGTGTGATACACACGTGCGTGGGATCTAAATGTATATAAAGAGCCACCCTAGGTTAGGTTTGAAACAATATGGAAAGCTCTGTGGAGATTGTGCTTAAAGACAGTCTCATTAACTGCAATAGGCAGGCTCTTGAAGAAAACTGCGAGTACTTCCGCGCTCTTGGAGAGTGGAACAATGGAAATGTGAACGAGGTAAGCCTTGCAGAGTACTACAACCCTTGTGCTATGAAGTATTGCATAGAGTTAATCAACCAACAAGCACCTCAATTGCAGTCAGTGGATGAAGCTCTCGAAGTGGTACGTGCAGCACGGTATTTGCAATCTAAATACTGTATGGATGCGTGTTTGAGGTACCTAGAAAGCGAGATTATGTGGGTTACAGCCACACAAATGGGGAACATAAAATGTGTTTTGGATGATTTGCATGTAGATGTTAGTGAGTTTCCACTTCTGAAGGAAGGATTACACATGAATGTGAGATCCATGACTATATTTCTTGAACACGTGATAAACGAATGGATTAGGACAAATGCAGAGGACCTATACAAGCGGATCCTAGATATTGTTAAACGCATAGAAATGCACGGTGATAGTTTTGAGGTGGCATCTCGTCTAGACCGCATGTTTCAAAATTGGCTTCAAAATTTCCAGATGGATGATACGGACGATGTCTTTGCGAAGGGCACCACCTTGCTATGTGAGACAAGAATGCTTGGGTTCACATCTAGTTCCTCATTTATCCGCAATATACCATTGATAGCTGAGAGAGATAGGCGTTTGATAGTAAAGTTTGGAGAAACGATTGCACCACACTCGAAAAAGTACAACTCTACACATTCTTGGAACTGTGCTCGAAGCATTGCGGCCAATGGGCAGATAGGAAGTTTGTGTCATTGCTTAACGAGTTGGCAAGCAGTCTAGAGATGGTCCTTCTAACACATTTGATTGAGGAGTGTAACGAAACTGGGAATTCCATATTTGCAGAAACTGCTGCACGTACCATGGAACTTCTTCTTAATTGATGGGAATTGATTTCTATTTGTACATGTTTTACTTCTTCTTTTGAAGGGTACAGAAGTAGCTCTTTATGCATTATAGGTCTTAAAAAGTATTTTCAAAATGATAAATATTTTAAAAACAGTTATGACATGCATATACACATGTATTGAATATTTCCATATCATAATGATGAACTTTACAATTTATATCAACTGAAAATTCTAAAACCAAAATTTTTCATGTTTCTTATTAGATTGTATGATTTAACAAGGAGGTTTATGTGAACCATTTATTTCGTTCTATCTTTCGTGCCTATGCCACAAGCAAATGATCTTCCTCCGATAATTCGTCGAGTCCAGGAATAGCTATAATGTCTTTAAGTTGGGGGGGCAAAGGCGAAGAAGCCAGGTAGGTGGGATACCCCCGGCTGTTGCCCCACGGCGTGCAATGATGATTGGTGGGGTTCTCCCACCTGGCTTCTCGGCTTTCATTCACAGTAACAAATAGTCATCATCATGTCTAGGCTAGCTGGGTTGGGAGCAGAGAGATCGTGTGGTGTCTTTCCAACTAATGATGAGTCTACCTCCTACGAGAGGGTTGTTACTACCCGCTGGCACCCAAACAGAATTGGATCTTGATCCTCGCCACTCGAGATCCGTCGTGATACCGTCGCGCTGTGGGGCTGGTCCTTCCCATCATCCCCGCATTCTGCCACATGCTGGGGTGCTGTCTTCCAATGATTGGGTTGTACGCCCCCATCAACCTGCGGATGGAATTAAGGTGTTAGATATGTTAGCCCCCTATCACCATGGAGGAAAGATTAGATCATTTGGAGGAGCCAGGGTAGGAAAAACAGTACTAACCATGGAATTGCACACCCATTTTCTTCCCCGACTATTGCTCTTGACCCGCATACGCAAAAAGATCGGGATACCCGTCGATAGATGTTACGTCATTGCCTCCAACCCCCACTTGCTGCATGTGCTGCGGGTTTTGGTCTCCCCCCTTACTAAACCTGCTGATGTTGTATCTCATTCCCCCGTTGCCTGCTGTGCTGCGTCTTATCATAATTATAATCCTAAATAATAATATGTCATATATATTTCATTTCAATAACATAATAATAATGATGATTTTATTGTGTGCTACTGAAATAAGAAAAACAAATAATAAAAACCCATTTTGTGAGGTACTTGTAATATGTAATATGCACACCTATATATTAAAAGCTTTATTATGAGTATATACCCATTACAATTTAAAATATCCACATGCATGTATACGTGCTTAAATTCCATGTTGGGTTTTAAATAATGCTTTATACATAATGGAATTCTTCTTCATTCTTAAAATGTGTGTATTCAAAATATGTATTTTAATATATATAGGATAGACATTAAAAATTAACATATAAAATGAGGGAATTTTCTATTAACATATTAAGAATATTCCCTTGTATGAGGTTTAATTCAGGCTTTATTAGATAATCTTGTTTAATCATCATTCTCACATTTCAAGTCGGAAAGTGGGAGCCAACGAAGGGTAGGTGTTCGATTCACCTTGATAATGATGGTTGACGGCTGTGGAGCTTCTGTAAGTTTGCATTACATTACATAACACCATAGCCATTGACCCTGAAACTTACATTACATGTAAACATGCCCGAGACAATCCACATATTATTATGTGTACAAATGTGTAGGGTAGAAGAGACAATTGCATTAAGTGCATTTTGATTCCATGTCTTACTTTACCATGTACAGTGCTGCATATAATTGCTTATTGAATGCATAATTCACTACGGTAATTCAAACAAAATAGTGCTGATTTTATTTTACATACACACATTAACAAGACCATTAAATTGTTAAAAGCTACAATCCTAATTTAAATGATACCTTAAAATTAAATTATTATTTAATACTATTTTTCGAATTCTACTACCTCTACTACATATATGTATATAGGGTATTTAAACATATAAAACTAAGTTATGTTATGTTTCACCATTTTCATGTGTTTTAATCATGCCATATTATGTGGATAAACTCATTAAAAAATTTGATGGTTTTGAGAGAATTAGAATAAACACACATGCACACTCTCTTTTGGTGCATGTAACTAGGAGAGGGTTAGGGTACCAGCGAATTGCATTAAGTGCAATGTAATATTTGAAACGCTTTATTTTTTTAACTTAAATTTATTGATATGATAAACAAGAGAATGAACATGAAATTGCTAAAAGGAACATGTATAATATTGTATTAAAATAGGATTTTGGAAGGAAAGAAGAAAGAAAACAATAAATACTACATTAAAGTGCCATTATTCTTAGGGGCCTTTAGGCAATAGCTAGTTCCCTCTAGCGCGCCACCATGCCCAATTGCTTCCTCCCATAGCTTGAGCACCTCTTCCTTGGTGCCTTGTCCTGGAAGATGATCTCAATAAGCCTCCAAAAGCCGGGCTTAAACTCGTAATTAAACCTCTTAGCTTTGTACAAAATGCCATGTTTAAGCTCCAAAAGATGATACAGAACGTAATCAACATGGTTGTATATGTTGTCCTCTTCCTCGTACTCAGGAACCTCGTACAATAAAAGGCACGTGTTAGCGCTTTTGCACGTTGCTTTTGTTGTTGCTACCAAGTTAAGTCTTGAAGAAACTCAAATCTCTTTTACTAGCAAGACCGGTGTTTCATTCTGGCTTATGTGTCCATAGTGATATTTGTTTATGACTTATATCATGGTTTAAGGAAAAGTGACATTTTGAGTGCATTAAATAATAGCTTTGGTAACAAAATATCTTGTGTGTGGCTGAATAACCACAAATAACTGCACAACGTCATTCAACTGAATGACCTTGTAACCTTGTTCTGTCTTATGACAAAATAGAAAACGCTCCACTTTAGTCCACTTCTATTTGGTGTTCCGCTGAAGTGTACAAGGCACTAGAAGCTGTTCTCCATCCCTTAGCATTCTTCTAACCATTGTATCTCTGATGAGCACCCTTGCACATTGCTTAAAAGTACAAGCCCTACTTGCAAACCTACTCGAGTTTCTATGACGACTACATCCCCATTTGTTAGCCAGATTGGGCTTCAACCTTCTCCTGTCTCAAGTTGGAATGGAAACTTACTTGAAACTACTTCTAGGGCAATGTCAAAACCCTTTTTGGCCATTGACGAATCATTGTGAGGAAGAATGCATATTTCTCGGATTATATCATCCATAGGTAGTATGCACGTTGAATTGAATTGAACTCGAGATGGCACCAAAATTGGCATTCTAGTAGCCTCATGGAGTACAGGCCGAGATGTATGTGAGGCACAATGATATCTGTTCAAAAAAAATTATAAATGGATTTATACAAAATAAATGAACTGCAACACTCACTTTCGGAAAATGGTAGAGAAGTACACATAAATCGCCCACAAACATCCACTGAAAATAGCTTTGTTATGTCACCGTAACATGTTTCTCTTGCACAAAAACTAATTAAAGACACTTGAAAGTATGTCAATATCATGAAGTTTTAGAAACACAAACTTGGATTTTCGGGGTCACGGGTCACAACACAACTGCCAGGTTTGTATATAACGCCATTAAGGCAAATAGTGTTATGTTTGCCACCTGCATTACAACATTGACAAATCTGATATTACAAACACTTACCATTGGAAAGCTTTAACAACTCACATTGAGCCGAATGGTCTCCACTTATTACCAGTAGAAGAACTCTCAAACAAAATTTCTGAGGTAGACCACCAAAGTGTTTAGGACTGATGGCATAGTCAACTTCAACACCCTCAATGAACAAGGTTATAAGTTCCTCTATAACCAAGTCAATGAAAGAATCGAGGCTATCTATTCCAGCTTCCAACTCTGACTTGGGAATATACATCAATGGCAGTGTCATTTTTGCAGCAGAGTAGGTTTTGCTTCCTCCCCTTTATACAAGTCTTCTAACGACATACCATAAGCAACCTTTTGAGCTGCCTCTTGAGCTTTCATGCAAACCTAGATTCAAGATCTTGGAATTCACAGCACCATTGCTCTTATTGTTTTGTTCTTGCAGCTTGGAAGCCATCCCAATGCAATTAGAGAGCCAAGTTCCTGGGGTCTCCTCTCATAAGCACACGGCGAGCTTGGAATGTCAAGTTGCAGTGAGAGCAATCAACAGTGTACATACCATGGGCATTTGTAGCCACTCTTGTCATGCAGTTGTTTTTCTACAATCAAAGTTGGATGTATTCCTCCCAACATGTGCAACGAATTGGGAGCTCGTATTGCTCCTCTGGATCCCAAAATGCCTAGTATTCCCTCCACTTTGCGCCCTTCCAAATCTCTGCGATTGTAAATGGTGCCTCATGCTGAGGTTTTCCTTGGCAAGTATGTCGTGCTCTCCATGGGTGCAAATCCTCAAAACAAAGCAACTTCACCTTTACACGTAGTTGAATCCTTGCAGCTAGTGGGATGTAGTAGAATGAAATGGCCTTCTTTATGTTTGCTCCACATGTTGGGCACTCTTACTTGCAGTTCTCGCATTTGTTCCTCAGGACCCTAAAAAAACAAGGGAATGTTAAAGTAACCCTATATTGAAGAAACTTACCCACAGCTACAAACCCCTTGTTGATTAGCGTAAACAAAAGCTGGTTCATCTTTGTGGCAGCAGAAATCATGCCTTGTTGCTTCAGCAGAAATCATGCCTTGTTGCTTCAGGCAGAAATCATGCCTTGTTGCTTCAGGCAGTCCAAGGTTCTTTAGTAGACGGTCAAGTGCTTTTGACGATTTTGGCAGCTTCAAGTTACCTACTCGGCCACTCCATTCTGGACACAAAATCTGTGCAATACTAAGAGCATCTGTACCAAAAATAGCTTGCAATAGTCTTGATCGCAAGGCCTCGGATACATGCCCTATGTCAAAAGTATTGCATACTTGGAATAATGTCCTCAACATTGTGGCTTCCATTCTTGGCAGTGGTGGTGTCCCCTCCTCAGAAATGTTCTCCATCTCCTCAGAAATAGTAAAAATTTCAAGACTCGAGCAGCCATCTATGTAGTCAGGAAGCTAAATGTTGCAACGCATCTTCAATAAAATCTGCCTGGAATGCTTGATGTTGTGGCAAGTTGGGCAGGTTTGTGACATGATACTCTTAGCCTTCAGACTGTTGAGGGTGCTATGAAGCCATTTTTTCCATTGCCGAACTGTGGAGGTGCTTGTAAAAACCCGATCTACTGTATTTCTTACCTACACTTCCATGTTTAGCTATGCATTTGTTGCACTTGCATATGTAATCACCAGATGCTCTTCTTGTTGTTCTTTGTTGTGAACGTTGTTGCCATCTCCATGCACCTCTAGTCACTGTTTCCCCATTCACTATGTATTGTCTACGCTTTGGCATGTTCTTTGCCCTTGTTCATTGGAAGCTAAGGTATGTTTTGTAACGATGATTCAAAAAATGAATGTGTAGTCGACCAAGGAGGGTGGTTGTTCGTACGTAAATGAACCATGCTGAGCTAGAGCCACAGAATTGAGACACGTACTCATTTGGTTTTTCAAGTTTATTCAGGCCGCATGCTTCTCAGGGTCAAATCTGGCATCAGCGTGGAGTGCAATGAATCTGCATTCCTTAACAACAGATGAGGTGTGTGAGCTGCTTCTATCTCGGTATGGATCATGCGGCTTTGATTTCAAAACCCTAGTGATGTCAATGGGGAGGGGCTTGTTTCAATGTCATCAAGGGACTGGAGTGACATGGGAGTGCCGCGAGGAGTAGTGGCCGCAATAGTGCATTGGGTGGAGTCATCCACAAACAATGAGAACCCACCTCCAATCGCACCACAAAATGAAGACGCTAAGGTTTTGATCCACGACAATGGACAAAAGTGCACATACACAGTTAAAGGCAAGGTGAGTAGGTTTGGAGGTAAGCGACATTCTTTGGTTTCTGCCTCCACCGAGGAGGATGCAAAGTGCTCCAAAATGATCATAGCCAAAGAGATCCGCAAGGAGATGAAGGCAATTTTTTTGAATTACTAGATTGCAAAATTCAAGAGGCCAGATGCCGGGAAGTATCTTCCTCACAGGACAGAGATAGTGAATCGGTTGTATGGTGCCAATTGCTCCTCAGAGACCCGTATGCATGCTGAGAGAGAGATCTGTGTGAAGCTCTCGAGTCTGTGTAGAGTGATAACAAGAAGGAAGGAGGCTTTGAAGGCAGAAGGTTTGTTGGGGAGATTGTACAAGTGGGGACACAGTAAGGTCAATTTGCTAGCATATGGCGTGAAGCTTGGTAAGGGAGATATGGATTTCTTCAAGAATTTGCATTTGGCAAGGATGGTCAAGCCGCATCAATTCAAGGAAACAAAGGCAAGTATTCTGGTTTTTGTTTAGATCTGCCATTTATGTTTTGTCATTAGCATGCCAGAACTGCTTTGGTGATGGAGTGGCTTGAAATGAAGGAAGAGCACAAGTATGCTATTCTACAAGTTAAAATTGTTACCCTGGAAGACTTAGAAAAACCTTTGCATACCATTCCAAGCCGGTTTGCCGCTATTTGAGGAATCCCATCCTTGCCGGGTTTCCCAGCTAGATATTCAAGTAAGATTCTTGGTTTCTTTTGTTTTCATTTCATAACTAACTGGTGGATGGGATTAATCCCACCCACAACTCTCTCATATGGATAAGGATGGCGGGATTACTCTTGTCACCTATGCCATGCCTGGGGGGTGGGATTAATCTCGTTCTTCATTCTTTGAGACATAAAGGGTGGTAGGATTAATCTCGCCAACCTTTCCATGCTCGCGGGGCAGGATTAATCATGCCCACAACTCTCTCATATGGATAAAGATGGCGAGATTATTTTCACCACCTATGCCATGCCTGCGGGCGGGATTAATCCCGTCCCCCATTCTTTGAGACATAAAGGGTGATGAAATTAATTTTCCAACCCTTCCATGCCTAGTGGGCGGGATTAATCCCACCAACCGTTTGAGAAGGTGGGGAGGTGGTGGGAAGATTAATCCTGTCTATCAGGCATGGCATGAATGGCAGGATTAATTCCGCCCCTTCATTTGTATGAGAGAGTTGTGGGCAAAATTAATCTCGCCATCCCTTCCCTGCCTCCTAAAATGGTGGATGAGATTAATCTCGTCAACTTCTCTCTGAGACGAAGAAGGGTGGCATGATTAATCTTGCCACTCTTTATGTAAATGTACATGTGTATTAATATACATAAGTTCTTTATTTTTTTTTATTTACTTATAGAATCTTATCATAATATTTTGAGTGAAACCAATAAACCATATAAAATTGTCCAAGTCTTACATTTGTGGTGATTATAGAACCAAATGATACTAGTTTTTGCACTATCACAAATGTGAGCTTTGTACACTTAATTCCGTCCACTTCTCTTTAAGACAAAGAAGAGTATGTGAATGTACCAGTGTATTAATATATATATATAAGTACATGTTTGTTTGTATATTATAATTCCTCACCATTTAATTAGTCTGAGCACTTCAGAGAAAAATATGTATGGACCCTATAAAGTTTTAATAATGTATTTGTATATATAAGTGTGTGTGCATTTTTATATGAATTGTATTCATAGTGTAATATTGTGCAGACAGACAGCTTAATCAAACAAACTGATTCAGCCATTAATATGGAGTTGTCATCAAATTATGGATAAAAATTAAAACAAAATCTGTTATACTTGGATATGTGCTTAAAGAACTTATCATTTTTTATATTTAGATGTGGAATTAAGGTGATATTAAAGACAAGAGGAGGAGATGAAATGGACAGAGGGATTCTGGAATCAATTTGGTCATATTTCAAAATAAACAAGAAGCGCATTAGATCAATTATTATATTAATGTTTTCAGATCTAGATGAAGCCAGATACGACAAGAACCTCAGGTGGCTCTGTCAGCTTATGGATTAAACATTCACGTGTTCACTAATGATGTCAACCATGATGTTCTTCTTCAACTAAACAAAAGCCCATATATAGCAGGGATCTGATTAGATATTTACTTCGAGGATCTCAATACCCATCGAGTAGGTGTATTTGCAATAGATATTGCTTCACAATACAATACATTCACAAGTGAAACAATCGTTCCAACTCTTATTAAAGAAGAACACAACAACATCATTAGGGAAATTAAGAGGGTGGCTCGGTCCCAAGTTCTTTACATATCATGTTCAATTTGTTTAGGAATCTTTGGAAGCTGGAAGAGTGTGCCAAAAACACTAGAATAGTTCCAGTCGGGGCTCACACATGTTGATTATGACCGTAAAAGAAAGTCTTTTGTTGTTCTGTCAGCTGCACTAGTGGCATCCATGTTACAATAAGCCACAAGGAAATGATGTTGGATGATAAGATTTATAAATGTAAGGTTAAGTATTGCAGTGTTAATCCCAACTTCAATTATAGGCCACTCAACTAGGAATCTATAGCTGAGCTCATGAAGAAGATGAAAAACGACAATTTTTACACCGTTCTGTGAAAGAAAGAAATGCACTAAGATAGTGTGAGTGACAATACTAGAACAAATCATGAAGATCCAAACGAAGAATAAAAAATCATTAAGGTACTACATTATTAATGGCCAACACACGATAGCCCAACGACTTCTCAATGAACACAATAAAGAAGATGACAATAAAACTTTTGAACATACCCGTGAGAAGCTAACAAAAAGATTAGCATTTTTAACTAAGATGGATCTTATAACCGAGCAGTACCATAAGCTATCGATAAAATGGGACGCTACTGACACCAACCACATACAAAAAATATGGAGAAGTTCAAACACATGTGATCCATGTGGGATTTCTTGGGCGGCCGCAAGCAAGGAGAGAACAAAGTGCGGAATACTAGGTAAGAAAATTGTTTTGGAGGGATTTATCTCGCCAGCATATTATTTTTTAATTATTTCATTTGTAGAGAGTCGAAGAAATTATAACAGTTGATTTTGCTCAATGGGCAAGAAGGAAACCTTTGCGAAAGGAACACTGAAGAAGAACCAGACGAGTAAAGGGGAGCCCTTCAAAAAGTCTGCAAAGAAACCTAATAAGATTCCTAAGGCTAAATATGTTCAAGCTGCGAAGGATGTAGACAATGACTTCAAGCTCACATGGTTGAAGCCTTTGAACGAATAACAGTGGAGGAATGAATGTGTTAGTTGATTTGGTGGCTAATGGCAAACTACATCTTAACAACAACAACCCCACCTCTCCTTTTCATTTCAAGGCAATGAAGCTGAAGACAATCAGACACTTCAAGAAGAGGTTGGGAATACATTGTCATAAATGGGTTGGACCTCGGCTTCAGCATATGAAGAAGTTAATGAATATTTGTATGTGATAGACGGTGATATGCTTGTTCAATGGGTGAACCAATTGGAAGATCTGGGCAAGAATTTATTGCATGCCAACGTCAGAAATGAGAATATTGCTATGACACCTTCTTTTAGGTAATTCTTCAACTGCGGAGAACCAAGTTAAACCTTATAAAGGAGGACGTTATGAATCATGACAAGCCCTACAGATGTTTGTTGTTGGATTTGGAGACTTTATGAAGTAACATCAAGAAACCATTTTAAATATTCGTGATGGATTGGCAGATGTCAAAAAATCCTTCTTCAAATAAAGCATTAGAAGATTTGGTGGAGAAACTTAGCCGTGCAAGCATATATAGAGAAAATATTTTTTATTTAATTTTTGTACACTTAGCTGATACCTACATTTTATGTATTTATTTCTTGATTTTTGCTAATGTCATCAATACTTTTGCCTTCGTCTTTGTCAAGAAAAACAAACATTGTTAAATTGGATTTTATATGAATGATGCTGATTCCAAGTGTATTGATATGGTTATTTCACTTGGTTGTTAGGAATGTGCTAAACAATTTCAAACTTCCAAATGACTGGCCAAGCATTTTTTTACTCCAACGGGCTGAATCTCCATTTGATATACTAATAGTTCATAGGGACGTATTTGGTAATGTATGTTATCCAAACATTATAAGTCAGGCTACATGAAGCATCGTCAACTTAATCAGGGGTCCTCATAATGATGCATGGGTTTTTTACTACTGCACTAGGGGATTTGTCTTGAAGAAGTGTTACCTTTGCAATATGTGTGTCTTTGCTATTGAAAAGGATAAGACCATAGTGGAGAACTTGAACAAGTGGATAGAGAGGTTCTCAACTAATTACTCTAACAAACCCATACATGAAAAGTTCCCTCGTGATAGCTCTAAGGAGGAATCTGGTTCAATGTGGGAGCAATGGTTCAAGTGCATTAAATAATAGCTTTGGTAACAAAATATCTGTGTGTGGCTTTTAACCACATATAGATAGTGATATCTTGCATGGGTTACACAATAGCTAGAACAGGTCCTACAGCGATTGGTGCAATACATGTTAAGTTGAAAGAGAAAAGTGCAAGGTTCGGATGTACCTCCCTAAAGTACCTAGGCTTCATTCACGATGTAGGGTGTGAAGGTGGATCCCGAGAAGACCCTAGTTGTATGAGAATTTCTTGCTTCTGAGTCAGTGGCTGAGTTACAAATTTTTTAGGAAAGCGACATACTTGGCGAGGTTTGTTCCGCGATTCTTAGATATAACAGTCCATTGTGAGGATTGTTAAAACTAGGAGCTTGGTTTCTATGGTCCAAGAAGTGTCAGAAGGCGTTCAAGATGTTAAGGCGTTGATGGGGTCTCCACCTTTGTTATGGTATCCAGACTTCAGCAAATCCTTTATGCTTTGGACTGATGCTTCAGATGTGGGGTTGGGAATAGATCTACTACAGGAGACTTCCGATGATAGTGATACTATTTGCTTATGCAAGCTGGAGCCTTAGTGATGCAAAGAAAAATTATTCTATCATGGACAAGGAATGCCTGACAATCGTATGGGCCTTTTAGAAGTTCCATGCGTATTTACATGGCTCCGACACATTGTTGGAAACCGATCATGTTACAATCAACTCAATTATGAAGAGGAGGAATGTGATGGGACAACTGGCATGTTGGACTTTGATTCTGCAAGGGTATCAATTTTAGGTTGTTCATTGGCCAGGATCTAGCAGACGTGGACACGTTATCCCAAGCTCATGTGGTAGTGGTGGCACCTATGGCATTGATGTCGGATGCCCTGTCTGATCGTGATAGGCGGAAGACATCATGGAGGCCTAAAATATAGAGCCATGGATCATGAGGTTGCATGAAGTATTGAGTGGTGATGTACCCTACGAAGATCTTAACTTCCGTACATATGCACGATCATTCAAATTGATGGATGACATGCTTGTGTTTTCTAGAAACGATTTCAAGTGTAATGTGATGGCGCTGGCAATTTACATTAATTCCTGGTTATAGTTCTTTCATGACAATTGATGTCCAGACACATGGGGTTCCAACGATGCCTTGAGAGGATTTGACAGCACTTGTATTGGCCTCGATTGTGACAAGACCTGCATGAGTACATTCATACGTGTTCAGAGTGTCGACAACATAATGTGTCCACACTTCCTCATGCTGCAGCGTTGGAGCCAATTCAAGTTTCTCGCCCATTTGAGTTGGTAGCTTATGGCATCATGGGGCCGTTTCTTATGTTGTAGTTTGATAATTGATACATCATTGTGTCTTCTGATTAGTTGACTCAGTGGGTAGGAGTGTTGCTTTGCCAAATGTTATGCCAACTTTTATCATCAAGTTCTTGTTAACTCAAGTGGTGCTGAGGCATGGTTGTCCCAAATGGTAGTGGAAGCAGTAGCTTGTTAATACAATGGTTATAGATCCGACAATCTTTTACCTCAGCTTATCATCTTGAGACTGATGGTTTGGTAAAGCGGTTGAATAGAACTTTTAAAGCCATACTCGCTAAATATGTAAGCCATGACCATACAGATTAGGATATGTTACTTCCATATCTCCAGTTCGCTTATATTTCAGCCCTTACAAGTCAATAGGGATTTCCTATTCAAGTCTATATAGTCATGAACATGTGTTGCACCAACAGTTGGCATCACTCCTCAGAGGCACGGTATATGGATGCATGTATGTGGTTGGAGCATTTGAATCAAGTTTCCTTTGTTGTATGCTCAAGGTGAGAATAGTTAGCTCGAGCACAAGAGTATCAGTGTTGGACTTACAATTAACGATATCAAACGCCACCTCGATATCAAGTGGGAGATTGGTTCTCATCAAGTTTTCGAGGCTAGGAGATCAAACACATGCAACAGAGCTTTAGCCAAGATGGATTGGTCTATAAAGTGTTAAAGAACAGTTAGGGACGCAAGTGTATTGCTTGAAGTGTTAGGAGTTGTAACATGTCGCACATGTGTGTTGGCGATTATCATTCCATCAGTGGACACTCATCCAAAGAGGCAACTTTAATAGGCAGACATTTAGTCTTGAGAGGGGAATGATGTAAGGTTCCATGGTATATATGCAATATATATTGCAAGTAGACTTTACCATGTAAGTGCCATGTGGCACTAGGATTTACTTAGCACCAGGCATACTAATTTGGGTGCCAACTAATTAGATTTACTTGACACCAAATATGTTAATTTTGGCATGAACATTTCATATAAATACTTATATGAGACAGACCTAATTAAATCATATTTGATATTCACACCTCTCTTATTATTATTTATAATTATAATATTAATAATATGGTTGTCCAAAGTGCATCTTTTTAACTAAAAATCTCATTTCATAACTGAAATTTTAAATTTATTAATTACTTAATTAAAATTATATAATTATTCACAACACCTTATCATTTTAAAATTGATGATCTACTAGAGCTTCTCAACCACGCTTTTAACTAAGCATTCACTATTAAACAAACTTAAATAAGTATTTGTTCATTTTGAATTTATTTATGTTTCTTATGTTTATAAGTCAATTAAAATTTATTTATTTTGTCATGTTTTGATCTTACGTTGGTTTGTTTTTTTATAAAAAGATTTCCTATGTTATTTAAAAAATTACCAGTACACTTGTTTCATGTTGGCGATATATAATGCTTGTCATTTTTAAGTTCTTAGTTGTAAATTGATTTTAAATCTTTTCAAATATGTAGTTTCTGAATCAATTTTGAAATGGTTTGATTCTTATTTTGTTGTGCAAACGTCATTTTAAAGAGTTAATTAAAATATATATGTTATATTTTCTTCTACATCTTTAGTATGTAATGTAAGGATTATATAAGATATATTTTTATATATTCTAATGAATTGGCATGTAATGTTACATGAATACCATCTCACATCTGGTATGGATCACTGATATTAAAATTAATGTAATCGCTTTATACATAAACATTTATTAGGTTGAATACAAATTCTTTTCAATTCATGTATACATGTTCGTATAAATACTATTTATATTTAATTTAATAAATATGAAATACATACATAACTTGTGTTCATGTGTGTTCTATTGAAATATCCGCATATAAGTAGTATTTGCTAATTGTTAAACATAATGAATTAATTATTAACTATTAAGTATTAATTCACTATTAATTATTATATGAGAATTAAACCTAATAACAATAGTTTATACGTATTACTATAGTAATTTATAACTATTATTCCAACTTGTCTAGACAGAGTATAATGATAAAATAACATTTAACTTTTTTGATTATTTAAGACTTAACATTTAACTTTTTAAATTAAATTAATAATGTAAATGACATACAAATATGCATATGTAGATCCTGACGTATGTTTTAATGCAAAATTAAATTTTTATATTATCGATATAAACGCTATCCTGAATATCTAGTAATCTAAGGTATTTCAAGCCTTTACATGCAAAGAATATTCATTAGCTACACAAGAATATACCAAGGATCTTAAAAGTTAAATAACTTTAACTGATTCTTACTTGAGTGCTGTTAGCTTAAGTGCTGTTAGCAGTTTTTCAACTTCTTCATGTTCAAACCGGTTAATAAATGAAATGAGATGAGATATACGTCGTAAAATCCCCAAACCGCTCCTCATAACTACGCCACATTTCCCACCTGTAGCAAACTACGTGTATAAGTATATTGCGTGCTGTGTAGAGTAAAAATGTATACATATTGATTGTGTATGCATAAATACAAATTACCAGTAAGCCAGAAATTCAAATGGTTTATACTTCTCATAAACGGCAGCAACAACCTTGGCTATATTTTGTTTCGTAACATCTTTCATTCCATGAAACTGTAAAACAGAAGAATATATATATATATATATATATATATATATATGAGAGAGAGAGAGAGAGAGTTTTGCTCGTTTAAATAATGCATACCATACACACACACATACATGTTTAAGATGTCTTATCGTCTCTGTGTCTGCAGGAACAACTTCATAGTTTCCAAGTAGCATCATCAAATTGGCAGCACAATACGGTCCAAACCCATAAACCCCAAGCACAGCAGCTCGTAGAGGTTCCCCTTTAATATTCTAAATTAGTACATTTATGTATACATATACACATATATAGTTTTACCTTTGAGGGCATCTGGGCCTTCAAACTTGTTAAGTTGCAATGCACCTGAAGTAATGTCTGTGGCTAGCCTCAGTATCATCTTTGTCCGATACCCTAAACCGCATCTCTTACTTAAAAACTCCGGCTTTAAATCTGCGAGTTTCTTCTGGTGTTGGAAATGCTCCAACAGCTTGCACCCGACATATTTCACTTTTGTCTTTGCCTGTTTCACGATAAATAACATTACAAATATGTATGCATGTGTACATACATACATTCATATATGTATGTAGATCTGTGGATAGTTATCCAACCAACTCACCTGTAGTTTCTGTTTCAGCCACTTCTTGGTCCATTTTCTCATTAAAACTTCTCTGCAATTTTTTCACCTTAGATCTAGAAGTACTCCTGGTGACCACGCTCTTCCTCTTCTTCTGTGTTCTTTCTGTACACTCGCTACCAGCATTATTCTAAATGAAAAAAGTATTGCACATATATGAGTACTACACATACACAATGTGCGTATCAAAAAATCCCACCAGGCTGTGTTGGATTCCTTCAGCCGGGTTAGTAGTATCCACACTGTGAACATCTCCAGTTGGAGGTCCTTTAAGCTCGTACTGAAGCTCACATAATGATCTACACATCTGCAAAGTCCTTCCCCACCTGAAAAAGAACAAAAGGTGAAATGTATATATACTTAAAGATAATATATATGCATTATGTGCGTGTGTCTATATATATATATATCACATACACTTTAAAATCACAGACCAAATTCTACATCTGAATGAATCAATACATTTATTCAATACATAAACGCCAATGGACAGAATGAAAGAGTGATTCACTATTTATATAGAATAAACATAACACTGAATTAAAGCAAGTAAAATAAGTTCAATGCTACATTATACACACACACAGATATATATATATATATATATATATATATAAAGAGAGAGAGAGAGAGAGAGACTCAGACTCACCCACAGTTGCATAGAAGAATGCTTTTGACCATGTCCTCAAACAATGTTGGCGACCGGAACAACCTGCCAAAGCCTTCATCCTTTGCTCTGGGATGAAGTGCATGGAAGTCCTAAATTTATAAATGTAGATTTGTTAGCATGTGTATGTTCTTGTGTGTGTATGTGGGTTCAAAATATATGCATATGTAGCGATACATACATCCACCCTGGTGTCTTCTTCATCCGACAGCCTGAGCATCCGCTTTAACTTGAGCCTAAAACGCAAATAATGGCTCTTGAACGTCCTCTCTCTCTCTCTCTTTCTCTCTCCAGCTATACTTTGCTAGTATCGCATAGCTTAATGCTATATATGCATTAAAAGTTCCTTGTTAAGAAGTTGAATCTTCCTTTGTATATATGGTAATAGCCATCTTAATACACACAAAAGTACACGGATTTTGCAATAAACGACTTACATACACTTGCACGTGCATACATACATACATATATATAAGACCATTTCCGCAAACATATATAACCCATCTCTTCAACAACATTGTGGGACTTTGCATATGTAAATCACACGCACACAGTATTTACCAGAATGTATTGGCAATCTTGCTCATCAAGCTGCAGAGAATGTGAAATGCCGATTGCAAGACATTCATTCTCCTGCCACACACGCGCCATTACCGATCTCTCGTCTCTCAGTAGCAATGGCCGCTCCAGATACCTCGTCGCCCCTCCAATTATTCGGCTGCATCATGTAGAATCCATAGCTGCACACTGCAATAGATAGAGAGAAGGATCCGGGCACCCTCAATCGCGCCAAAACCTCCATTCCCGCTCCCTCAAGAGCCCTAATGTCGTCACCAAGACCCAAACATATAACTCATATATTTAAAAATAGATTATTCATATGACTATTATTTCTTAATTAGCATTATTATATATGTATATAACATATTTAAATCTGTAATTCCATTTTAATATCTAAATACATATTATATATTTAATTAAGACATTTCTAAGATATATATTATAATATATCTTATCAAAATAATAGTCATTATAATTTTTTTGAAATAAAGTCTGCAGAACCTACTGTGTCCACGGTCACCATTTTTTTAAAGCGTATATTATTTTATTATTTTAATTTTAAATTATTTGATTTGATTAAGAAATTAAAGTTTATAAATGAATAAAATAGTAGTAGTATTTAATGTTACTTTTTAAAAGATGTGTAGTGTGTGTATATTTGAAAATATACATACTGAAGTAACATGTTCAAGAACAATGTATCTGTAATATGTGTATTGAACACATATACACGTATTTCAAAGAATATATTAATTATAATATTAAATGATTAAAATTAAACTTATAATCTTTTATAAAGTAAGTGAAGGTTAAAGACTTATCTCCGACGAATAAAAAGTTAGTAAATTAAACTTGATTACAAATAAACACACACACACACACACATAGTCAAGTTAAATTGTAGACTATATGCCAGAAAAAATACGAAAGATATTCATGTAAATTCTATGAGTAAATCCAACACAACTTAAACTTATTTAAACTACTAAACTATCAACTATCTAGCTTATGTTAATGTGTGTATGTATGTGTCTGTGTGTGTGTTATATTATATATATATATATAATTTATACATATATATATATTATGAAACAAACTCAACTTAACAAGTTGAATACATAATGTTTTACTTTTTTCTTTCAAACACATTTAACATAAAAAGTTTCAAAGATTATACTTTTGAATTGTTTGTTGTTTATATAATATATATATCATATAAATTATTTTCTAAACATTTTATCTATAGTAGTTCCATTTGTTAAAATTATTCCACTTTATTGAAATTTTATTATAACTTATATAATGAATATTGAAATATATTATATTGGAATACATGAATAAAATATATTAAGAATATACTTAATTGAATAATTAAATTTTATTACAACTTTAAACTTAGTTTAAAAACTAATATTGTAAAATAGTTACAGTAATATCTTAATAAAATTGGATACTAATTGGTTTTATTTAACATATTTATAAATCATATGATTTATGTTTGATATAATTTTTTCAGCTTCTTTTTTTTTTTTTTATAAAATTTATATTATTTCTAATGCTCTTTAGTGTTATTCATAAGTAAATTTCTTAACCGAAAGATATTATTAGTCATTTAATAATATAGTTTAAACTTCTTAATATTTCAAAGTAACAGAGAAGATTTACAGTGGTATATTATCTTAATGGGTTTTCTTATTTTCTCTTGCATTGCATTATAAACTTATGATCATAACATCATCTTTATTATTATATTTTTAAATAATAATACAAAAAGTCAAAAGATTTTTTTTTCTTAAATTTAAATTTATTTATAAAAATTTAATTCTTGACTTTAATGTTCACTTGACATATTTCTTTGAGTTTATTCACTAGCTTACTCTCTCTCTCTCTCTCTCTCTCTCTCTCTCTCTTCTCTCTCTCTCTCTCTCTCTCTCTCTCTATATATATATATATATATATATATATCCTACTTTAGAGTATTTTGATAAACTATAATGATTTTATAATTAAGAATGTGACAAAAATATAAAGACAATTTTAATTTAAATAAAGAGATACTTACCTCTATCTATTACAACAATAATGTAATGCCCCAGCTTTTAAAGCACAGGATTCTGAAAATTTCAAGCTCTAGGTGCAGAAGTACAACATAGACGTATGTGCACACACACACACACACCACACGCACACGCACACGCACACCCACAAACAGAGGAGTTCATAAGGCAAGAAAGATCAGACACTATGTTGAGACTGATGACTCTGTAACCTTAAGAAACACCTCTTCCAATGTTGCTAATCCAAGTTGAATGTCTAAAACCCCAGTTCACTTTGCTTCTTTTGTAGCAGCCCAAAGAATATCTGTATTCAACCAAATGGATTATACAACGAAAGCAGAATGTTTAGAGTTATTCTTCTTATCTAGTGTGCGTGCGTGTGTGTGTGAGAGAGAGAGAGGATATGTGTGCATCTTCTTACTGCAAGTAGCTGCTCATCTTTACGAGGAAGAGTAAATGTTATATATGACTTTGTTTCATCGTTTTTCTTTTGCTTCTACATCCAAGTACTGCAATGAATCAAAATGACTTCCCTGTGTGTCATAATTGTGTGTGTGTGTGTGTGTGAGAGAGAGAGAGAGAATGAAGTAAACACCAATATACACACACAAACACATACGTACATACTGTATAACATGCTGTCAAGATAAAAACTAACAGATAGCTTACACATTCTGCAGTATGAATGTGAATACATGTATACATCCACACAGACACACAACTGTATGTGTCGTTGTGTGTACGACTACTGTGTGTGATTTTATAATATAGCAACCAAACCTATACACCTGTACACTTACACGCGTATATTCATACAACATACTTAGATACATCTTTATATATAACTAGCTTTGTTACCAGTTTGAAGAACTCTTTGATGCCAACTTTGTCACTTCCTCCCGAACACTACAAGTAACGCTATATCCACGACCTACATTTGCTTAAGCTGGATTGACGTACCAACACACTCAAGTTTACCATTTGCCATTATGGCAATAACATCCCCCAAATTATCCGCCTCTTCCATTGAGTGTGTAGTTAACACAATTGCCCTCCCTGTTTTTGACCTCTCTATTATCTCCCACACGCTCCTGCGTGATATAGGATCCATGCCTGTAGTCTGCACACACACACACACGTGTGTGCGTGTGTGTATCATTTATTAATACATTAACACATAATGTGTTAAATTTATCAGTCCACCACATGTGTATAGGTAAGTATGTGTAGCTCTCTCTCTCTCTAATCTATATATTATATAATATCAACACATATGTACATGTAGTCGTATGTTAAAAACTAAGCCATAATAAATACAACAGAAAATTATTTTATATACGTTGTAAATTCCAAACGATAATAATAATAACAACTTACTGGTTCGTCAAGGAAAACTATCTTGGGGTCGCCAATTAAAGCTATAGCCACACTTAGCCTTCGTTTCATTCCTTCACTGTAGATAGAAATCCTGGCTTTGGCAAACTCCGTTAACTTTGAATTTGCCAAAAGCCATTTACATTCCTAAAAAGCAGATAAATATTACTAAATATAATAATAAAATAAATTAAATAAGCATAATTTTATTGCATGGAAACATTTGTTTAGCTTACGGAGTTACTTCTGAAGGTAACATTCCTTTGATGCTAGCAAAAATGTGAAGGTGTTCAATCCCCCATTGACATAGTATGTCAAACTGATGTAAGGCAATATTATAAAACTTAATACAGCTTTACATATAATGCATATGTATAAAAACATGCATCATTATATATTATTATGATTGTATATGTATAAGATTGAATTAAACCTGTGGGCAAACTCCCATGCTATGCGAATTTGAGCCATGCTATTGTCACTGATAGTCCATATACTAGAGCTGAAATGTATGTGTATATGTAAAATAGTACATACACACCACGCACCACATATGCACTAGTAATATTGTGTTATTACTATTAGTAGTAGTAAAATGAAGTGAGTTCATATATTACCATCTCCCTCGGTTAAAGGAAGGATGCCCGTCAATATGTTGATAAGTGTTGTCTTTCCAGCTCCATTATGACCCAGCAAACAGAATACCTTCTCTTTGTCAATATCCAAATTAATTCCCTGAAAATATATATATATACCTATGTTATTACACTTTGTGTGTGTGTGTATCAGTAATTGTGTTCATCATCATGGTACGTGTGCATATTAATTTCTAGTGTGTTGTGTGTGTGTGTCCGCGCGTACATACACAAATATAACATTTATACATACTTGTAGTGCATGGTAAGGTGGCGAGTTCTTCCATCTTCTCATCTTACGCCAGGAAATATTTTTGTCAAATTCTTCAGTTGCACAGCCACGTTTGCATTAACTCCATGTCCATACCTCTCGGCTAACAAGTTATTTAGTCACTAGATGTGTGTGTACACACACAATATGTATGTATATATGTAGACACACACATATTGATATAAAATAGTTTAATACAACAATATTCCACTAACCTCGTTTACAATGGGATCTGCCAACCCAATAAGACGGCCTCAAGAAATAAATGCAAGATTTACAAGACCATTTGCATCCGGAAGTACATATCAAAATATATTGCAAGAAAAAACCATGCAAAAAATGTTCCTATAAGCCAAGCGAAAACTTCAGCCTGTAAATAAAATAAACTGAAATATAGATATAATTAAGTGTATATATAAAATATATACTTGTGTACTCACACACACGCACATACTTACCATGACTATGGTACAGTCTTTGTGAAATGAGGGGCACGAGGTAACGTCGTTCCATTTCAGACCTTTATCATCTTAGTTGCAGTGCCTTCTCCAAGGTACATAAGCCCAATTGCAAACACATTAGGCGGGAAAATCGACCATAATATTCCTAAGTACGATGGGTACCGTATATTATACGGAAATCCCATTGTAGTCACCAGCTGTACAATAAAAACATCATAAGAAGGTCACACACATTACAGTTGTATGTACCTACAGGCGCATATATGTACGAATAGTACATACTATATATATACCTGTGCACACCTGAGTCAAGCTTCCAAATATGAAGATGCAAAACCCGATGGAATTCGATGTGGCCAGCTTGTTTACGAAAGTGGAGAATAGGAACGCAAAACCAATCTACAAATATATCTGAAACGAGTTTAGTTTATACAATATAGAACTTTATAGGAAAAATGTACACACTGCATATGTAATATATAAGAATTACTTACCATGTTAAACTGGAAGAGGAAAAAAATAAGGAAAAGAATGAAGAAACTGTTATTGAGAAAGAAGTTGAGCTGGAAAATCATGCCAAAGACCACTAGAAAAGCCGAGGAGATTAAAGCTAGTATAAGCTCCCAGGTTAGCCAGGTTAACCAGTATGCTGAATCAAACAGGCCCATTGTTGACATGGCCTGTGTAATATAAGCCATAAGTGTAGATACGTGTGTGTGTGTGTGGAGAGAGAGAGATACCTGTCTTAATTTAAGCTCTTTCTCGTAAACAATCTTGCTGATGAGAATGACAACCGAGAACATAGTAGAAGCAAACATGAAAGTTGGACCAAATGTTCCCACGCTAGAAAATCGTCCCAAATCTGGATGGGGATATTCCGAGAATGATACATTCCACTCCACGTTCACACCTAAAAAAACGGACATTTATGTATATATTGTGTGTAAGACATATTATATTTGTGTCTGCGTGTACGTGCGCGTGCTCAACCTGAATGATTTAATAAGACAATGTTTGAAAAATTATTACAAGATCATGTGCGTGTATTTCAAATGCTTTTGCAAATCCGACCTTAGCTCAGTTGGTAGAGCGGAGGACTGTAGTCTGTGTGTGATATCCTTAGGTCGGAAACTTATCTGTTTTTTATATTTTGCCATATCATGCTGTGGTCGTTGGTTCGATTCCGACAGGTCGGAAACTTATCTGTTTTTTATATTTGCCATACATACAGCATGATATGGCAAATATAAAAAAACAAATAATTTGCCATATCATGCTGTATGTATGGCAAATATCATACTGTATGTATATCATACACTGTATGAAAAAACGAGTGATCTCACTAACTATATACATACACTGTATGAAAAAACGAGTGATCTCACTAACTATATCATATCATACTGTATGTATACGTACCGGTGAAAAAACTTTTACAGTATATCGTACACTGTATGAAAACACGTGAGAAAACGAGTGGTCTCTCTAACTATATCATATACTGTATGTATACGTATCATAACTATATCATATACCACTGTATGTATACGTACCAGTGAGAAAACGAGTGATCTCTCTTTCAACAGCAGCTTGTAGAGGGATCTGAAACTTGAATGGTGCATTTTCATGTGTACCTCGTATTAGTAACGAACTTGGAGTCGAATTGAACTGTAGACCATAAGAGATCACACCTGGAAACAACATTCTTAATATTGTGGTACTCTCTCTCTCTCTCACACACACACACACACGCACACACATGTAAGCATCTATATATAAATATAAGCACGCTGACCTGGAGAGTAATAGTGTAAGTGCAAAGCTGCAGTGCACGCCATCGGATTTGCCAAAAACCATTCATCAACTTCAGTAGGTGAGGCAAATCCTTGCACCTGTATTGTGCGCGCGCACACACATATCAGGATATTACTTGTATATGTACAATGTAAAAGATGAGTTTAACATTTAATATTCGTTGAAGTTATACACACAACACAACACCACCTTAGATTTAAACCACTTGATATTCATCCCATTTCCTGAACTTATTCAGTTTATATATTTATTATTAAATGTGTGTGTATATAATATATATGATCAATATAACTTAAATAGTCAAATACCTTGTGTTGTGGAATTGGTCTTCCTGGGTTATTCATCATAATCCCCGATATAATCGCCCTGAAATCTGGATGCCTGTTATCACTCCATAGGAAATCATAACAGTCAGACTTGGTGAAGTAGCTGCTTTCACAAGGCAGGATTGGAGAGACAGGAATTGGATTTGAAAGAGGGACATCTCTGTAATACGGATCGCTCCTGCGGCTGGCCATGGCTGCCTGATCCACCACGAAGAGGAGGAATATGAATCCGAACGAGGACGCTACCTGGAGAGAAAATGCCCTCTTGTTGCGCATTGAAAGCTTCAGATTCTTCATCATAAGAACCCTAAATTGCTGGGCGAAGAGCCCTAACCCAGTTCTCAGTCTCCTCTCCCTCTTTCATGGCTAGCCCTAATCCCGCCTTTTTTTTCAAAATCATATTTTAAACTATCCAAACATTTCTTTTATATAAAAATTTCTTGCATAGAATAATTAATAAGTTTAAGATATTATAATTATAAAAAGTTTAAGATATTATAATTCTCATAAAATTCGTTTTTAAAAATAAAATTGGTAGATAAACTTATCCGTAATAAACAATAAACATACTTATGTATATATATATATATATATATATATATGAAAAATGGCTATTATAAAAACATCTTATAAACAATAAACATACCCATGAATTAAAGGGCTACTTTTATTAATTAAAAAAAATAAATCTTTTTCAACACATACTTATCTCAGTTGATAAAATTTAAAAACCATTAATATATGTTATTAAAATCATTTCCTATAAAATCAAGAGGCTACTTTAATGAAAACATCGGTATCATACAATTATAACAAAGTAAAAACATTAGATTCTTATTGAATATAATTTAATTTTTTTTCATAATAGATAAATTTAACCATAATAAATAAACGGTAAACATACTTCTTCTTTCTTTCATACTTTGTTAATAGTATTTTTATGAATTAAATGGTTACTTTAAAAAAAAAATAAAAAAATACATCTTTTAATCAATATGTTAACACATATTTATATCAATTAAACCTTGATAAAAAAAAATTAATTAAAAATTATGTAATAGGCTACTTTATATTAAATATAATTTTTTTTCACATATTGATAATAAATTTGGTAGATAAATTTATCTGTAATAAACAATAAACATACTTCTGTAATATATATATCTGTGTGTATCTTTAATCAATATGTTAACACATACTTATATCAATTGATAAGGAAATAAATTATAAAACCATATGCTATTAAAGATAATTTAATATAAAATTAAGTGGCTACCTTAATGAAAACATCTTCTAATGTGGTATCAGATAATCCCCAAGCTTTAATACCAAGAGTATGTGCAGACGTATCCACGTCCTTAAACACTGTTGCTAATTTCACATCTTTAGTAATCTCAAACTTCTGTGTACCCGATGAATTATATATTCTCCTCGCATTACTTGACCAATTCTCTACCAAGTTTACCACTGCCTCCTCCTTTGCAGGGTCTCCTGTTACTGTGAATATGTAATATCCACCGTATCTCGACTTTAACTGATAAAATAAACCATATATTTACAATTTTTTAATTTTAAAAAAAAATTTAATAACTATAAGAAAAGTTTAAAGATATACTAACTAAACAGCTTATTTATGTATTAAATTTTAAAATAGCTTACCTCTCTGACATTGCCTATGCATTGTAATTGGCCGTTCACGAATATACCAACACGATCACATAATGCTTCCGCTTCCTCCATAGAATGTGCTACAACAAAACACATGTGTATGTGTGTGTGTGTGTGTGTGTGCGAGAGAGAGAGGAGAGAGAGGGAGGGGGAGAGAGAGAGAGAGGGGGGGGGGAGATTACTGGTAAGAATAATGGCACGGTCTTCTTTAGCTCGTTTTATAGCATTCCACAGAGTTCTTCGCGAAGCTGGATCCAAACCAGTGCTCGGTTCATCCATATATACAGCCTACATACATATTTCTATATACATACAGTATACATATTTACACGATGTATATGTATAGAAAACATTTATATCATCTTTTGAACATACACACACACACACACACACACACACAGAGTATATTACCTTTGAATCTCCTATTAGCGAAATGGCAACACTAAGTCGGCGTTTCATGCCTCCACTGTACTTCCCAGCTAGCTTATCTCAGAACCATCATAAAATAGATTTACATTCTTTAATGATGTCTGTACAGCCTGTTTACATAAACGAAACTAGTTTAATTATCATTATATACACACATACGCATGCAAAATATACACATACATTAACTTCACGTACTGTGTGTGTCTATATATATATATATATATATATATATATATATATATATATAGAGAGAGAGAGAGAGAGAGAGAGAGAGAGAGTATTATGTATATACGGACACCCATATACAAGTTTCTAGTCACACACACGCACACACACACACAGCGTACCAGTTCAAGTGCATGAGCCTTCAAATTCTTTAAACGACCATAAAACAAAAGATGCTCTCTTCCAGTAAGTGACTCCCAAAGCAAACTGTAAATTAAGTAGTTAATGTTAAATTAAGCAATTAATAAATAAATACTTACTCATGTTGGGGGCAAACTCCCATAACTGTATATATCTTGTCCATGTCCTTGGTATATCTAAACCCGCAAGATATGCCCTCCCAGAAGTAGGAGATGCAAATCCAATCATCTGTTGTAAAAAGATTAAAAAAACGAATATATAACCATATTACTATATAATTAGTATACATAAGAATATATAATAAAAATTACTACAGTTTCAATATATATATATATATATATATATATACCATGTTAATACTTGTAGTTTTCCCAGCACCATTTGGACCAAGCATGCCAAAACATTCTCCACGACGGACAGCTAATGACAAACCACGAACTGCATGTTTATCTGGATTTCCATCTTTTCCCGCATATACTTTCTTTCAATTTATCGCATATAATTGCGTAATGTGTATCAATTGTGGGTCTTATATGGTCCACAACCATTTTCTGCAATACATACACACAGTAATATATATATATATATATATATATATAAGAGAGAGAGAGGAGAGAGAGAGAGAGAGAGAGAGAGAGAGAGAGAAGAGAGAGAGAGAGAGAGAGACGTTCTTAAGTGTATACATGCATGTCTACACACGCAAAGGCACACATACGTACCTCACATAGAACATCTGGACGATGAACGTAGTTATCTTCTTCTTCTTCATTTAAAGAAGAAATTTGCGTACTTTTATCTTTCTTAAAGAAAGATAATGGAGAAGTAACACCTTGATCCAAGAGAAGGAATAAAAACAGAAATATAACCCATTCTATAGTCATAATCACGAGAACCTGTTTAGATTAAGTTAGTAATTATTATATATTTTAGTGATTATACATTTATTATATATCTAGACAAATAATTATATATTATATCGTATGTATAGCTTAATGAATAAGTTGTAAGATCTCTCTTGTCTCTCTCTCTCTCTATGCATATACACACACACACACACACACACACATATCTATACACGCGCGGGTGTACCTGTTTCATGCCATTCCCGCTATCTCCGAGGTTCTTCCACTGCATTCCTTTTGTACCACGGCTTGCCCCAATTAATGCATATTGTGAAAACTCATATAAACCACGATATAGTGAAAAACCTGGAAATAGCTCTAATCCAATAATAACGTTTCCTGAAAAGGAAAAGGAAAAGAAAAAAAACATAGTATTAACTAAAATGTGTCTAATTATGTATATACATATACATATCTACACATAAATGTGCGTACAAATAAATAGTGCTTTTATATATGCTTACTGGAGATTGTTGTATCCTCTATATAGTTTCTGAAAAGAAAGGATCCCAACAGTCCAAACCCAAACACGTACAAGTATCCACAAACTGAATAGAAAGAAGCATGTATAATTAATTTATTATAACCTATGTGTATGTATTACACACACACACACACATATATATGATAACATAAATTTATTATTATAAATGAGGCAAACCTGTTGCAGTCATAGTGTTGGAGAAAAATGCTGTTGCAAAAAACGCCACTACTATTTGTAAATTTGAAAATATGAAGTAAAAAACAAACTCTAGAGAATATGCGTTCTGTCTGAAATAGTCTAGTCCTGAAAAGATTAATTTATTAAATAAAAATGTTTATCTATATATGAAAATATAGTGTATATGTATATGTATGTATAGAGTAATTAACAATTAATTAAGAGTTATACTAAGCTAAGTACGTACCAATTATGTTCCCAAAAGCGATAAAAATATTGTATAAACCATGGATAATACAAGGAAATATATATAATTAATGGACCAATAAGCTGCATCTCCTAGACCATGCATCTTCATCATTTTACGAAGCTTTCTCTCTTTCTCATATACCAATGATATCAACATCACCTGTAAATTAGCATATATATATATATGAAAGAGAATAATTGTCTAGAAAGGATATCATATTATAGTTATAATAATTATCAATATT
Source organism: Selaginella tamariscina (assembly GCA_003024785.1). Lineage (NCBI taxonomy): Eukaryota > Viridiplantae > Streptophyta > Lycopodiopsida > Selaginellales > Selaginellaceae > Selaginella > Selaginella tamariscina. Next base: position 79,132 of record PUQB01000133.1, read on the forward strand.
TTATATAATAAATAAATAGTTGAAATATTAATAGAACTTACCGGAAATAAGAGTTGAACAACCCACATGAAAAAGACTGGACCCACTAGAAGAGTAAAATTTATTTAAAAGCTTAGTTTCTGGTTTTGGCATTTCCTTTATAAAAGATATAGGTAATTCCACTAAAGGACCCAAACGTGCTTTAATAAATGCATTCGCTGCCTATAAAACAAATTATAAAATAAATTAAGTTTAGCATATTTAACAATATTATATAATTAGAAACTATTAAAAAGACTTTAATATTTTTTAAAAATATTTAAAGATTAATCAAATGGATTTATGTGTTCATATTTAATTATTTTATACTTATAATACTTAAATATGTTAAGAATACTAAGTACTTACGAGGTTCATACTTCTTGCAACCCGTAAAATAACTTCTCCATCGCTAACATCAGCTTCAAAACTTGAGTTATAAGAAATAGCTACGTCCAGGTTTTGTAAATTGGTCTTTTTAAAATCATAAGCTAAAAAATAGAAGAAAATTAAATAAATCAATACAAACAATACATATATTGATTTAAATTGGATAATAAAATTAAAGTATAAACACTATTCAGTATATGACCAAGTATAAATATAAAGAATATACCTAAAGGAATGCCATTTGACAAATGCTCTCGGTTTGCTTTCCTATAACCCATGTAAAGCTCCCTCTCAATCTGTTGTTTATTATCACGCCAAAGCATTTGTGTATAAACACCTTAAATCAAACAAAACACCATATATAAACACATAATTTTATGATATATTTTATTAATATATAATATTTTAATTAATATAAGATTACTTACATGGAGCTCCAGCGATGCTAGTAATAGCATTACAATTAACTGATAATATGCTGTAATTATTTGGAAATGCAGGCTCCAAATAATAAGATGACTGAGTTTGCAGAGGTTCCCTATAAAATGCAAGATAAAACACACAAATACACACCATTGTTATGTCTGTGTGTGTGTGTGTGTGTGTGTGTGTGTGTTATTTTATATACATAATTGATATATCTTACTGGCACAAGAGTTGAAAGTGGATTGGAAGGATCGGACGGTACAGTGTAGTTTAACATGTTGCTCACAAGCACTATAAGAAAAAAAAAACAAAAAAAACTCATTATAACAGGAGAAGAGCGACATATATAGATAGATACACAGATGGTCACGCCACACACACAGAGAGACACACGTTTATGTGTTGTCTATGCACGTCTCTATATAAATCTACATATAAGTGTGCTTTGTTACATCAAGTATATTCAATTAATATTTATTAGTAATACATAATGGTGTAAATATATAAAGCATTTACCATCTGCAATGGATCGATCTTGAGCGGTGTACAAGAAAATCAACGGACAAGATGAATCATTCCGACACACAGGATCTGGATATCCTGGGAATGTTCCATCGAGATCAACGGCTCGCGATTCGCCATCTGGAATTTGTAACATGGCAGGGAGTGCCGATGGAGAAGGTACTGCACATGTTAGCGACTGTGTCTGTGTGGAGTATTCCACCCCGCAAACTCTTTGGCATCCTGTACATATGTGTGTGCGTGCGTGTGGGGTACGTGTAAAAGTATGTGTGTCTTACCTGATGTGTTGTTTAGGGGCACACATGCACAACCACATTTATTCGCTGGCTTATCGTTTTCAGCATTGATTATCTACGTATACATCCATACATTATATACAAACACACACACACACACACATTATTCTCTGGTTTATCGTTTTGTGCATCGATTATCTACATATACACCCATACATTATATACAACACACACACACTATTCTCTGGCTTATCGTTTTGAGCATTTATCTACATACATTATATACAACACACACACACTCCTCTATGTTACCATTTGTAGAACGAAAAGTAGTAAACATAGAGCGGCAGGGAAACCGCAGATTAAGCAGTTGGTTTTCCATCTCCGCCTCTGGTAATGTATGAAATACTCATAAGCAGAATATGCGCCCCTCTCTCTCTCTCTATATATATGTGTGTGTGTGTGCCTGTATCTCTATATATGTATATGTATGTATATGTGTGTATGTGTGTGTGTGTCTATATGTGTATATGTATCACACACAGACACACACAACAAAGGGTAACATAAAATCTTCCTAACGGACAAGAGAGATACATTAGCCATACACATAATTACAAAAAACGGAAAAGAAAATTCAGCGCCATCTGGCAAACCTCATTGGCTCAAACATCTACATACATATACGTGCGTCCGTGTGTGCATGTCAACTCTCTCTCTCTCTCTCTCTCTCTCTCTCTCTCTCTCTCTCTATATATATATATATATATACATACACCCAGAAGTAGATATAATTATGCATATTGATAAGCAAGAATTACAAAAAAATTCACTAATTATAATAAATAAATAAATAAAAATAAAAATTCACTAATTAAACAAAACCCACCTGGAAAACAAGGCTCTTTCTCAATAGAGCATTAGCTTGAGCTGCAAAAGTAGCAGATTGCGTCTCTGACACGGCATGATCTTGATTTTCCTCCATATCCATCCCTTAATTCCTTCCAGGAATTCCCCTGTTTCTACAAGTCAATAGCATCCCCACCGTTTAATGTCGTGAATCTCACCCGTTGGAAATGAATATCTCGAAGAATATTCTAGTTCAAAATTTCACATTTCTTCATTACTGTAAGGAATACGTCCTCGAGTGTTGTATCTGCTAATCCCCATGCTTGAAGACCAAGATGTTCCTTGGCATTCTCCGTATCCCTGTAAAAATACGTACAAATACATATATGTATGTGCGTATAGTGTATATATATAAATGAATATGATATGTCAATGACTTGTGTCAGCCTACAACGCGTGCTTGGAGCTCTAGATTGACCATTTTGGTTTATGAACGTGTTGCACACACACGCACACGCACACGCACGCACCAACCAACTGTACATAAGAATGTATATACCACACACACACACACATGAACACGCGTGAAAGCTCAATTGATTCCTTAGGCAACTGAAACTTCTGTGTTCCGGACAAGTTGTATATTCTCTTTCCATTTGAACACCATCCATACACCATCTTCACCACCTCCATCTCCTTTGATGGACACGTAGTCACTGTGTATGTGTACGTCCCACCATATCTTAACTTCAGCTGAAGAATACATAAATATTAAAACTTCTCTCTCTCTCTCCTCTCTCTCTCTCTCTCTCTCTCCTCTCTCTCTCTCTCTATATATATATATATATATATTATACACACGTGTGTGTGTGTATAGATATAGATATATATAATGCATATAGAACTTACATCATTTGAGCTACCAATGCACTGAAGTTTGCCCCCAACAAATATTCCAATGCGGTCACACAAGGCTTCTGCTTCTTCCATTGAATGTGCTGTAAGTAAGCAATTATAGATCATACACATGTACCTCTGTGTGTGTGTGTGCGTGTGTATGTGTGTGTGTGTGCGTGCGTACTTTCTTACTTGTGAGGACAATAGCTCGATTCTCTTTAGCATGCCTTATGACAGTCCAAAGAGTTCGTCTTGAAGCTGGATCTAATCCAGTACTCGGTTCATCCATGTAAACAACCTGAATATAGTGTGTGTGTGTGGTGTGTAAGATACATGATATCTTACCTTAGGATCTCCTATTAAAGATATAGCTACACTTAGACGACGTTTCATCCCTCCACTGTAAGTGCCTGCCTTCTTGTCACCAACACCTCCATTGTAAAGATCCACATTCTTCAGTGATGCTTCCACAGCCTGTAATGTCCACAACTTGTGCGTGTGTGTATGTATGCATATATGTTTATATCTATATTCTCTCTCTCTGTAGAGAGAGAGAGAGAGAGAGAGAGAGAGAGAGAGAGAGAGAGAGAGACTCTTAGCCACACCACTACATACAATTTCCAGTGCAGAGCCCCTCAGATTTTTAAGACGGCCATAGAAAAGAAGATGCTCTCTTCCGGTCAGTAACTCCCACAGCAAACTACAAGAACAAGCACGTTAGTACCCGAAATTTATTGGAGGGTACTGTACATACACACACATAGGAGTGTGTGTGTGTGTGTGTGTGTGGAGTTACTCATGCTGAGGGCAGACACCCATGACTGTATACAACTTATCCATGTCATTCGAGATATCCATTCCATCAACATAAACCTTCCCAGACGATGGAGTTAAATATCCAGTCATCTGTACACATACACAAAAAGTTATACACAAATACATGTTGCACGCAGATACACGGGGCATATGGGAAGAAATGTATAGTACGTGGCTACATGGCATATATATATATATATATATATATATATATATAGAGAGAGAGAGAGAGAGAGAGAGAGAGAGAGAGAGAGAGAGAGAGAGAGAAGAGAGAGAGAGAGAGAGAGAGAGAGAGAGAGAGAGAGAGAGAGAGAGAGAGAGAGAGAGAGAGACGCACACACATACCATATTGATACTGGATGTTTTTCCGGCACCATTTGGTCCAAGCATGCCAAAACATTCACCACGTTGTATGGCAAGCGATAGACTGCGTACTGCATATTTACCTTCGTTACCATCTTTACCAGGGTAAACTTTCTGTAAATTATCACAAACAACCGGATAACACGACCTCTTTCCTGCTCTTAAGCTTTTCACCACCTGAGTCTGCATAATACTAGTGCATTACACACACACACACACACAGTGTGTGTGTGTGGAGAGAGAGAGAGAGGAGAGAGAGAGAGAGAGAGAGAGAGAGAGAGAGAGTGTACCTCACTTAAGACATCTGGTTTTCCATCCTCTGTCTCTAAAACACTTGCAGTAGGAAGGTGAGGTTTAAAATAGCGATTAAGAAAAAACAATGGATGTTTTTTTAAACCATTGCCAGAAGAAATAACTTGATCCAAATAGAGTGCAAATATCATAAATATTGGTATTTCAGCTGACATTATATAAAGTACTTGTCTAAGTGCGTTTCACTGTCTTTTAAATTTTCCCAACGCATACCATGCGTCCCTGTTAATATACAAGATTAGTATTAACACACACACACACACACACACATGTGTGTGTGTGTGTGTGTGTATAAGTTTAGACTTTCGGTGCATAACTTTGTGTTACAGGAGTTAAAAGTTTTTATTATCTAAAAAGTATGAAACTTTAGAATTTGTAAACATAGTATTATATTTTATATGATTAATTATATGATATAATTAGTCATTTCATTTAAATATATGTACCTTTCTTGCCAGCAATTAAGGCATATTGTGCAAATTCATATAAACCTCTATAAAGGGAGAATCCTGGTAACAGTTGCAGAAGAAAAATGACCACTCCTTGACCATGGAATATAACATTAAGAACATTAAACTACTATAATACATATGTATATACGTCTTATTTTTTTTATAAACGTACTGTATATATACGTATGTAGTACGTATAGTGTATTATATATATGTGATAAATTGTTACTGCTTGTAGTCATGTCCTCGGTGTAGTTTTGGAAAAGGAACGCTCCTAACAGTCCAAAAGAGAAAACATACAAGTAGCCGCATACTGTAAATTAAACTTTAAATGAATAATCAGTATAAAAATCATTTTAATCGTATATATCACGTATGACATTATTAAATCCAATACAATATTTAGAAAACTAAAAGATTAAACTATATTAATTTAATTAATGTCGTATATACCTGTAGCAGTGCTGACTTGAGAAAATAATGTTGCTCCAAAAAACGCAAGAGCTATTTGCAAATTAATATAAACCAAATAAAAAACAAATTGTATAGAGTAGTCGTTTAACCGGAAAAACTGCAAACCTAATAAATATATACTACAGTCAAATATATATATATAATGTCTATATATGTGTGTGTATATATGTATGTGTGTATACTTACCAACAAAGGAGCCAAAGAGCATGAAGCATACAATATAAAATGTTGACAATGCAAAGAAATAAGCATATGTAATTAACCAATAAGGACCATCTCCTAAACCATGCATCTTCATCATTATACGAAGATTACGTTCTTTTTCATAAACCAAAGAAGTCAGTATCACCTTCAAAATGAAAGTAAATTGTGAGAGAGAGAATGTGTGTGTGTGTGTGTGTGAGAGAGAGAGAGAGAGAGAGAGAGAGGGAGGGAGAGAGAGCTTACAGGAAGTAGAAGCTGCACAACCCACATGTAGAATAGAGGCCCAAGAAGTGAGGAGAAATCCAGAATATACCTCGTCTCTGTTTTTGGCATCTCTTTTATATATGACAATGGTAAACGAGCTGTTGGACCAAGCTTCATTTTAAAAAAGCATCTGCAACCTGTAAAAAACATTATATATATATATATATATAATATATATATATATTAATACCAAGTTCATGCTGCGTGAAACTCGAAGTATTCCAGGGAACTCCATACGTATATCTCCAGCATATGTTGCATTATACAATATATTCACATCCAGCTTATTCATACTCGTGCTTCCAAAGTCAAAAGCTGAAAAACACACACAAACAACACGTGTATGTGTGTGTGTGTGTGTGTGTGAGAGAGAGAGAGAGAGAGAGATTTAAAACGTACCAACGGGTATTTCATTAATTCGTCTTCGTGAATTGCCTTTCATATATCCTTTATATATTTCATTATCTATAATGCTTCTTCTATCACGCCAAAGCATAATGGTTGGAGCACCTGGAGAAATAATTAAGAAAAAATGGTTTATTTTAATTATTAGCTAATTAATTAAAATAATGTAAAGCTTACATGGAGCTAACCACCAGTAATCAAAGTTTGAGCAGTCTTGTTGAAGTACATAGAAATGGTTAGGCAAACCAGGCTCTATAAAATATGCCAATGGAGGGTTCCTGAAGGTAGCCTGGAAGCATCAAAACGGCTGCAAATACGTCATGAAAAGTAAAAGCATGTGCGTTGCGTGTGTGTGTGCGTGTGCGTGTGTTGTATATAAAGACAGAATTTTATATATACTCACTGGAACAAGTGAAGCAAATGGATTAAATGGATCCACATCATCACTGTTTAGCATTTTACTTCGTAATATCTGCAAACATTCATCAATATACATACTGTGACATACATACAGTTATATATATATATGTGCACGCCTACACACACACACAATCTGTGTACACATACACACACAATACTTACTGTCAGCAATTGAGCGATCCTGACCGGTATACAGAAACATGTACGGACAACTGTACGACCTCCGGCACGATGGATTTGGATAACCCGGAAACTCCCCATCAAAATTAGCTGCCTGAACACTTACATTGTCGGCTCTGTTTTACTCTTTGTGTGTGTGTATGTGTGTATGTGTATGTGTGTGTTTTATCAATGGTATATACATATACATTTCTATATGTGTGTGTGTGTGGGGTGTGCACGCACACTCACACACACACACGACCTGGAATGGTCTTCTGGATATTTGCATCATAGCAGGAAGCCGTAGGGGTGAAAGAACAGGGCACGTGACAGCCTGAACGTTATCCGAATATTCCAAACCACATCGCTTCTCACAGGCATTAGAGGAGCTGAAAATCGCATACGTGTGTGTGTCGTGTATATACGTATGCATGTACGTACGTATCTGGTGTGTGTGTGTGTGTGATAGATAGAGAGAGACAGAGAGACAGAGACAGACACAGACACAGACAGAAAGACATATATACATACCTATGTATGTGTGTGTGTGTGTATACATACATACATTCACACACACACACATATGTATGTACGTGTTTGTGTGTGTTTGTGTGTGTGTGTGTGTGTGTGTGTACTGTTAGAGAAATTAAACATACTCGTTAATTGGTACGCATTTACAACCGCATGTGAATGCAGGCTCCCTCATTAGTGTATCCACAATACGCTGAATTCCAAACAATATCAAACAAAGCATGCCTGGAAATGTAACTAAACATGCATTTGTTTTCCAGCTCCTTCTCTGCATTAAATCCACATTTAATTAAAATCCATTAAACAATGAATTAATTCAATATTAACTAACAATCAATTAAACATATTAAACAAATTAAACTATTAATATCATTCGTTGGTTTTATTTTAATTCTTTAGTTCGCATTTATTTTATAATGGAGTAAACTCTCTATTATATTTATCAACCTGTTCTAATCATTTATTTTAAACGTTCGGACTAAAACCCTATATGAGTTTTACAATATTAATATGAGTTTTAATCAATAAAATGTAATCGTACACATTGGTAATTAACTAAATTTTTTTTATTAAATATTAAATTCATTTAGAAAATTAAAAAGAAAATGCAAACCTGAAAGACGAGGTTTTTACGCATTAATGCATTGGCACGAACTGGGAATGAGGCGCTCTCCCAACGGTGGCCGCCAGGCTGATCCATTTATTTCAAGAACCCTAAAAACAGAATTAAAACCAAAACAAAAGAAATATAGCGGTTGACACAAGGAGAATATGCTCTTCACGTCTTGGAATATGCTTGTGCTTAAGTGTAATATGGATTACAATTATTTAAGCACCATGGTGGTCATGATGAGGTAATAAATATTTGTTTATTTAATTATGTATTTTATTGAAAGACCATCGTGTTATCGTCCCCAAAGTTGTAAAAGATATTAAATCAAAAAGTAAAGTATATATTTGATTATTTGATCCAGGTAAATATGAATAATTGAATTCAGAAAGTAATCATGTCCGAAAGTTATAAAAGCAAAGGTAAAGTATATATGTATATATATATATGACTGAAACAACTCAATAATTGAATTCAAAAAGTAATCATGTCCTAAAGTTATAAAATCAAAAAGTAAAGTGTAAATATATCAATTAAATATAAGAATTGAATTCATGACTTAATCATTAATGTCTCAGTTCTAACCAGCATATTATATCTACTTATTATATATATATATACACCTACATATTTTTAGAACATGCATTTTATTTAAATAGTATTTTAAGAATATATTTATAAGAGGAGATTTAAAGTAGGTGCAGTGTCCACTCACCACAGCAGTGAGAACATAACAAAAGTTAACCTAATTCAATCATGTATTATGGTGTTATTATTATTTGATGTGAAATATCATCTACATTTAAAGAGTCTAAGTCATGTAATCTTAAACTTGAGTGTACTTTTCTGCTTTTAAATCATATGTTATATAGTTTAATCTTAAATATTATATTAAATACATTATATTGTAGTAAGGTTATATTATAAATTATAATTCTAAGTATTTAATCTGAATTTTAAAATTATTTCACACTAAATCTCACTGTTGATTTGACATTAAGATAAAAAATTAATTAAAATTTATAAACTTAACTTAATTTCTATTAATGCTATAATAAACTCATTAATATTAAATTTGACCTTGTATTGTGGTTATGTTTCTACTTGAACAAGTGACACTAAATTATGTATATCTGTTGAGCATTATGCATTAAACATGATTTAATGCATAATTTTAAGTATTTTAAACACTATGTATTCAGCATAGTTTATGGTTATCATGAGAACACACAATAAGATTCTTAACGATGATAACAATTGGTACTCGGTCCTTGGAAACACACAACGATACATAATACGTGTGCTGACATACACTCATACTTAATAAAAAATTGTTTTTGATTTAATTTCATAAATAAATTACCTAATTAAAATTGAGTTTTAATTGAATTTCATATTAAAACATTTACTCTACTGTTACACATTATTATTAAGAAAATACATTATTAAACATTATTAATTATCTATAAATGATAAACTCCTGTTGAATGACAAAAGGAATGTGTATTTAACATTTATAATGAACATATCTTACTAACATAATTTGGTTGTTATAATTAAGATTATGTATATGAATTTCAATAATGTAATCTTTATTATAATTAATGCTTGTTAGCACATGTCTTTATAATCTAAATTATTATAATATGCATCATGCCCAAAGTTAATATTAATTATTTAATTGACACCACTTACTACTTATATAGAACGATGTTTAAAAGGATGTTCAACATAGCTTAACGAAGTTATAAGTTAATATTTATAAATACAATAAAACATGTTTAAATTAATAATTTCTTTGGTCCAACTAGGGCTTTATATATATTTTAATAAATTTTCACAAGTTAATAATTAATAAAACTTCATTGGCCCCAACCGTTTATAAATTAATATTCCTTACATATTTTGTAATTCATATAAATTAATTCATATATAAAAACTTATTAAACACTAACAAAGAAGTCATAAATAATATGAAATGATACGTGAGATGTTCGAATTTTTTAAAATAATATACATATAAATATAAATAGATGTGTTTTGTACTATATTATTGCAGTTTGTGTTAATGTGAATGGGTTTTTTTATATTGTGCAATGTTTGACAAGATTTTAGTATAACGAATCTATTCATCATTAATTTTTTTTTCACAGTGCCACAAAAGTTTATTCATTTAATATTCACACTTTTAGCCCTAATAATATTAATTTAGATAGGTTTTATTGTGTAGTTTTGATGTGAATTTTAAATAGGCTTTATAAAAATATTGCCTTTAGTACTTTGAAATTTTTTATACATACATAATGTTTTTTACAAAGGTGTAATTTACTATGTAAGTTGCATCAATTTCTTAAGTTTTAGTTATATAAGCGAGAAATAGAGAAGATTAAGAGTAGAATCTTAATTTCATTATTGATCATTATAAGTAATATTTTATATTATATGTTATATTGTAATATGTTATTATAAGAATTTGGAATTAAACTTTTAAAATTAAGGTTATAATGAAATTTATATCATATTAAGTTAGTGATTATATTATTAAATGATATCTTTTAATTGATTTAAAAAATATTTATTAATACTCAATGTTTAAAGAAGACTTGGGATACAAGAATATGTACTATAAATATAATATTTGAAAATAAAATTTAAATCATATTCAAAATTAAGAGGTAACCTTTTCAAAATAATTATATAAAAAATTAAGTGAGAAATAAAAAAATATATATATTATGAAAAATGTTTAAGATGTTTTGGTGCAAAAAATGTAATAATATATAATAAAGATTAAATGTGTTATTAATGTATTATTTAAAGAGAAACAATTATATACATTATATAATTTAAGAAAGTGTCTAGTATGAAGCACAATGTTTTAAAATGTTTAATTTATAAAAAATGAGTAGCAAAAATTTACATAATCATTAATTTTACATTATGATTCAAAAACTTATACACATCATATTGATAATAAAATTATTTATTATTATTATTACTGTTATTATTTATGTAACAATGTAGTTTTTTATTTTTAAACCATATGTTAAAAATTTAGTTTTATATTATATTAAATATATTAGATTATCTTAATATCACATTTGATGATTTTAAAATTAAATGTATAAATTTAATTATAATTTTAAAATCAATAGCGAGATTTCATCCTTATACATAAATCTCTTTATTGATTTAAACATTAAAGGTAAAAAATAAAAAATTTAAATTACGTATGTGACTCCTTTTAAGCGGTGAAAATAATAGTTTCATTTGCTATAGCAATGTGAGCTTGAACTATTTATAGACATAGACAGTAAATATTTCTATATGCATGTGTATGTATTGTGCACTTGGTTAAGACATACATTAGAGAATTTATGATTGAAAATTAAAAAAATTTCAAACAGCTTCTGAAATTGTCTTAAAAGTAATCAGGGCGGCACTATAAAATTAAACAATGAATTAATTCAACAATAAGTAAATCAATTAAATATATTAAACAAATTGAAGTACTGATATCATTCGCCAGTTATTTTAATTTTTTTTGCATTTATTATATAATAGAGCAAACTCTCTATTATATTTATCAGTAACAGTTCCAATAATTTATAATGGAATAAAACCCATTATTATATTAGTTTTACAAAATTACACATGAGTTTTAATCAATAAAATATACATTTATCATAATCCAATATACATGTGATAATTACTAGAATTTTCTTATAAATATTAATTCAAGTAGAAAATTAAATGGAAAATGCAGACCTGGAAGACGAGGTCTTTTACTCATTAATGCATTGGCACGAACTGAAAGGCTCCTCCATTTATTTGGAGCTTCAAGAACCCTAAAAAGAAAAAACGACGAGAAGAATATGCTCTTTCTACGTTTTGGAATATGCTTGTGCTTAAGTGTATTATGACTCCTAAGAAAATAACATAAAAAGCTTATTGTGTGTGACATGTGAGTTTGTATGACTAGGACCAAAGTTGAATCATCAAGCTTTGTGTTTAAGGTTTAAGCTAAACCAAGCATTTATCGTTACACACTCTACACTTTAATATATTAACCTTTATGAAATAGAAATTCTTCAATTGACCTACTTTCACCAATTATTTATATATTTTAAAAAATCTTTATATTCTGCACATGTTTTTAAATTAAATGCAGAGTGCTTAATAGATGTATATAAATATTGCTTAATTTAACCACAACATATAGAAAGAAATGTAAATTTAGTAAATTTTAATATTTTAATGTTAAATCAATAGTGAGCGTTAAATTCAAAATGAAAATCTAATTCATTTAAAATTAACATTAAAATATTTAAAATTTATAATTTATGAGTTTAATCTTAAATTTTACAACGTAATTTGAATACAAATTGAAATGTGGTCATGTGATGAGGTAATAAATTTATTATTTATTGAAACATCATCACGTTATCATGTTTAAATCAAAAAGGTAAAGTAATTTATTATTTAATCTAACTAAATATATCAATTAAACAACTCAATAAGAATAGTTATCATGCCCAAAGTTTTACATTAAAAGCTATAAAATCAAAAAAGTTAAAATGTATCAAATAAATAATTCAATCAAAATCTAATTCATGACTTAATAATTGATATCTTAACTCTAACCAATATATCAACATTTAGATATATATATATATATATATATATATATATTATACTTTCATAAGTATAATAGAAATATGATGGCAATATTGTTCCAGATAAATATAATCTCTATTCATAAACATAATCACTATTTAAAAGGTGCAATTAATGTTAATGTTTATAACAAGTGAACTTTCCCTTGACACCAGGGAAAATTAATTTCATATAGCTAATAATATATTTGAAGATATCTTTACAAATGAGTAAAACTTTAGCAAGGAAATTATGAAATAGTCACCCTAGTCTATCCTCACAATAGTGAAAAGAGATTGCACCTACTTTAAATCTTTTCTTAAAATGGTTATTCTTATAATATTGTTTAAGTAAACGTATGTCTTAGAATATGTCAGATAATTGTGTTATTGTTCTCTTTATTGTATAGAATATACATAAAAGTAAGGTATAATTAATAACATTGACAACATTATATAAAATCTTGTATGAACATATACTTATATTTGATGTGATATTAATTAGACTACTTGTTAACTTCTAGACATGAGTACTCTTTTGTAAATATGTTTGTAAATAATGTACACATCAAATTTAAGTACTTATGTTTGGAAGTTAGCAAAGTAGTTTACTTATATCACTTCATTTGGTTTTTTTGACCACTACCTTTTTTTTGTCAATCTTTTGTGTCTCAAGAACTTAAGGGTTCTAGTTTGTTGAACGAGTCCTTCATCAACCTTTGTATCACAAAAGGTATTCTTCTTTTTCCTCCTTTGTGAAACTTCTTCCATAGCTTTTTGTGTATTTTTTTGATCAACCTTATGTGTTTCTGTCTACCTTCGCTTCTTTGTCTTGTTTAACAGAGACTTATTAATCAAATGAAGTTCATCAACTTTTGCACCCTTGCTCTTTTGTGATGGAGGGCTTCCTTTCAAAATAGTTTTTTCAAAAAGTGGTGGTTCATCTTCATGTTTGCTCTAATATTTTTTCATGTCAATATCTTCTTCTTCCTCTCTGTATCATCACTACTATTACACTAGGCTCTTACTTGGGCTCTATATTTTTTATAGAATGTTATGGCTTAAGTAGGTTTGTCAGAACTGTATTTTTCACATGTGAGCAAAGTAACACATCCATGTCTACTCCTAATACATTTCTCCCATTGATGCACCTATAGATAACATGTTTTCAATCCTCAATTTAGTGAGATTGGTGAGAAGCATTGTTGTTAGTACAACAGATTTCTTTAAGCCCCAACACTTGAAAAAAATTGTTAAGTTAGAATAGGGAAGCAAATGTTTCACTTTCACAATATCATTATTTTCCATTGGATATTTTTTAATACTTGGATATGTTTTACAATTGCGTTAGTCTGTAAGTCCAGTGGGTGGTTTGTAATAGACTGGTGATCTCCTCTTTGCACCATCATAGCATTGCAATGATAAAAACAAATTAACGCATGATTATTAATACACATTGCATCAAAAGTATTACAAAACCTTGGCACTGAGGTTGTAATGTGATATCACCCTTGGCTATAAGGAATGTCAATTGCCATCCTCGATGTTGAGGAATGTTTAATGTCACTTTCAAATAGCATTAGACATTCCTCAACCCTGAGGTCATAATTATTAAGGAATTCTTTGGTGCTGAAGCCTTAGTCATTAGAAAACCTTGGACCAAGGATAAAATATGAATAGTTGATACCTTAATCTCACTATCATATTCCCATCCATGGAAATTAGAGTTTGTAAGTCTCCCCTCATGCACTGCAACAAAGTGCTTTGACTACATGTTCCGTATAATCTCATATGGTCCAACCAAAGCCCTATTTGTGGAGAAATTCATTGCAAGAGAAAAAGAATGAGCTCTACATAGAATATAAGTGTGTAACTCTATTCCAAGTCTCTATTTGGCTTCCAGGCTATTGAGAAAGCTCAATCGGAAAGTCTCCACTATGAGATCATAACCATGCTCTATGGACGATGTTGTTTGTACATTGTTGGTTTGTGTGAACTGAACATCTTCTTAATTCCTGCCTTGAAGTTTGGAATGTTTACTAGTATATTTGGACTTTAAGAGCTTTACAAAGTGATAGAAGGCTACAACATATAGAGCTTACCTCCTTCTCCAAAGGTGTAGTTGAGTAACTAAATAACTTGTTCTCAAATAAAAAAATTTCATTATTTTCTTTCCCTTTCCAGTTCCAATGCTATTGCGAGATTCAATGAAGTAACAACTTTCTCTTCCTTGTCTTTACTCATGACCCTCCGACAATCCAACTTAATTATAGAAATTGCACCTCATTGTTTGATACACAACCTAGTTCGAAATATAGTGATACATCTTCATTCTTAAGGAAACTTCAAATACAGTTTTGAGTTGATTCTATCCATTCTTGACTTCACCTAATTTTTAGCTAATGTCGAGAACCTTTGATTTCCTTTTGCAAACCTGTAAAATAAATAAAACTTAAAACTAAGGTGACATCTGCAAATCTTTTTGGGATCAGTGCAAATAGATGCATGATCTCTCCATCTTAATAGAAAACATTTGAGATTTGGGGTGGTAATCCTTGCCTTTAGTGGTTGTGTATCATCAAGGATGAGAAACCTCATTGCAGTGACATAACATATCGTGTTTCCATCATCAAATGTCACTTGCAGAGATAATGGATGATTCCCAAACAATGCCACTCATCCAGGCTCTAAGGAGAACTAATAAGTAAGTATGTTACATATTATTGTCTTGTTCACCCATCACATTCCTACGGAGTTACCACAAAGACTTTATGCTCTTAGGCATTGCAAGAAGTATGGTAACTTTGATGCGATCCATCTCCCAAAAGACAGAAAAATAATAGATGAAGAGAGGCAAAGATCATGGGAACTAGAAGAATCTCTACCAAAAGCAACACATATGTTTATTCTTTTCAAGGTAAGTTATTTTCCTAATTTGGATTGCTTAGAGAAATCCTTGGTGTAGAGGTCCCTTTTCCACAAAATTTAAATTGGTTTTGCATGTAACCTAAATACCAAAAGGATGAAAAAAGCAGAATTGACTTGTTTCTCTCAAAGGGTATGGGGACACAAACCAACATATAAAAGGCTAGGTCATATGTAAGAAATAATTAGATGATGACCATGGGCAAATACTTCTCAATTATAAATGAAGATTTGATGGTGTGGAATTCGTTGACAAAGTTACAAGGTTCAACTGGACGAAAGTTAATAACAATTGCGTTAGCATGGAGAAGTGGATTTCATTATCAAGACTTTCATTGATCAACAATCCCCAAGGATGTGCACTCAAGATGAATGTCATGAATAAGTTGTTCAGTGTAGCCATCGTGCACTTTAGAATATTGTCATTCCTAGGGCTGACAAAGAATTTAAACATTGACTCATTGTAAGTGGATGAATTGAATGCTAAATGGCATATGCATAGAGAGTGTGGGAAGGACCGTGAAGGATAATGATGAGGCTAATTCACTGTGACAACTTATGTTGACATTTCTCAAGGAGATAAAGAAGAAAGCCTTTGTGAAAGACTGATATTCATACATATCAAAGGTATTTCCCATTCTAAAAAAGGATAAAGACAACCTTTTCAAATACCATGTTCAACAAGCTGCAGATCACATGTTCTCATATATATCTTATTCTTTTGGTTCTACATCAAAACATGTTTCTTTAATGGCCTTCTTTTCTTCTATATTCAATTTCCTACGATAATAATCACAAAAGCTTGCATCGTGCTTATGTATCCATTTTATCTAAATGAGTTCATAAGGTCGCTCATATTCCTTGCAATTGATTGCACTTGCTCATTCTTAGTAATATAAGTGGGATATGCAATAGATTCTCTCCACCCTTCCTCTCCAAGCCACCCAATATGTTAGACAATGGTGTCCATGTAAAATCTTTAGAAAGAAGTTGTTGGTCCAATCTAAGTGCTTTGTTGTCTTGAGGGACTTGTGGGTGTGGTGTAGAAATTTGTATGGCATTTTGTTCTTGTTTTCTAGGCATTATGACCTGGAATATATTAGTTAAGGAAACAAATTTGTAAATCCTCGGTGCTAAGGTTGGAAGTATCCACCCTTGGCATTGATGTTAGGATGATCTACCTCTTGATGTCAAGGCCAAACCATTCAACTGAGTCACCCTTGATTCCGAGGTCAAATCGTTCAACCCTCAGCACCAAGGGTTGGACTGAGTCACCCTTGACACTGAGGTTGGAAAGTCTCACCCTCAGCACCGAGGGTTGGACTAGATCACCCTTGGCACCGGTTTGTTGTTCCAGCCCTTGGTGCCAAGGGTGTGTTAGATTTTTACATGGTGCCACAAAGGTGGCTTGCCATGTGCCAACCCTGGAATCCTCTATCTAGAAACCCACAAAATTTGGTAAAGTAACCCATATTAGGAACTCAACCCTTAGGAATTTAAGCCCCTAACTGACCAAGTCCACAAACGAGGCTCACCTTGTGAATCAAGATATATGGACCAGCCGAGCTATAGGTATCGTTCCTAGCTTGGCGTGGTTAAGGCAGTTAGAGCAAGGCTTCAACCACTATTCTATAGAATAGGAACTCGGGCAACACCTTTGAGTTTGCGAGTAGGTTTCGGATCAAGGAATTTGACTAACTCTTTGGAAGTGATGTACTCAGTCACAAAGGTGAGATTTGGCAACAATAAAGATAGCTTAACCCAAAGGTGGGACGTAGCCCTGTCGTGTGGAAGTTTGGGCGGCACAACAGAGGGTTAGCCTTGACAACACAAGCTTAGCTTGCACCAGTAGGAGGTTAATGAGCCCTAGGAAGCCTCACTACATACACTCTACCTTAATTATGTAGCCCCCTTATTTTCCTAAAAGAGTAAGTGGGTGGCACAAAAATGCCAGCCCTTAATGAAATTGAGATGTCCTAACCTAACCCTAAACCTAACCCTGGTATTAGGGCATGGGGTTAGGGCAACCCTAGGGGTGTCCCTAACCCTTTTTGACAAGTTATATTTAACAGAAAAACCTATCTTGTAACGTCAAACTAGGGGAGAGTTTTTTAAAGGTAAGTACTACCTTCACCTAAAGTTTTTCGAGGTATCTAGTGACAGCCGACTGACTATCCCTAAACACCTAAGTGCACTAAGCGGGGCTGTTTCTCACTACAACTAGGGTTCATCACACATCTTGGTAAGTAACAATAGTCAAACCCCAAAGTAAAAGGTCGAGTTATAATAAAAACTATGACACACTCCCCGCCTTTAAAAATGTCAAACATCCTCATTGACGTTTAACTCCAAAACTAGACTAAGTTAGGAAAAATTAACTGAAAACTAAAGCTAATCACTCTAGTGGAGTCAGTAAAAAGTTCATAAGTTTTATTATCCCCCTTGCATTACACGAAGCCAAGTACTTCAGAACCATCATTCACTGGGTGACTACCAACTACTGGAGGTACCACATGCGACAAGAAGTCACTTGGAGACCTTTTGCACGTCTGCAAAGTTTGTCACCCAACACAGACAAAAATTAGTTAATTTCTTTAAGTTAACTAGAATTTATATTGGAGGCCTCTAGTTAAGGTTGTATGTCGGGCCCTAGGTTAATAAGAAATAAAGTTCACTTTATTTCTCATCATCATCACAACAGTTTGAGACCTCGTCTCAAACTCATTCACTACCTCCATCGCGTTTTGCAAATTCTCCAATGGTTCTCATGTCGACTTGCATGATGAGTAACCTTTCCACTTAATAAGATATTTTTGTTTATGTTTCTGCAACCCTCGGCGTTTAATGTCCTTTGCATCCAAAATTGATTCAACTTCGAACTCTTTTGTATCACCGACCAGCTAATGAAGCGGATGTAAGTTTTCGTATCTCTGTGGATGTTTCTCATTCTTGTGGAATGGCTCGAGCAAATTGACATGAAACACATTGTGTATTGCTCCCAACTCTAGAGGAAGATCTAACCCATAAGCCACTTTCCCTACTCGCTTCACCACTTTGTATGGACCTATGTAGTGCAATAGAAACTTCCTCAAAAGAGTTGTCGGAACCTTCAAGTTTCTGGTACTCAACAATAACATATCCCCAACATGATACTTTACATCCAATCGATGCTTATCGTACTGCTAACGATACCTTTCCTATGTTGTAGCCATTGCTTGACAAGCAGCTTCTCATGTTTGATACAACTATCCAGTGAACTCTGCTACAAAGGGAACTTGATTGACATTGTCTTTCGGTAACACCATACTCTGAGGAATACCACCCTTATTCCCAGTTAACACCTCAATTGGGCTACACCCAATCGCAGTGTGTGTCAAGTTATTATAACATACCTCAGCCATATCCAAGTGTTCAGTGCAATCAAGTTGATTACCTTGAACATAACATCTAAGATAGTCCTTGACTTGTCGATTTGCTCTCTCCATTTGACCATCTATTTGCAGATGGTAAGATGTATTGAACTTTAGCATCGTGCCAAACTGCTTAAACAACGTTCCCCAAAACTTGTATGTAAATCGAGGATCCCAATTCGAGATCATTGTTTCTGGTAGCCCGTGCACTCTTACGACTTCGTGAAAGAACAACTTTGCTGTTTGTTTTGCATTCACTGTCTTTACAGTTAGAATGAAATGAGCAACCTTTGAAAATCGATCGACCACCACCATGAGAGTGTTAAAACCACAAGATTTTAGCAATCCCATAATAAAGTCCAAAGTAACACTTTGAAATGGCCGCTTTAGAATTGGTATACACTGCAACTTCCCAGCTCGTTTTGCGATCAACTTTTCATTTGTTGACATGTCACCGGAAAATGTAAACCCCTAGTTTTTGTTATTTTTAGTTAGAAAACATCTTTAAAAAACAAGCCCTTGTTTTTGTAAAAACATTCTCAACTTGTAATTATACCTTGTGTTTTTTGTATAGTTTATTTACTCTTTTTAGGTTTGTTTTTTCCATTGTATTTATATGCAGTTGTTTTTAGCTTAATTTCATATTGTGATTATTTATACTTAATAAAAACTCTAAACTTTTCTTAATTAGAATAAACAATAAAATATTAAATCATTAATTTCCCACTTCTCTCTCTCTTCCAAGTTTTTTCTTCTAAGCTTTAAGTAATCCTGCATATAATCCCGTAACATGTATGTGTATATATACATACATACACACAAAAAACTATATACATATATATATAGAGAGAGATAAATATATGCATGCACATAAACTTAGAAATGCAGCAAACATGGAAACAACATGGGCACCCACACAAAGATATATATATATATGTGTGTGTGTGTGTGTGGAATTGAAGAGAAAAAGAACTACTGGGATACATGGAGAATAAAAATATACATACATACATATAATATTATAGGTGTGTGTATACACACACACACACTACATACATATACATATATAAATATATGTAACAACATGTAACAAAGAATATTCCATAAGTTCATGCTAAAAACCGTTCACCAAACACACCTTTTTTTGCTGCATTTTGTTGTGTTCATATATATATATATATATATATATATACACATACACACACACAAATATATTTATTCATGTAATTATTGTACATATGTAGTATATGTTATTCATTTCTAGTTTGACACATAGATACATATAAACACACACACACACATATAAATATACACATACATACACACATAAAACATATATAAAAAAAATAATTAATATATATATTATGTGTACAAATAGATGAATATACAAACTCAAAAATTGCAGCAAAGATGAAAACATGGGTACTTATATATGTGTGTGTAGAATTAAACAATGTGGAAGCCTACCCAAAGAGACCTCGATCTTCATGAGCAAATTCTCATCTTCACTATAAAATCCCATTAAATCCCCATGAATCCTTTTATAAACATAGAGAAAATGATTAAGAACAAATTATACCTGGAATATGAAAATCCAGAGCTACATAGAGTCGCCTCGATGCTTAGCCAAAAGATAAAGACATATGACTCATGAACCCTAACCCTAAACATTAATGAACGGCTCAGATGATTACTTTACGTAAAGCTAATTAGTATTTTTTTATGGTAAATCATAAGGCTTTTTAACTTTTTGGTTATGAGTTTGAGTTCCTTAATAATATATTTTATTCAAGTATATGCACAAAGTGATATATTTTGTGCATAAACACAAGTATATGTTATCATATACACTCCTATCTCGTTTCTTATTGTCTCCCAGTAGGACATACACATGTATATGTTTCTATGATGTATTTCTTCTATTTTGTCTCTCTCGCACTAATTTGTTCATAGTGGTGATATATTTTGTGCATAAATATACAAATATATATTATAATATACACTCCTCTCTTAATTATTTATCGCACACTCTATAGTGGACGGTCTCTCACATATATACCCTATGTTAACATTATGTAATCCATAAATAAATATTTACATTTTGATGAACTAAAACATTCTTATTTCTTATCATTCATATAACAAGAGTTGCTTATTTACAAAGTATAAAACTCTCCCTAATTTAATTACAAAGTATGACTTATTTTCAAATTACATTTATCATCTTGAAATATAAATATAATTTAAATATGAAAATAAATAAAATGTCTTATTACTATATTTTAATAATGTTATGACCCGATATAGATGCAGGATTCCGGATACAGGATATAAGATATAAGAACAAGATATGCCTATAGGATACCTATAGGATATACCTACAGGATATGCCTATAGGATATGCTTATAGGATATGCTACAGGATATACCTTCAGGATATGCCTATTAGGATATGCTATAGGATATACCTTCAGGATAAGGGTCACCATTTTTAACTCATGACTAGATTAGGCTCATGACCAGATTAGCTCTTGGAGTTGTGAGCTAAAAGCTCTGACCTAATTGTTGTACAATTAATTACTATCAACACCAGTCTTTTTACGATCAATCTTGTCTTGTCTTGTTTTGCTCCTTGCTTCCTGTTCTCTCCTTATCTTGCTCCTAGTTCTTGTCCTGCTCTTGTCTTGCTTCTAGTTCCTGTCCTGTTCATGTCTTGCTCATGGTTCCTGTCCTGTTCCTGTCTTGTTCCTAATCCTTGTCCTGCTCCTGAGTTAAGCTCCTTACTCTTGGATTGTGGCTTGACAGTTTTGATAGTAACTCCTTTCATAGCTGATTTCCAGTTATTTTTTTCTTGATTTTCTCCTTCGTTTTTCTCTTTTTTTTTTCATAGATCATGGCTGATTTTAAGCAATTTCAATGCGAGCACCAAATTTTGCTTCATGAACTAACCATTTTGCGCCAAGTGGTCACAGATCTGCAAGGTTCCACCAACGCGGTGCATGCAGCTGCTGATGCATTTTCCAAGGCTACTGCACATGCTCTCTCTCAAGCATTTGTGGTTTCCTCTCCATCGAACCCTTCTTCAGAGCTGAAGATCAGTATGCTGAAAAGTTATGTGGTAATCGCACCGATTTCCAAGGCTTCTTGAATCAAATCAGGCTTTTGATCCGTATGCAACCACGCCGCTACTCAACTGATGCACAAAAGGTTGGCCTTTTGGCATCCTTACTAGTTGGATCCCCACAGGCTTGGGTTGCTGCTTTGTTGGAGCATGATGACCCATTGATGGAAGACTTTGAAGGTTTTGTGGCTGCCTTTGAAGCCTGCTTTATAGATCCCAATACGTACCGTTCCACAAGCACGAAGTGAAGGAAGCTCACACAAGGATTCCTACTAGCTTCCGTCTATGCATCCGAATTTCAGCAACTTTGCACGAACATTCTATAGGACGAGACTGCATTGATCGAACACTTCCATTTTGGGTTGAGGGATGACATGAAGGACCTTCTCCTTACGTTACCGGATGCCCAAACCTTAGTGGAGATCATGCAATAGGTTGTTTGTTGCGACAACCGTTTGTTCGAGCATCGTCAGGAAAAATCCCGTTAGCAGTCCCTGCCAGCCAATCCTATAGTTGTAGCACATGTTCCTACGACACCTTCTGGAGTAGTCCTATAGAGGTTAAAAAAATACAAGCGTGGTCCACTTTCAACTACGGAGAAGCAACGTCATTGTGGTGAGAATTTATGCTTGTATTGTGGTGAAGTAGAACACAAGGTGCTCAAGACACGTGAAGTTGAAGTTCAATGTCTACTTCATCTAGGAGCTGCAAAGTTAGACATAGGTGCAAGCTCCATTGGTGTTGCTCATACCATTCCATCACTTAAGTTTCTTGTACACATTCGCCTCAATGATCAAGAGCTCAAGGAGTTTGCCCTGTTAGACACTAGTGCAAATGCATGCTTCATGGATGACATTTTTTTAACTTAGCATGGCATTCTGGTGGTGAAGTTGAAGCGTGCAGTTCCTGTAAAGGTTGCAGATGGTCGATTGATTGCTTCTGGCGCAGTCACCCATGCTACCACACCTCTCTCTTGTAGTCATGGCGCATTCAACTGTTCGATTTCCTTCTACTTGATCAAGACTCGTCGACTCCCATCATTTTGGGCATGCCATGGTTCATGGTTGTAAATCCTCAGATCAATTGGAGGTCTAGGACACTCACGTTTTCCTCTTCAGCAGCCAGGATAAATCCTGTACCTTCCTGCGTGTAGGATATGTCCTTAGTGTCTAAGGCAGTACAAGCTATAGGATTGACCATGCCTGTTCCTGTATATGTGTTGAAGATTCCTCCTCGACATGATTCACCTTATGTCAGTTCCTTAGCACATCCGCAGGCTCTTTTCACTCTTGTAAGTTCGTGGATTCTTGTACAAGGTTCTTCCAATCCTGTATCAATGTTGAAGACTCCTCCTCGACAAGATTTACCTCATGTCAGTTCCTCAGCACATTCACAGGCTCTTGTAAGTTCGCAGATTCCTGTATAGGGTTCTTCTAATCATGTATCAGTGTCGAAGGTTCCTCCTCAACAGGATCCACCTCTCATCAATTCGTCAACACATTTCAGGCTCTCCTCACTCCTATGCATTCACAAACTTCTGTACAGGATTCTTCCAATCCTGTACATTCGTCAACATCCGCACAGGTTTTCCCCAATCCTGCCTCTTTTCATTCCTCTGCTCTTGTTTTATCCTCCAAGATCCTTCTTCTTTTTCATTCACAGCTCCTCCTCCTCTTCGAATTCATACCACTACTATACATGAACTTGCCACTAATCCTGCTCCTTTTCATCTCTTTGCTTTTCAAGTAACTCTTCTACATGTCTTATATCTGACTCTCCTGTTTTTCAATCCCCTTCTCCTTCTTCTGCTTCTTCCCTGCCATCCAAGTATCACTCCTTTCATGACGTTTTTGATAAGCACAAGGCTGCAGTTCTTCTTATTCACAGGTCCTACGATTGTCCTATCGATCTTATGGAAGGAAAGACTTCATCGTTCGGACCGATTTATGCACTGTTACCTACGGAATTGAAGGTTCTTCGTTAGTACATCAAGGACAACTTGGCATCCGACTTCATTCGTCACTCAAAGTTCCCTGCAGGAGAACCTATCTTCTTTGTTAAGAAGAAAGATGGGAGTTTGCGTTTGGTTGTGGACTACAGGGGTTTGAATTAAGTCACCATTCGGAACCGGTACCCGTTGCCATTGATCCCGGAACTTCTCGATTGGCTACGAGGAGTAAAGGTGTTCACGAAGATTGACTTACAAGGGTGACTCTTGGACTAGTTTGTTGGTAATCTTACCTCGATGACATTTTGATTTTCTCTAAGGACCATGTGGCACATGATAAGCATGTACGATTAGTTTACAGAGGCTTCGCGAGCATGGCCTGTATGCGAAGTTGGAGAAGTGTTTTTTTGATAGGGATACTGTGGAGTTCTTGGGCTACATCATCTCTCCTTGGTGTTTCCATGGACATGCACAAGGTGAAGACTATCGTGGAGTGGGAGAGGCCCAAGTCTGTACGAGATGTACAATGTTTCCTTGGCTTTGCAAACTTTACAGGCGATTCATACAGGACTTCTCCAAGCGTGTACTTCCACTCATGGAACTCACCAAGTGCACAGAGATTTTCTCTTGGTCCGATAAGGTGGAACATGCATTCACAACACTCAAGGACACCTTCACAACAGCTCCATTTTAGCACATCCTGATCCTTCTCGTCCCTTCTTAGTTGAAGCAGATGCTTCGATTTGCAGTAGGTTCTATCCTATCAAGTTGGAGAAGACAAGTTGCTTCATCCTGTAGCTTTTCACTCTCATAAGTTCCTTTTGGCGGAGATCAATTACGAGATTCATGACAAGGAACTCAAGGCCATTGTGATTCGTTTGAGGAGTGGCATTTCCTGGAAGGTGCTGTGCATCCTCTACAAGTTCTTACGGATCACAAGAACTTGGAGTTTTTTTAAACGGTCGAGTTCTCAGTCAGCAAGGCTAGGTGGGCGGAGTTCCTATCACGTTTTGATTTTGTCATTGTCTACAGGCCTGGTTTTCGGAATGGCAAGGCGATGCATTGTCTAGGTGCTCTTACCTTGCACCGACCCGGGCGATCCTGCATATGACTGTCAAAGAAGTGTTGTTGGGTCCTGATCGACTTCGGCTTGCAGCACTACAGTTCATCAGGCTCCAGCAGATTCAACACTTACACAGGACATTCATTTGCAGTTGGCTACAGACGACTTGGCAAAGAATGTGTTCTCACACATTAGTCCTGACATCGCAAGTTCCTCTTCCTCCAGTTCCCGTACAGACTACAAGTTGTTTGCATACAGGACGGACTCCTATACCGGGAAGGTCTCCTGTACGTTCCTATTGGTGTTTGAGGACTCGTGTGGTACAGATTGTCATGATACCCCGGCTACAGGACATTTTGGTGTGGCCAAGACAGTTGAGTTGGTGACTCGCAACTATTGGTGGCCTGGGTTGCGAGGTTTTGTGGAAAGTTTGTACGGAGTTGTGACACCTGCAACAGGTCGAAGATGCCTCGTCACGCACCCTGGTCTTCTTCGTCCTTTCCTGTTCCTTCTGCTCCTTGGAGATCCATTTCTATGGATTTCCTCACAGATCTTCCTCCTCGTGGATTTGATGCAGTTCTTGTGGTGGTTGACCGTTTCACCAAACAGGCTCATTTCCTACCATGTAACAAGACGCTACATGCCAGACAACTACTGAGTTGGTGATCTGCAAGTGTTCCGACATCATGGTCTTCCTGAGAGCATTGTTTCTGATCGAGGCCACAATTCATGTCCAAGTTTTGGCGAGAGCTTCTCAGTCTACAGGTTAAAGCGATCTTTCTTCAGGATATCATCCACAAACTGATGGGCAGTCAGAACGCATTCAGACCTTGGAGCAATATCTTCGCTGCTTCATCAGTTACCAACAGGACAATGGTTGGACCTTCTTCCAATGGCGGAGTTTGCCTACAACAACTCCATTCACACATCTATAGGCCAGACACCTTTCTTTGCTCTTACAGGCTACCATCCACGTTTTGACTTTGCTCCTCTGCTTCTTCTTCTTCCGCTCCTGCAGTACAGGATCGTCTCCAGCATCTTCGTCAGGTACAGGATGATCTCCGGGTTCATCTTCAGCAGGCACAGGAATGGTACAAGCATCATGCTGATGCTCATCGTCAGCGGCACCTACATACAAGATTGGTGATCTCGTGTGGCTTCTTCGTCGACATATTCGCACCAACAGCCTTCTTCTAAGTTGGATTTTCAACGATTGGGCCCTTACAAGATTGCGGCTGAGGTCAATCTTGTAGCTTTTTGACTAGTTACCATTTACGGTGAAACTTCATCCTGTGTTTCACACCTCTTTATTGGAGCTGTATCATCCTTCTTTTCTTCCTGGTCGTGCTTCTTCTCTTCCCCCTTTTTACTTGGTGGATTGGAAAGGTTATTTGCCTACTATCGCACTTGGGAACCTGCATCCAACTTACTCCATGCTTCTTCCAAGGTTGCTGCTTTCCATCGGCATTATCTTGCTAAACTAGGTCCCAAGACTTATGGAACTCGTCCTTAGGGAGGAGGTGTTGTCACGACCCAATACAGGATGCAGGATTCTGAATACAGGATATGCCCACAGAATATGCCTATAGGATATACCTACAAGATATGCCTATAGGATATACCTACAGGATATGCCTACAGGATATGCTACAGGATATACCTTCATGATAAGGGTCACCATTTTTAGCTCATGACTAGATTAGGCTCATGACCAGATTAGCTCTTAGAGTTGTGAGCATAAAAGCTCCAACCTAATTGTTGTACAATTAGTTACTATCAATACTAGTCTTTTTACAATCAATCTTGTCTTGTTCTTGTCTTGCTCCTTGCTTCTTGTTCTTTCCTTATCTTGCTCCTAATTCATATCCTACTCTTGTCTTGCTCCTGGTTCCTATCCTGCTCCTGTTTTGTTCCTAATCCTTGTCTTGCTCCTGAGTCAAGCCTCCTTGGTCTTGGATCGTGGCTTGACAAATGAACTATAACATAATTTTATACATTTTACAAACCCTAATACCAACCCTTATTCTTGGAACCCTAGTACGTCTCCTAGTATTTTGATAAAAAAAATTGTACCATGGTATTTGCAAAATTATGCATAGTTTTTTTACCTTATTAATTTTGAATTTTCCAGTGTGTGGGGCATGTCTTAACATACTTAGCAACATTGTTATCATACCCAGCCAATAGAATCTTTGTTTCAACAAAGCCAATGTTTTATGTCTTCCACCATGTCCTGCCAAAGGAACGTCGTGATGCTCTTTTAATAGCCTCTCCCTCCATGTCCTTTCTAGAACATAGAGCCTCCTTTCTTTATAATAAAGAACTCCATTGCATATAGCAAATGTGCCCGTTTGAGTGCATCTATTTGACTTTCTATTCCTGTTATTACTATCTTTTCGTAACTGATGAACCTATTTCTTCTTTGCTACAAGGTTCAAAGCCTCCTTGGCAAACTCATCTTAAGGATATGCTATCGCAAATTCATCCACCAAAGTTGACACTGGTGATGACATAATACGAAGTTAACCCTTCCTACTGAGTGCATATGCTACCACATTATCTTTTCCAGCTTCATGTTTGATTTCAGGCTGAAATCGTGCTAACTTTTGCTGCCATCTGGCATATTTTGGTGATAGCTTTGTTGCATTTGGAAGTACCTTAAAGCTACACTATTCGTCCAAACCACAGTGCCATGACTTGGAAAATAATGACACCAATACTTTAAGGAAGAAACAATAGTATAAATCTTCTTTTTGTGTGTAGGTCATCGAATTTGTGCGGCATCCAACTTCTTTGGAAAAAAAGACACCGAATGTCCTTTCTGTTGTAATACACCACCAATTGCAAAGTCGAAAGCGTCAGATTATACCTCAAATGGATCTTCAAAGATGGGCAACTACAATTGAAGTCTAATGCTATGGAATGTTCTTCGTGAGATCTGTCAATGGGATGCTACCTTCAAGTAATCTTTTATGAACCTACGATAATAACCTATCAGATCAAGAAATGATTTGACTTCATGCACGTCTTTCAAAATCAACCACTCGGTAATAGCTTGAACTTTCTTTGGATCCATGACAACCTTCCCACCTGAGATCGAGTGTCCTAAAAAATTTATCTTGGTTTGACCAAATGCACACTTGCTTTCTTTAGCATACAACTAGTTCTCTCTCAATCTCAGAAACACTTTTTTAAAGTGTTCTACATGTTCATCAATTGTCAAACTGAAATTAGAATGTCATCAATATACACCATTACGAACTCGTCTAGATAGTCTCTAAACACATTATTCATCATTTGTGCAAAAAGTTGCTAGAGCATTGCACAACCCAAATGGCAAGACTAGAAATTCAAATGATCCATAACGTGTTCGAAAAGTGGTCTTCTCGATGTCATTCTCTGCTACCCAAATATAATGGTATTTAGATCTCAAGTCTATTCTTGAAAAATACTTTACTTCAATAGCCTATCAAATAAGTCGTCCACTCATAAAAGAGGATACTTATTTTTGATAGTTATCACATTTAATACTTGATAGTCCACACACATTTGCATCGTACCATCCTTTTTCATTACAAACAGGATCGGTGCACCATATGGCGATCAACTAGGTCGAATGTGTCCTTGACCAATCACTTCTGTTAGTTGTCTCTTCAATTCTATTAACTCTTAAGGATTCAACCGATATGGGGCTCTTGCCGGTGGAGACGAACACGTCCTTAAACTTGTTCAAGACTTTCAAAATAGGTTCAGGAATAGATTCTTGACCATCTCCTATCTTGACTTTACCAGTATCCAAAACCATTGCAAGAAATACACATTCCCGATGTTTAACTAACTTAGGCAATTGAGTTAACGTAAGGAATATAGGATTTTAATCCTTATTAGTTTAGCGTCTCCATCTTGAGCGTTGTTTTTCTAATGTCCTCTTTATATATTGCACAAAACCTCTCATTTCAACTACATGTTTATGGAACCATTCCATACCCAAAACAAAGTTAAACCCCATCATATTCAAGACAACTAAGTCTAGCTTAGCCTTCTAACTTTTGATTTGGACAGGAATTGCCCTTGCTATATTATTAGTATTTTGAGAACCTTTGCCAAAATTGATCTTTATTTCACATATCTTTATTACATTTAAATTTAATCAACGAGATAAACTAGTCAATATAAAGTTGTATGTTGCTCTAGTATCGATCATCATTCAGACTCAGTCCCTTTGTATCCTTCCTGTTAAATATAGCAAAGGGTCAATTTTGTCTTGAATAACGGATAAGACAGGTTGTGTATGGCACAACATTACTTCTTCTGACTCATCTTCTGGATCTTAAAGCGTTTCTGGTTCAGCAACTTCTTCTTCTACCATCACCTTGAAATGACCCGATTGTTGTGAGGGTGCTTGACATTGTTTAGCAAAATGATCAGGCTTGTTACAATTATAATATGTCGGAACCCGCCTGCAGATTGTGAGGGAGTAGACTTTGGAGCCGAGCCCTTGGCCTGCTGAGGTGGTGGTAACGCTAATGGTTTTCGAGATTCAATGGGTTCTGATGTATCAAAAAACTTGGAACTGCCGATAAAGGGACTTGCACTTTGAATTGATGGTGATTGATTTGGTCACCTATTAAACTTTCTAAACCCAAACTTTGGAGAAGAACTCCTCATTTTAGGTTTTGCTTCTTCCCCCTTATTGTACAAGTCTTTTAATGACATGCCATAAGCAACCTTTTGAGTTGCCTCCTAACATTCTCAATAGCTTGTTGGCTTGTACCTTAGGATCTCCTTTCGCGTCTTCTCATTCAAGCTGGCCATGAAGCAACTTTGAGCTTCATCATTACTCATGTTTGGACCAAATGCTGTACACTTTCAAACTGATAAACATGGTCCATCAAGTTTCCCCGAACTCCTTATTTACAAGTTGCCAAATCAACACGTAATTGCAACCCAAGGTCATTTGGCATATACTGCTTTTTGATATCCCTTTTCAGTGTTTCCAGCTATTTTGATATTTAGGTTCACCTTCAACTATCCGCCATCAAGTCTTAGCTTCTCCTTTGAGAAACTGCTTGGCACACGCAACCCTTTTCGTCTTTCTTACAGAAACAGCATCAAAATAACTTTCCATATCATATAACCAGTCGTCAAGAATTTTATAGTCTTTTGAACTTAAAAATTCTGAAGGCTTGATTGGCTTGAATTTATTAGGACCGTTATCACCTTCATCTACTGAGAATTTGATTTAGAGGAACCTGGCTCTAGATAATACTTTTTCTTTCTTCATGTGTCTGGTTGTGGAACATCTGATAATGTGGTAACCATTGGAATTTGATCAGCAACATTACCGATTCAATCATTCAACCCTAAAATATCCCCTCGAAGTTCGTTTAGTGCATCCATCATTATTTAGGTCATTCCTAACTCTAGGGGGTCGACTTGGATTAGCTTCATCCATCTTCTCATTTTGAGCCTCTGCGACATCCCTCTCTACCTCAGGCTCTAGTTGCTTTCTTTGCTCTTGAACCCTAGTTTCAACACTTGAAGAATATGCTTAGAATATTCCCAATATAAAGTTGAAAACACCTTGCACAGGTTGTACACCCACACTCATTAATTGCTGAAATTCGATCAGCAACATTATCGTTCAACCCTAAAATATCCCCTCAAAGTTTGTTTAGGGCATCCATCCTTATTTCCCACCAAACAAGCCACTGCCTAACTCTAAGGGGTCAACTTGGATCAGCTTAATCCATCTCCTCATTTTTGAGCCTTTACGACAGTCCTCTCTACTTTTGGCTCTGGTTGCTTTCTTTTGCTCATCGTATTGAACCCTAGTTTCAACACTCAGAGAATATGCTTGGAATATTCCCAATATGAAGTTGGAAAACCCTGCACAAGTTGTACACCCACACACATCAGTTTGAACAAGCATAAGACTTTTGAACATATCTAGAATCTCATGCCGACTCACTGAGCAAGTGTTCTCTGAAGGTTGATGACTCACAAGATCAAACTCTCTGCGCAGAATATAAACATGTCAATCGAAAGCGATAGAGTAGATCAAGAACTTAGAGTTATCTAAACACTATGACTTAAGGCAGTTCTACTGACCGTAAAGAACTTGTTTTGATATCAATTGTCAAAGTTTTTACCTGGTGCCACAAAGGTGGCTTGCCAGGTGCCAACCATGGAATCCCCTCTCTAGAAACCCCACGGAATTTGGTAAAGTAACCCATATTAGGAACCAAACCCTTAGGAACTTAAGTCTCTAGATGACTAGGTTCACGAACGAGACTCACCTTGTAAATCATGATATGCAGACTAGCCAAGTTACAGGTATCTTTCCTAGCTTGGCGTGGTTGAGGCGGTCGGAGCAAGGCCTCAATCACTAAGTCTACGAAAGGAAAACTCGGGTAACACCTTTAAGCTTGACAGCAGGTTTTCGAACCAAGGAATTTGACTAACTCTTTGGAAATGACGTACTCGGTCATAAAGGCGAGATCCTACCAATTATAAGGATAGTCTAACCCAGAGGTTGGTCGTACCTATGTCGTGTGGAAGTTTGAGCGGCACAACAAAGAGTTGCGCCTTGATGATACAAGCTTAGCTCCAATAGGAGGTTAACGAGCTCTCTTTTGAACCTAGGAAGCCTCACTACATACACTCTACCTTAATTATGTGACGGAGCCCCCCCCCCCCCTCCTTGTTTTCCTAAATGAGTAAGTGGCTAGCATGGAAATGCCAACCCTTAATGAATTAAGATGTCCTAATCTAACCCTAAACCTAACCCCTGGGGGATATTAGGGCATAACCCTAGGGTTAGGTCAACCCTAGGGTGTCCCTAACCCTTTTTGACAAGCTATATTTAACAAAAAACCTATCTTGTAATGTCAAACCAAGAGAGAGTTTTTAGAAGGTAAGTACTACCTTCACCTAGAGTTTCTTGAGGTACTAGTGACAGTCAATCGGACTACTCTTAAACACCTAAGTGCACTAAACAGGGCTGTTTCTCACTACAACTAAGGTTCGTCACACATCTCAATATGTAACAACAATCAAACCCCAAAGTAAAGGGTCGAGTCATAGTAAAAACTATGACATGGTGAATCGTTCCAACCCTTGGTGTTGAGGGTGACTTGGTCCAGCCCTCGGTACCGAGGGTTGAATGGACTAGCCTTGATATTGAGGGGTAGACCCTCTTGACCTTGGCACTGAGAGTGAGACAGACCAACCTCAACATCGACCAATCACCCTCAGTCTGAGGCCAATCCATTCAGCCTTTGATGCCGAGGTGTGAACAAATAGAAGAGAGAGTGAACTAGTGATAGATATAGAGAGAAAGAGAGAACTATAACAAGTGCAAAATAAAGATAGAAAGAGATATTGCTGCTAAAAAGAAAATAAAGATAGAAAGAGAATATTGCTGCTAAAACGAGCAGTTGTTCCAGAGAGAGATATGAATATGTAAGAGTCTCTGTTATATATATGGAGATCTACACATGTAGAGAGTTGTAGTGCATGTATGTGTATAAGATATAGAAAAAGAAAGAGATGTCATTGGGATATAGAGATATGCGGATGTGTGTGATTGAATGTGCGTATGAGATAGAGAACAATAATTACTCAGATAGAGATTTGTGAATGTGTGTATGAGATAGAGAAAGAGAGAGAAGATCTTATAAAAGAGATCTATGAGTAATAAGAACGTGGAAAGAAAATATTGCTTAAGTAATTTCGTGGAAGAAGAATGACACCTCTTGCCGACGGATGAGATCCACAATAGAGAAAAAGAAATCCAAAGGAAACGCATATTATCCCTAATCCAAACAACCCTAGATCTAGTTTCCAGAGACTTGATTATATGTGTGATGCATGTCATTGTGCATGGCTGATGTACTCGTTTGTGTCGACATGTTTGCATGCAACATAGTTAATATAAGATAACCAATCAAACATATTTATAAAAACAGATACATAATGTATTGTGCAAAATGAAGCTGGTCGTCGGGGACTCTGCAGGCCAGATGTGGGGCTTCTCAGGAATCTGCAGTGGTTGCCAGGACGCTGTTGAGGCGTCCAACCCCGGGGGTTTGGCCGGCAAGTTGGGCCTTACCTCAGGAGTAATGGAAGGTATTGGATGGCCTCTACCCGGACGCCGTGTACAGGTAAGGGGAAGTTCTACTAAATGACTGGGTAGGGAGTGTTGCGGGGCCCAGGAGTCGAGCAAGCGGGGAATGCCCGCTTGTGGGGTGAATAGAAGGAAAATGAATATATTATGCCTGTCTGAGTACAAACTATCTCCGACATGGGAGCAAGATATAAGACGCAGACTTGACTCCTCAAAGACCCCGACCCACTACCAGCCTTCTAGCTTATATAGTGGGTACCTATCGCTAGTCACTAGCTACAGGTGGCGCTCTCCCACTGGTCTGCTGCCTGGTGGCAGAGTCCTGCCTGTCACATTTATGCGCCTCCCACACGTGTTGTCCTTTCTACCCTGGGTAGTTGGTTCGGACGATCAGATCTTTGCCCGGTTATGCCGCTGCCTGACACCGGTCGCCATCAGTCCATACCTGAAGTACCTCCCCTATCCGTCGCTCGTCTGCGCCGGTGGGCGTCCTACCGGCTGGCCGCAATGACGGGTCACCGTCAACCAAAGACCATTTCCATACAAACCATATACGCAAACATATTAACCCCATCTCTTGAACAACATTGTGGACTTTGCATATGTAAATCACACACACACAAACAGTATTTACCAAAATGTATTGGCAATCTTGCTTGTCAAGCTACAGAGAATGTGGAATGCCGATTGCAAGCCATTACCGATCTCTCGTCTCTCAGTAGCAATGGCCACTTCAGACACTCCTCGTCGCCCCTCCAATTATTCGGCTGCATCATGTAGAATCCATAGCTGCACACTGCAATAGATAGAGAGAAGGATTTGGGCACCCTCAGTCGCGCCAAAACCTCCATTCCCACTCCCCTCAAGAACCCTAATGTTGTCTCCAAGAACTGTTAAAAGCTCTCTATATATATAATAACATAATATCTATTTAAAATAAGATTATTCATGTGATTATTACTTCTTAATTAGCACTATAAATATGCATATATATGTAATTCCATTTTAATACAACATCTAAATACATATTATATATTTAATTAAGACATTTCTAAGATATATATATGTAAGGTTCCATGTATATACTACATGTATACGCCACATATACTTCGCCATGGAGGTGCCATGTCGCGCTAGGATTCAGGCACACTAATCTGGGCGCTAGCTAATCTAGGTGCCAGGATTACATGGCACCAAGTGCACTAATCTTAGCACAGACATTTAGTAATAAATACTTTATATCAGTCAGACCTAATTGTGGTATTAACTCCTCTTTCATTGGTGGAGATGTCGGCTAGTCCTTTGAAGGTTTAGTTTTTTTTTGTGCTCTTTTTTGTCTCTCTCTCCCCTTGTTATTATTGTTCATGATGGCAAACGAAGAAAGGTGGTTGCAGTTGTTCGATGCGCTACAGTTGAGTGTGACAAATCAGATTGCTCTCCTATGGGAAATTTACAAAGGTATACAGCAAAATACCAATATGCTGCAGAGTGCCAATCCACACCTTTTGGGTTCAAATCCATGTGTTCGTCCAAAGTTCTTCAAGGGGGAGGTTGGAGCATACGTGTACCATTGGTGGGAACACTTTCAAGGGATTGTTGATTATTATGGATGGTCTGAATCTTAGTGGTTGTGAGAGTTCCCAACATGTCTGCAAGGACTTGCCTTGCAAATGGTACAATGGTGTCCCCGTTCTCGGTCAACAAAATTAAAACATCTTGTCCTAACAATTCAAGCAAGCTTTTGGTAAGCTCAAAGATTCTACTGCGGCTTTTCGTGAGCTCCATGACTTAAAGCAAGTGTCGGGAGAGACCATTCAATGATTTGGGATTAAGTTTCAGAACTTGGTCAATCATGCGGATCCAAAGCATGATAGAATGTGTATGGTTCGGCTTATTGTGGCCAGCTCTTCATCCTAATTTGGCTAGATTGGTGGAGGGATTTGGTCCCTTGACTGCGAGGAGGCCTTGAGGATTGCATAGTGACTTGAGAACTTGTTGGGCGCAACACAACGTGTGTATCCTATACCAGCACCAATTCCTAGAACTTCTTTGACATTCGATCCTGTTCCGATGGAAGTGAGTGCTATTCAAATGAAGGACAAAGTCCTCAGGCCGTAGGAGGGGCCAAGGCCAATTTGCTGGTCAGCGTGGTCGTGGTCATGGTCATGGGTAATGCTACAAGTGCCGAGGTTGGAGACATGTTGCATGAGCATGTGCAAATTAACATAAAGTAGCTGCCATCAAGACTATAGAAGAAGTTGAGATGCTTCCTCAACCGAAAAATGGGGAGTAGTGCATGGGGTGTTAGAGGACCAATGCACTAGGTATGTTGCACCACCTCTGAAGAATTTGGCTTTTTGACACTTCCCCAAGCACCTTTTTTGTTCCATGCTTGTGCGGGCATAGGGGTCTCGATTGAGTTACCGAACACCGAGCATTTTATGTTTGTGGTTCTCAAGCATGGTAGAAGGAACTCCTGTTTTGGTCATGGTGGATCTGGATTTGGTATATCTTCTATCAATCGATTGGTAGCTGAGTCCTTACACTGCACACAATACCTGTCGAGCGGGCTTTGAAGTTAGTGTTTGTTGATAAGAAGTCCTTTGTTCAATCACATCGAATTGCACACGTACATGTGGTGTTAGAAGGATGCCCATCATAATACTTTTATTATAGGTGATGCTGAGTCAAGTTCATGACATCATTCTTGGGTGTCAACTGGCTCTGTGCGGTCAAGGCGAGATGTGAATTCGAGATGTGCATGCTGTCTATCCTAAGATGCCCCTCATTGCGGGCTATAAGACATGCACCACATGGCATGGCAATGACATTGTAAGGCATCGTGGCACCTAAGGAAGAGCCTTCTTTAGAGCAACGAGCCAAGGACATTAAAGACTTGTTGGCGAGGTATCCGAGCCCGTTCAAACCCATTATAAATGTGAATCTCCTGTTGACTACTCGACATCACATCTAGATTGGTACAATTCGCCCGATTAGGGGGCTCAAGTGACATTCTTCAAAGGAGAAGGATATCCTAAATTGTTGTGTGAGGGAGATGTTAAAGTTGAAGGTTATATGTAAGTCCTGGAGCCTGTGGGCGGCAGAACCACACCTAGTTTCAAAGCCGGATGGGACTGCACATTTCACTATCGACTTTCAACCATTGAATGATGTTTCTGTTCCAGATTCATATCCACTACCGAAGGGTGGATGATTGGTCAATGCAATGGGGAATAGCATGTACTTCATTATCCTTAACATGGCTTCCGACTATTGGCAGATCCTATGGTCCAAAAGATTAGCAAAGACAGCATTTTGAACACCATCTGGCTTGTACAAATTTATGGTTATGCCATTTGGATTGGTGAATGGGTCCTGCAGTGATTGTGCAATACGGGTTGAAGTTGAAAGAGCAAAAGTGCAAGTTCGAATGTACCTCCTTGAAGTACCTAGGATTCATCATCAAACAGAGGGTGTGAAGCTGATCCCGAGAAGACCCTAGTTATACGAGAATTTCTTGCTCCTGAGTTAGTGGTGAAGTTGCAGTGTTTCTTAGAGAAGGGTCCCATTATGAGAATTGTTAAAAACAAAAGCTCGGTTCCTGTGGTCCAAGAAGTGTCAGAATGCGTTCAAGGATGTTAAGGCGCTGCTAGGATCTCCACCTTTGTTATGATATTTGGACTTCAACAAATCCTTTATTCTTCGGATCAATGCTTCAGATGTCGAGTGAGAGCAGATTTCTGCATGAGACTCTCGATGGTCAGTGGTAACCCGATTGCTTATACAAGTTAGAGCCTTAGTGATGCAGATAAAAACTATTCCAAGGAATGGCTGACAGTTGTATGGGCCTTTTAGAAGTTCCATGTGTATTTATATGGCTCCGACATGTTATTGGAAATCGATCATGCTGCAGTCAACTCGATCATGAAAATGAGGAATGTGACGGGACGACTTGCACGTTGTGCTTTAATTTTGCAAGGGTATCATTTTTGGGTTGTTCATCACCCATGATCTAGCATGGCAGACGTGGATGCATTATCTTAAGCTCCTGTTGCGGTGGCGATGTCACAGGAAAATTTGGACCATCAGAAAAATTTCTCAAGGACTCATATGTTCGACTTTAATGATAGTGCATCATAGTAGTCCTTGTTAATGATCACACACATGAAAAAAGAAAAAGAAAAGAAAAGAAAGGGAAAACATGAATGAAACTCATGACACAAAAGATACACTAATTAATTATTGTATTTCATCATAAAAGCACACACAAATAATATAATCTTATCACACCTATTAATAAGAAAAGAAAAGAAGAAACTAGAGACTCTCCTTTATATCCTCTATATATGTCTCAAACCCTTGAGCCTTGGTTCCTTATATACCCAAAATAATATAAAGAATGCATGTATGGTAGGGTAGGGGTGTAAAAAAGGGTGTAAGATGGGAGTTACATAAGAATAATCGTAGAGGGTTATGGAAGAAGGTGGGTTTGACCCATAAATAGTGGGGGTTATGGAAGAAGGTTGACTTGACTCATAAATGGTGGGGGTTATGGAAGAAGGTGGGTTTTGACCCATAAATAGTGGGGGTTATGGAAGAAGGTTGACTTGACTCATAAATGGTGGGAGGGTTATGGAAGAAGGTTGACTTGACCCATAAATGATGGGGGGTTATGGAAGAAGGTGACTTGACTTTGACTTGGGAAGATGATAAAAAGGTGCATAAAAAAAGACAAAGAAAATGTGCATGGTCAAAGCAATTACTAACCGTATGCATTAACATAATAATGTTAATTAAAAGGGGAATAGTAAAGTGAAATAAAGATGTATAAATATAAGTAGAAAAATTAGTCCACTACATGCATACCAGGGGCTACCAAGGTGATGGTCCAAAATTTCCTGTGACAATGTCTCCATTTCACTTTATTATTCCCTTCTTTGTCTTTTCTTACATGATCAAATTAATCAACATTATTATGTTAATGCATTTAATTAATGCTTGCTTTGACCATGCACATTTTCTTTGTCTCTTCTATGCACCTTCCTTGTCACCTTCCCAAGTCAAAGTCAAATCATCTTCTTTTATAACCCCCCATCATTTATGAGTCAAGTCAACCTTCTTTCATAACCCCCCCATTTATGGGTCAAATCCACCTTCTTTCATAACCCTTACCATTATTCTTATGTAACCCACATCTTACACCCTTTCTTACACCCCTACCCTATCCTACATGCATTATTTTGGGTATATAAGGGTTTAAGACATATATATAGGAATATAAAGGAGAGTTTCTAGTTTCTTGTTTTCTTTTTTTACGTTGTAAATAGGTGTGATGAAATTATTTTATGTGTGCTCTTATGATGAAATATAAAAATTAGTTTATATCTTTTGTGTCATGAGTTTTATTTCATGTTTTCCCCTTTCTTTTCTTTTCTTTTGATCGTTAGCAAGGAATATTACAATGCGATATTACTAAAGCCATCAAGTCCGAACGTATGCCCTAAGTTATTTTTCTTCGACATGTTTTTGGTGTGGTGAGCGTGGAATGCTAATGTGCATTGTTTATGAATTTTTCATGAACCTGAACGTCCTTTTTATAGAAGGTTCTTTTAACTTTTAAGGTTTCTTCAAAATTAAATACTGAAGTGTTATTTTGAGCACCACATGAATTTGCTTTAAATAATAATTTAAACATGAAGAATTTGAAGAATTCAAGTTTGGAATACAACTTGTAATTGCAAATATATTTTTGAGAAAGTGAGAGGTAAACCGAGCATGGATCAAGATTTGGCACCCATGTGATAGTGATGATATCGATAAGGCACATCATTTGTGTATGGATCTTCCATACATTGATCCTCACATTATAATAGCAACAATATCTTATTGGATTCATTTAAGTCCTTGAGAATCTTGTGGAGTGTGGAGTTTGGAGTTTGGTGAAGCAAGAGTATTGCGTGCATTGTAAGAGATGAGTGTGTTATTGTGGCATATGTATATACTTATCCTATTTGTTCAACCCTCTTAATAAGCACACTGAAAATATGTGTGTGTATGTGTGTGTTTATTGTAACATTGTGTATGTATGACTAATGAACAATTACCAACTTTTGTTTAGACTCCTATATATGTATTCAGACGTGTGTAATGTTGTATATGCAATCTCAAACTTAGAACAACCAAATCTCAATATAGAAAGAGATATATATATATATATATATAATATATTATATATATATTTATTTATTTATTTATTTTGAAATGTATGTTACATATTTCAAAAAATATAAATTATATATATTATATTTTATTTTATATTTCTATATATTTATTTTATAAGTTTTAATATTTTAATTTTACTTTTAAAAATTAACAGTGAGATTGTCAATTCAAATATAAATTTCATTTTTAATTTAAACATATATTAAAATTTATAAACTTGCATTTTAAAATTAAAATTAGGAATAATAATATTATTAATACTATGATAATTTGTTGTAATAATTGCAATATCATGATAAATTCATTATTATTACTTCTAATCAATTTGCTTTTACCTAATTTATTATTATGTTATTGTTAATCTTGTTTTAATGATATGGTATGGCGGTTGTTTAAACTTTATAATTTTTTAATATATCTAATGTCAAAACTACCCATTGTAATATATGGTTGTTATATTTACAATGTGTGTGTGTTGTGTGTGTGTGTGTGTGTGTGTGAATACATATCTAGAACATATATATACCTCATATTCATGCATACCAACGTCTGACCTCGTTTGAAATAAAAGTTGGTAATTGTTCATAGTCATACATATACATATAGCGTTACATGATGTATATCCACAAACTATAGCGTATTATCAGTGTGTTGGTTCTTATTAAGAGGACTGAACAAATAGGATAAGTATATACACATGCACAATAACACACATCTTTCTTCTACACTTGGAAAAAACCTATATAGTGCATATATGGTGTACATACGCACACAATAACACACACATCTTTCTCCTACATATAAACTCTTCTAAAATAGTTTATACACACACTCAGTTTATGTATTATCATAACTCTTAATGAACACATATTGGGAATGAACTGGGAATGGTACGGGCATTTGTGGTGGAAAGAACAACTGGATACACAGTTGCTCAGCAGCTGTACTTACCAGGGAACAAAGGACTATTCTTCTTCCTGGTGGTTACACAGCTCATCTGGTACGCTTCCCTTGTGCCATATCACTAATAATATA
Source organism: Selaginella tamariscina (assembly GCA_003024785.1). Taxonomy (NCBI): domain Eukaryota; kingdom Viridiplantae; phylum Streptophyta; class Lycopodiopsida; order Selaginellales; family Selaginellaceae; genus Selaginella; species Selaginella tamariscina. Next base: position 119,990 of record PUQB01000133.1, read on the forward strand.
CATTTGATTTAATAAACTAAACTATATTCATCTATGATCCAGTGATATGGTAAGTTAAAAAGTTATATGCATATACCATCCAAGGTGTATCAAATACATTATATACGTATCTGTTACATATACGAATACTCTGATTTTAATCTTATCAAACCAGCAAAATTGAGCATAGGTTATTTACGCATCTCAGTAACCTAAATTTAATTCAAACATGAATTTTGTTATGTATTTAAATTGTACAACTTACGTAATACCGGAAGAATATTCCTTGGCTTCCAAGGGGATTAGGTATTTACCGAAACAAAATGGGCAAGGCAAGTATGAAGAGGGCATTGGGCGCCAAAGAGATGGGGGCAGTGGAGGCACTTATCAAAGCTATGTCATGATCCGATGCTACATTATGGCTCAAGGCTGCAAATGAATGAGTTTTTTCACTCGTTCAAAAGCATATATTATGGGTTTTATGTGCTTTACTACTAAATGCTATGCTATCCAATCTAAATAGTTCTTTAAGCTCAAGCAAAAGGCATACAACATTATAGATCCTATAAATCTCATCTCATTGCCAAGGGTTTTTTCAACAACCTAATTTTAATTATCACGAGATCTTTTCACATGTGCATATTACACCATTCGGATTTTTTTTCTTTTGCAGCAGAAATAATCTTCACGTTCATCAAATGGATGTGAAAACTGTGTTTTCTTAATGATGATTTAGATGAGCAAATTTTTATGGAGCAACTTGTGGATTATGTAGTTAAGGTGTGTAAATTGTAGCATTCTCTTTATGGCCTTAAAACAAGCTGTTCAACATAAGTACACCAAGATGAACTCTTTTTTTACGTGATTTTAATTTTGGAGCTACTAATATTATGGTTGATACTAATGTTTATCTTAAGCATAATGGTGATTCTTTCATTATTATTACGTTTACATTGATGACATTATACTTATCTCTAATTATAAATTTTATCTCATTAATGCTAAGTCTTAACTTTATTAGGGATTTGAAATGATAAATATGGGTCATGTGAGGGTTATTGTTTTGGTATTGAAGTCATTTATGCACTCTTACGGGTTCTATTCATCTCAACTTTACCAAACAAATTTATGATTTAATTTCATATTACATGGATTCTGCTAATGTCCAACCAATTCTACCATTCTTTGTATATTGACCATTGCACCAAATCGATATTTCTTTTGCTATTAATAGCCTTGGGCAATTTATGCAAGCTCCTACGCTATCACATTGAAATGAAGCTAAACATATTTTTTAGTATTTAGTAGGGACTCCAAGTTATAGCATTCTCTATTTGCAGCAGCAAGCATCAAAGGTTACACTTTGATGCTTATACAAATGTTGATTTTGTGGGGCTGAATTTGACGGTCATTGTATAGCACAAAGTGATATTACTTAGCTTGGGATCTTGTTTTGCATACCAAGTCGAAGCATATTGAAGTTCACTATTATTATTATGTGCTCTTTGAGGTTTGCAAGAAGGTCATCAATACGATTCTTTTAAACCACAATAAAACAACATGTTGATCTCTTTGACTAAGGCTCTTTCTCAAGTTAACTTTGAACATTATTATATTACACTTGGGGTTATGAGCTTTTACTCATGAACATTAGTTCCACATTGCCTAGAACATGAGTTTTTTCCTCTGAAAGCCCAAAGATTTTCTCATCCATGTTTAGTGGGTTGCACTTTTATAGCTTAGAGCTATATATAAGGCTTTTAAGTATGTTAGGTTGACATAATAGAGTTTCTTTCTTCAGGCTTACAACAAATTGAATTTGTAAACTCTAATTGGACTGAAAATCTCAATAGTAGACATTCCATCACATGTTTTTCTATCGTGCTCCATCATAAGTGCAAGGTTGTAAGTAAACAACAATAGCACTTTCGTTATGCAAGGCAGAATATATGGAATAAACAGTAATAAGGGAGATTGTATAGTTGTATAGTCAAGCTGACACCATTGTTCTCTATAATGATAATAAAAGCATCATTAAATTACTAGAGAACCAGATTCTTTACAAAAGATTGAATCATATTAGTATGCATCGTCACTTTATAAGAGATTGAGTGATCACAATGGAAGATCAGTTCAAATGGGCTGACTAATCTCTTAATTGAATTTTCGAATTATGCCTGTATATATATGTTGCTATCGCATTATTCTCAACATTTCATGCTTTCATGGATAAGTGGGAGTACCTTGTTTAAGTGAAGTGTTAGTAATTTTTTTATTATATCTTTATTTAAAATAAACGTGAGTAATTTGGTGGTCTTAATTTATATTTAACTTATATTTAATATAAGAAATCTCTAAATATCAAGAGGTTTTTAAAATTCAATAAAAAGAATTCATATAATATGGAGGAGGTGAAAACCCCGGGTTAACACCATTTATACAATGTCACTAGTATAAAATATAATATGCACATATACACGGACTTATGCACTAGTATATATACTGATTTATATATGATATCATATATATGCTAATAAATATTTATAATAGCAACAAAAACAGACCTGGAGTTCAACATAATGTCTTTGTTTCAGCAAAAATGAGCCTTGGAAGAGTTAAAATAATGTATATGTATACTGTGTATCACATACATGTATATGTGATCCTGTATAGTCTATACTTATAGGTCATAACTGTATATGTACTAGCTAGTATATATAAAAGTTTTTTTTGTGTATGTAAGCACTTATGAATGTCATACACGTAAATATACGTATGATGCTATTTTATTATCAATGTCAATACTTGAGCATGCTGTGTGTGTGTTATTGTGTGCGTATGTACATGCATTATATATGTTTTTTCCAAGTGTAGAAGAAAGATGTGTGTATCTGAGTGTGTTATTGTGCATGTACACGTATATACTTAACCTATTTGAATAGGCACCAGCAACCAAGTACTGATAATGGGCGTATGTAGACATATAGTTTGTGTGTGTGGATATCACGATACATATTACGGTGGGTACTTTTTGACATTGGATATATTTAAAGACATTATAAAATTTAAGGAGGATGTAGTGGATATCAAGAAAACCGATTACATAATTCCCGGCATCCCTAATTTTTTTTATATAGATGTATACATTTCATCTATTGATTGAAGAATGTGTACATATATACTATCATTGAGCAATGTATACACAGACATGTATGTACATCTATTGACTGAAGAATGTGTACATATGTACTGTCTTATTGAGCAACGTATACACAGACATGTATGTACAGAAATACATATTAAACATGCTGATAGAGTTAAGAACAAACTTCATCCTATTATATAAATTTGATTGGTGCAATATACATTGGTTGTTGTCCATATGTTACACGCACACACACAGATCACACACCACGCATGGACTTCTCAGAGAGGCTTAGAGAGCACACACTGAGCAATTAGAAACTCACTGATTGCAATTCGAGGCTCTCCCTCCCCTCCCCCTCCCAGCATTGGAGAGCTAGGCACGGCATTAGATGGTATTTCTCGCGCTTCGAGTACCTAAAATCTCTATTTCTGCGTGCCGTTGCTGAACCGACGGCTCTACCCCACCGCGTACAGATAGTTCCAGATTGTGATAAGTGCCGGGACTTCTAAAGATCTGATTGATTGTAACTCTATCAATTCCACCCGCACCAGCGCGCCAAGCCGGAGGTCCCGGACACGCTCGGTATGCCGGCGGGACTAAATCCCTATCCCTTCGTAAACTTAAAGAGCACACACTGAGCAATTAGAGAGCCTTATCTGACTGCAATTTGAGGCACTCTCTTCCTTCTTCCTCTCTCTCTCTCTCTCATGAGAGGCCATGCTTAGTTTACCATGAGAGCTGCATACGACGGGATGAGCTTGCGGGAGAACGCTTGCCGGTTTTGGCCCACTTGAGACCACACAGCCTGTGTACGCCGGAGTCCTTACTGAGCTTGATAAGTGCCTTCACTGCCCCCATCTCTTTAGCGCCCAATGCCCTCTTCATACTTGCCTTGCCCATTTTGTTTCTCGCTCTTGCTAAGATACCTAGTCCCCTTTCATATAAACTGATTTCTCTAAAGCCAAGGAATATTCTTCCGGGAATTACTTAATACTGTTCGATAAATTAAATACATAAAGAAATTCATGTTTGAATTAAATTTAGGTTACGGAAATGCAGAGCGCCACGGTAGTCTTTTAGAAATTCAAATAATGGTGCTTTGGATTTAGGTTAAAATATGAAGCTTTTATGGTGAATATTTTGCCTCAAGAAATACAGTAAACAAGAGTATACAGATCCATTTTATTATTTGTTATTTTTACAATTTGATAAATTAGTTTTTAATTCGTAGTTGAGATCCAAGCCTGTTTGCTGCAAATTTACTGGGTTCTATAAGATTAAAAACTTCACAAGCAAGAACTTCGTTGCGCTTGGAGAGAATTTACATATAAGACATGAATAATAACATGTAACAATACTACAATCTCACACACACACACACACACACACACACACCACACAACACATATATATATATATAGAGAGAGAGAGAGACACCCACACATGCAACATCTTGGTTAGTATATGCATATAGCTTTCTGACCTATTTACTTACCATATCACTGAATCATAGATTTTAAATCAAATGTATATTAATGAAATTAGTGATATGGCACAAGGGATGAGCTGTGTAACCACCAGGAAGAAGAATAGTCCTTTGTTCCCTGGTAAGTACAGCTGCTGAGCAACTGTGTATCCAGTTGTTCTCTCAACCACAAATGCCAGTTCATTCCCCATAAAACTGAGTGTGTATAAAACTTTTCTGGAAGAGTTTATATATAGGAAAAAGATGTGTGTTATTGTGTGAGTATGTACACCATATATGCACTATATATGTTTTTCCAAGTGTAGGTGTGTGCCTGTGCATGTGTCCTATTTTTCAATCCTCTTAATAAGAACCAGCAACCAAATACTGATAATACACGCGCGGTAGACATATAGTTTGTATGTGTGGATATACATCATGTAACACTATATGTGTATGGATGACTATGAACAATTACCAACTTTATTTCAGACAAGGTCAGACGTCTGTATGCAATGAACATATATGAGGTATGTATTTCTAGATATGTATTCATACACACAGACACACACATATTGTAAATATAACAACCACAGTGGGTACTTGATATTAGATATATTAAAGGCATTATAAAGGTTAAGCAGGGATGTAGTGTTTATTAAACAAACCGGATTATATAATACGGAATTTGAGAGCCGGGTTCAATTCCTGGCACATCAGTCTTTAGTAAATCACACATGAAAGTAAATTACATGTTAAAGTATTCTAGTAAACATATTCTTATAATATCCACCATAAAATAAAAAAGTAAATTACATGTTAAAGTATTATAGTAAATCACATGTTGCATATTCTTATAATATCCACCATAAAAATAATCTTCCAAATATTGTACTTCACATTGTTTAAATGTATAATATCTATTTCATCGAGTTACTCTTGCAGGAGGAGAATGACTTCGACAGGTCCATAAAGCGACCACTCCAGACTGGCCGCTCAGTTTTACAAGGAGTTAACCATTTGGCTGTACGATGTAGCTGTCAACACTCTCATGCGAGCGGGAAAGTACCTGCCGAAGTTTGAGAACCCGTGACTGAAGGAAGTAAGGGTGCACAGCGTGGAGCTAGGAGCTGGTGATTCTGGTCATGAGCGCTATGCTGGCTACGCTGTTCAAGGTGAGGAGAACCCGGAGAAGGAGTGGTCAAGCTCATGAACTTCTACACATATTCCACATCTGCCTGTTCTTCTTCTCCCCAACGACGCTGTGCCAAACCCAAGAAAGGTACATATTCATCAAGGAAGCATCACACAATGCATACAGGGCCTCATAGCACACGGTAGCGATCTCATCGTCAACCTGACATTCATCACCTGGTTCACAGTCAAGCTGCAGGGGGGGCTCATTTGCTCATCACACAAATCCGTTCGTCATGTTCTTCTGGGCCATCGTGCCAAACGACATCATGGGCTACTGCCCTTTTCTTCCTCAACTGCGGCTACTTCCTCAAGGGCGCTCCGTTGGTTCATCTCCACGATTAAGTACCCT
>PUQB01000133.1:126400-386159 GCA_003024785.1 Selaginella tamariscina
ATACGGTTGTTCACTTGGTTGTTAGGAATGCGCCAAACAATTTCAAACTTCCAAATGACTGGCCAGGCATCTGTTTGCACTCCAACGGCCTAACCTCCATCTGATACACCGATAACTGAGAGGACGTATTCGGCAATGTACGTTATCCAAACATCACAAGTCAGCTGGCACGGAGCATCATCAACTTGATCAAGGTCCTCACAGTGATGCATGGGTTTTTTACTACTGCACTAGGGGGTCCGTCTTGAAGGAGTGTTACCTTCGGGATACATGTGTGTTTTCGTTGAAAAGGATAAGACCATGGTTGAGGACTGAACAAGTGGATAGAGAGGTTCTCAATGACTACCCCAACAAACCCATACAGGAGTATTTAGGAAAGTTCCCTCCCGAGAAGTGCGATAGCTCTGAAGACGAATCTGGTTCAATGTCGGAGTCTGAGGACGAACTTCAATCAGATATTAGACGGAAGTTATCTCGAGAGTACAGAACATTCACACTCCATTACCCATGGAAACATCAACAGAAGATACGGAAGATCATGAACCATCTCAAGCGGCTAACCTTCTTCGCCTCACTCAGAAGGTAATAGCGAAGAAGAATTGTTAATGAATTCTTAGAGTGACGAATAGTTGTAAATGAGTGTAACATAAGGCATTTTTGTATATTTCGTTTATATTTGTACAGAAAATAAATTCTCAAGGATTAATGAAGCTTTTAGTTCAAACATGGGTCACACATTAACAAGGTAAATAATATACCTTAATAATATAAGGCAGCTAACTATCATTTTGCAGATGTAATGAAACAGTTGAGAACATGGATTTTCAGCATTGCATGAGGTAAGAGAGGGGTTTGGGAAAATTTCTTGTGCCACATGTCAGAATGACAGAGTTCATGCAGGAAATGGATAATAATGCAGCTCAAAACATCGTTACCATGGGGACCACTTCAGTTTTTCATCATCCATTTTTATTGGCTTTAGTTCCTAAATCACTTTCTTCAGTGCCTGCAATATCTGAATCTTGTAAGGATGATGTACAATAAATGATAGAAGGATAGAAACGAATATAATGTCAACAGATAAATGTGAAAGGGAGCAAACAAGTGAGTTGCAAAGCATTCAAGAGGCAACGCTACCCTTATTACTTATTGTGTTGTTGGATGTCAATGGTGTTTGCTTCATCGACAAAGCCCGGGATAGAAAAAAAGAAATATCAAACAAGGAGATTTCATTCCTTGTCATGGTAAATTTTGATATAATATTATTTTTGTCTCAGGGTTGGACGTCTCTTTCAAAAGCTTAAGGAGATGGGTGCACTTGTGGGGATTTGGTCATGCATGCAGATTCACAACTTGACATGCTGTTGAATTTACTTAAGAAACATTTAGTGTTGCAGAAAGGTGATTCGTAAAGATTGGATTTTTGACCAGCGAATATGTTATAAACCTCTCGAATTTCACAATATAAGAAAGGAAAGCAAGCCATACTTCTTCAAGAATGAAAGATTAATTGGGCTTCATGGGGGATCAATCTTAAGGATAATGAAGAACGCACATATCTTAGTAGATGACTCTCCTCAGAAGGCTATGCTCAACCAAAACATTGCTTGTATTCATCCAATCACTTTCGATCCCATATTCTAATACCAATCCATGGATGAGCTAGTGAACTACTTGATACGTGCCTCAGAAAAAAGAATCTCAAAAACTTTTGTGAGCAATATCCACCGTATCAATACATTTCCTGACGCTTTTCTTTCTTGTGATTTTGAATTTTATAAAATAAGGATAGTAACCGGGATATTATATTATTCTTAAGGAACATTATTTTAGATAAACCTTTATGCAGACCTGGTCTTATCACAACTTATGTATTAACAAGGATGCAACTCCTAATGCATTTGTGAGAGTGTTAGGTGTGGCAACAACATAAAGATATTGACCAAAATGATTCGATTAATCCGGAGAGTGATGACTTAGACAAAATGAGGAGATTTCTGTGTATGGTTAAGGAAGAAAGTATTTTATAAATAAATTAACATGTTGATAAGAAATGATTCATTTGTAATTATGTTTGATAGTATTTTTTAATTATTGTAACTATTTTTAATGAAATAAATGAATATTCTAAATATTTTAAGAATATTCCTTACTAAGTAAGGTTATTGAAGGATTAATTTGTTAATTGATTAATATTTAAGGCTTAATTATATATTAATTAAATAATTAATTAATAATTAAAACTTAAATATTAATTAGTAATTTATTTTATATTCCCATTTTCACGTATCATGCCCATTTTAGTTACAACGTGCATTTTTCCCCGGAATGTTGGGAGGCACATTGATGTACCCAATATTTTCCATTTATTGCAGTTTGAGGAAGTTATGAAGTTGTATAAAATAAGCAATGTAGATAAGTTGCTTATATTTTCTCACACATTAAAAGGAAATGCATCTGATTGGTATTATGAATTAGAGAAGTATGTGAGAGAAGATTATGAGAAAGTTATAGAAGTTTTAAAAAATACTTTAAAAAGGAAGAATTGCCTGAAGAGCACTTAGAGAAGCTTAAGAATATCTTGCAAGGAAAAACTGAAACTATAGAGGAATATACACATCGGTTTAAGAAGCATGAAAAGAAATGCTCACTATATGTTAAGGAAGAAGCTTTGCTTCAATGGTATAAGCAAGGACTGCAGAAGCCATATAGGCATTACACAATGATAATTAAGGAAGTAGATAAGAAAGATCTTGTAAAGCATTTTAAAGATTATGAGAAAAAGAGGAGACAAATAGAAAACATAGCAGAAGGAAAGATAAATCCTTAAGCAGAAAGGAGGATAGTTCGGATGATGAGGATGAAACTATTAAGGTTTGGGATTATAAGGCTGATGAGAGAATGTTATAACAGCTGGTTAAGTCCTTGAAAGGTAATCTTGTGTATAAAGAATTAGATGCCAAAGTATGGTGTGCTAAATGTAGAAGTCCTAGACATATTAAGGATGAGTGTAGACTACAGTTGCCAACATAGTTACTGCGAACTTTTCCGACTTACAAACCCAACCTAGCCAACCTAGGTTGCGACAGTTTAAAAAAATTCCCGACCTAGGTCAGAGGTTTCAAAAGATAAAAGATAAAGAAATGTAAAAGAAATAAATTAACATAATTCCAAATACAATAGCCAGCAACTCCCCAAGGTGCGCTTTGATCCTTTATGGCCCTCCTTCATACTCCTTTACCTTTGGCAAATTGCCTTACTTTTTTACATGTTCCCATGCCTAATCATCCTTCATGATGGTTTGAATGCACAAAAGTCCCTAAATCCTGCTCAAATTGCTATTTTTTCCTTGCTTCGCTGATTTCTTTAGGGTTTTTTTAGGGCATTTTTTTAATTCCAAACAATTCCGACCTAGGTCACGACCTAGGTTGGAAAAGTTTTAAAAAACCACCGACCTAGGTCGATGGTAACTATGGTTGCCAAAATGTCAAATATGTGATAAAGAAGGACATTCAGCAAAAGTGAGTATTTTATTAATCAAAATGTGGCACGTGTGGAAAGAGAAAGGAGAAAAGAAGGAAGAAATAAAGGCCGGTATAATAAGTTGTTTCTTGTGAGACAACCACCTGTTACCACATTCTCATCTTGGAATAGGAAGCTCTATTATGAGGAACAACCTGGGAGTTGGGAAGAAGGAAGAAACAGGAATCCTTTTGATAACAGAAGGAATGTTCCTTATATAGGAGAAGATGATAGGTTGTATAAAGGGAATCAAACTAAATATGCTCCATCATACAAGCCTAATATGGGAAGGAAGGAGATGTCCTATAGAGAACCAGAAAGATTATATCCAAGAAAAGAAAGTTATGAAGATCAAAATAACTATAAATAAAGACAAGTACAAGGAAGGAATTCTATTAATCTTACTTGTTATACATGTGGAGAGAAAGGACAGATTTCTCTAAATTGTCCTAAGAATCAGCCTTCCACCTCAAACAATGCTCCCAAGAGAGAATTTGGAGCTTGGTTCATTAATGTGGACGAGAATGAGGTAGAAAACCATCCTGCCGTGAGAATAATAATCTGTACAAAAGAAATATATATCAGAAACATGAATACCTTCTAGCAGAAGAAGGAAATTTTGTGTATCCATTGCAGGATAGTACGTAAACAATGAGAGAGATGAACACTCATCTCTAAGAATGAGATCTCCCTGAGTATATCTCAGATGATGACACACAACCGACGGATATACCTAAAGATCTAAAAATAACTGAATCTATTTTAGGGAGGAATATTCAAGAGAAAAAGAATATTCCTATAAAATAGAGTAACCTTAGAAAACAGAGCATTCCTGTGAAACAAATTCAGGATGACATGGCAGAATCAATGGCTCAAAGTGCATTGAGTCAAGAAATTACAATCACATTGGGACAATTAATACATATTACCCCATATATTAAAAATCAAATTCTGGAAATGTTGAACATTGTTTAAAATCTTTACCTACATATATAGGACATGAAATTCACTGAGTAGAAAAACATTATGAAAAAGAAGGTGATTATGATGGGTATGTGCCCAACATTACTGTATATATTGGTAAAAACAAGATAAAAGAAGTCCTTATAGATGGAGGCTTAGGAGTTAACTTTATTGAGGAATAGGACCCATTGAGCCTGCTCCTTTTAATTTAAAAATGGTAGACCAGAGAAGTATCAAGCTATAGGTATAGTGAGAGGAGTGACTATATCTATAAAGGGTCTTAAATATAAGGTGTCCCTTATTGTCCTTCAAATGGAAGGAAAAGATGCTATATATACTATGTTATTGGTAGACCTTGGTTGAAAACTGCCAAAGTTATACAGGATTGGGAAACAGGAAAGATGATGCTGGGAGAAGGAGAAGGAAAACCGGTGATATACAATCATACTAAAAGTATGTTAAAAAGGAAAATTGACCTCTCGTTTTAGAAGGATATGACTAGTTTAATGGCTTAGACGATCATGAAAAAGTAGAAATCCTAAAAGTGTATCCTGATTTAAAAGTCCTGACAGATATAGACTTAAACGTAGTGCTGAAAGGAAAGAAAATTGTTCAGCAGAAGGAAGAAGATAAGCTCGGATTGCAAGAAAGTTCTATAAAGCAATCCCATATTAGATTGATTTAGGAACAGCCTGCAGAGTATACATATGTGTATACTACAGATCCTTTGCAGCAAGTGAATATAGGTATGGAAAATGAACCTAAAAACCTATTCATTGCTCAGGAATTAGATAAAGAATTCCAGAAAAAGGATTGAACTTGCTTCAAAAATATCAGATGTTTTTGCCTGGTCCTATAAAGATCTTAAAGGCATACCTCCTGAATTGTGTACACACTATATAATTATTACCAGGAAGTGAGCTTGTGAAACAGAGAGCATATAGGATGAATCCTAATTATGCACAACTTGTTAAGGAGGAGATAGATAAGCTGTTAAGTGTAGGTTTTATTTATCCTATACAGGGTGCACAATGGTTATCACCACTTGTGATTGTTCCTAAAAAGAATGGAAAGTTAGAGTATGTGTAAATTATAAGAAGTTAAATGATGCCACAAAGAAGGATGTTTTTCCTATCCCTTTACAAAGGAAATGTTGGATAGTGTGGGGGACATGAGATGTATTCCTTTATGGATGGATTCTCAGGATATAATTAGATTCTAGTAGCTCCGAGGACCAACATAAAACAGCTTTTATAAGTCCATGGGCGCATATGCATATAAAGTTATGCCATTTGGCTTATGTAATACACCTTTTACTTTCCAAAGGATCATAATGATACTTTAGGGAATATTTATTGGATTTTATAAAGTTTTTATGGATGATTTTAGTGTATATAGTGATAAAGAGAATCATCTTTATTGTTTGGAAAGGTGTTTTCAGAAATGTAAGCAAAATCATTGCTTTAAATCCTGAGAAATGTAATTTTTTTGTAAAATCAGGAGTTCTTTTAGGACATGTAGTGTGTAAGGAAGGAATCCTGGTATCAGGATAAGGTTAAAGTTATACTTACCTTACAACTACCACAGGAAAAATTGGCTATCATAGGAGGTTTATTAAGGATTATGCCAAATAGCCAGAACCTTTACTGACCTTTTAAAGGCAGAGAAAATCCTACGAATGGACTCCTGCATGTCAGGAAGCTTTTGATACATTAAGGAAATCTTTAGTAACAGCACCTATATTAGTGAATCCTAAATGGACAGGGAATTTCATGTGCAGGTTGATGCCTCAACACATTGCAATAGGAGTATCCTTACATAGACTCAGGAAGATGGAAAGGATCATCCTATTACTATGTAAGTCGCAGGTTAACATCGGCAGAGGTAAACTATACTACCACAGAAAAAAGAAGCTTTAGGAATGGTGTATGCAATTCATAAATTTAGACATTATTTATTAGTTAATAAAGTCAAAATCTTTGTAGATCATAAGGCTTTGTTACACCTTTTAAATAAGCCAGTCCTAACAGGACATTTAGCTAGATGGTTTCTCCTATTACAAAGTATAATTTTTAAATAATACATAAGCCGGCAGGTAGCATGAATAGGCTGACCATTTGAGCCGTATTAAGACAAGAGAAGTTCCAATCTAGTATATGGACGACTTTCCTGATGCACATTTATTTTATGTGCGAATTCCTCCTACATGGACATAAAAGTTTTATTTGTCGATTGGACTAGTTCCAGCATCCTATGAGACAAATGATCAGAAAAAGTTATTTACACAACGTTATTTTTTGGTGGGAGGAAAGTTATATAAGACTGGTCATGATGGAGTGTTAAGACGTTGTGTGGAACCTTTTGAGGTTATGGATATCCTGAAAGAGGCCCATGTGGGTCTAGCAGGAGGGCATTTTGTAAAGAAAATAACTGTAAGAAAATATTACAGGCTGGGTTTGATGGCCTACATTATGGAAGGATGTAAGAGATTTCTGTAGGAAATGTGATAAATGCCAAAGAGCACATATACCACTTAAGAAATAGATATATCCTCTAAATCCTATCCTACCACTTGAACCTTTTCAAAGGTGGGGAATGGATTTTATAGGACCTGTAAATCCTATGAGTACGAAAAGGAATCAATATATTTTGGTACTCACGGATTATATGACTAAGGGTGAAGCAGAACCTATGAGGAAAGCCGATGCTTATAATACAGCTCGTGCTATATATAATGATTATAGTGCGTTATGGAATTCCTAAGGAGATCATAAGTGATAGAGAAAAACTGAAACAATTCAAACACTTATGGAAGAGTTTGTTATAAACATAAGAAATCTATACCTTATTATCCTTAAGGAAATGGTCAACTAAATCCACAAATAAAGTCCTTAAGAATGTCTTAAGGAAAGTGGTTCAGGAAAACGGAAAAGACTGGGATGAAAGACTTCTTGAAGTCTTGTGGGCTTACAAGACAACCTATAAGGTTGTAACAGTAATGACGCTTTTTAAGTTAGCATATGGACTTGAGGCGATAACTCCTGTTGAATATATGTCATCTCTAAGGATTGCTATAAAGCACAATTTAGGTGAGAGAGAATCCTTACAGAGTAGGCTACACGAATTAGAAAGACTGAATGAAATAAGATTACATGCTTTATGGATTATACATGCAATTCAAAAAGAAGGGGAGCCTGGTATGATAAGAAAAGGAAAAAGATGAAGGAGAAGAGTTGGTATATAGAGAAGTGTTGATAAGCCACATAAAAATTAAGAATGAAATGGCTAGGTCCATTTAAAGTCAAGGAGATAAGTGAAGAAGGTGTGATAAACATAGAAACCCTAACAGGAAACGAAATGCAAGAAAGGGTAAACATAAGCAAATTAAGGAAGTATGAAGTGTTGTATATAGACGTTGAAATATATTTCCAATACACTTGGAAATCAGTGCCAAACTAGATTTAGGGTTTGTAGCTTCTTCCTTTGCGGATATGGCAGGAGGAAAGAACATGCTTGTGGTGAGAAATTGCCAATTTCTACATAAGGCGGCTGAGAATCTGGCATGTGGCCGCTGACGGGCTGGGATTAGCTTAGAGTTGGAGAGAGCTCTTGAGAGATTGGGTTTGGAGAAGTACGCATCTTTTAGCGCATGTAAATCCTGATGCGCTACAGTGTTATCATTTTATTATGATGGCAGAAAAGATAGTCGGAGATAATTTTCTTGCATATGCTAAAGGGAGAAGGATGTTGATCAATGAGAAAGCTATTGCAGAGATTTTTCGGCTGCCATCAGAGGAAGGAGAGTTGGAGGTAGATAAAAAGAATTTAGATCTTTATCTCAAGAAGGAGAAGCAGTACAATAGCAAGCTTGGCTTGCGTGTGGTGGATCTCGAGGAGGAGGTGGAGCTTGTGGTCAATTTCTTGGTGAACTCATTTGAGTTCAGGCTGTCATCGACCATAGCTTTGAAGACGGTCATGTCACTGTATGATGTGCTTAAGACGGGGAAGTGCACAGGAGTTGCACGATATCTCCTTAGGAAACTAGGGGAGTATGTTTTTACCGCTTAGGAAAAAAGAGATACAACAGAAGGAGTCTCCGATGATTGCATTAGCGCGTGGATACAGTTACTTGTAAATCATGTGATGGAGTATGGAGAGGAAGTTGAGGAGCAGGAGTATGTTGGTAAGTTGCAGAAGGTGCTCACACCTCAGGATAGGCTGGTGGGAAAGCAGGTACAGGAAGTAGCTAGTGGAAACGTTAGGAGAGCACCAGCAAGGTGATGAGGACACCACCAGCGAAGAAACAAAGAAGACATCGCGAGTGATGCATATGTAGAAGTCTATGAGGAAGGGAAGATGAAAGCCCGTGGTGGAGAGTATCCATCTGGATGAAGAGGGTTCAACAACAACAGAAGAAGAGGAGGAAGAAGAGCATTCTAAACAGGCTTTGAAGGTGAAGCCGCTTAAAACCAGAGAGCCACAAAAGGCGGTGCAGCATATGGAGCAGAAGACGTTGGAGGAAGTGATACAAATGGTGGTGGAGAAGCCACATGAACAAGTACCAACAACTCAGATGAAGCCAACAGAGGGTAAGCCGAAAGAGCAGTCGCAGGATAGGCTATCTGAGGTACAGAATAGGAAAGAGAAGTCGCCTGAGTTGTAGGAGATGACGAAGGAGGAGCTGCCAACTATGGAGATAGGAAAGACGGTGGAACAATCACCAGAGCAGTTAGGGAATAAGGGGAAGGAAATTCCTGAGGATATTCCAAAAACAGTTTCGGAGGCAATTGCAGCTTTGTTGCAGTTACCAATAGGGCAAGCTCAATCACCAAACGAAGGCATGGGACGTGTTCTGATGACACGGTAGCCATGGTTCAATCGTGGAGCAGCAGGGCACTCCCCATGAGGCAGAGGTATGTTTGCACGAGGAGGATATCCCTATGCATCAAGCAAGTGTGGGAGCGGGTCATTGCTATGAATTTGAGATAGAAGAAATGGCAGCGGAGTTTATGGAGCCAGGGGTACACGGATGGTAGTAAGTGTTGAAAATCCTTTAAATAGGAGGACATGCCCATGGAGGTTGAGGTACTGGTCGTCGGGGACTCCGCAGGCCAAATGTGGTGCTTCTTAAGAAGTTGCAGTGGTCGCCAGGACGTTGTCGAGAACATCCAACTCCAGGGTTCTGTCGGTACGCTGACCTTACCTCAGGAGTAATGGGAAGTATTGGGTTGGCCTCTACCCGGACACCACGAGGGTCCGTGTACGAGTGAGAGGGAGTTCTACTGAGATGACTTGGGCAGAGAGGATTGCGGGACCCAGGAGTCGGCAGTGGGGAACGCCCGCTGGTGGGGAGAATAGAAGGAAATGGGTATAATATATTGCCTGCCTGAGTACAACTATCTCCGACAGTGGAGTAATCTATAAGACGTAGACTTGACTCCAAAAAGACCCCGACCCACTACCAGCCTTCCGACTTATATAGTGGGTACCTACCACTAGTCCCTAGCTACAGGTGGCGCTCTCTCACTGGTCTGCCGCCTGGTGACAGAGTCCTGCCTATCACATTTATGCGCCTCCCCACGCGTGCTGTCCTTTGTACCCTAGGTAGTTGGTCCGGACAATCGGATCTTCACCCGCTTACGCCACCGCTTGACACTAGTCGCCATTAGTCCGTACATGAAGTACCCCTCCCATATCCGGCGTTTCGCCCAGCTGCTCGTCCGCGCCGGTGGCAATCTACTGGATGGCTGCGATGACGGGCCACCGTCAACCAGATGCCCGGGCTTATTCGTTGGCATGTCCTCGGGCCATGTGCTCTAGTTATCTGCTCCTTGGAGCTCCCGGTACATGGTGATCTCGCTCTTTGTTGCCGCTAGCGTGGTTTTTAATGTGGTGATGGTCGCCTCTCGAAGCGCGATCACCCTTCGGAGCTTTGCCTCAGACCCTGTTTGTTGCTCCCGGGCCTGCTAGAGCTGATCCTCCAGGTCCTGCATCCTTTTCCGGGAGCATTGTAATTCTTATTCCTTTGCCGCGAGGAGTTGGGCCTGTAGCTGGCTGTGTACCTCTAGCTCCCTGATGGTCTGGGCCGAGTCCTAACCCGGGTTGGCTGGCCCGGGGGGCTCGCTTCTGGCCTCCTAAGTAGGGTTCCGGTTGGACGGCTGTAGGTGCGGTACTGGTTTTGGAGAGTTGCGTCTTTGTCAGTAATTCCCTTCTGACCGCCATTAGTTCTGCTTGTGCCTTAGCAAGCTCCCTACACCTTCGTTCTAACTGAGCTTTGCATTCCTGTATATGTTGTTCCCTTCCAGCTATGACCCGGTTGCAGGCGTGCTGGTCATTGTTGAGTAGCCCTAGGAGAGTTTCGCACTCACTGTACAACCACTGGAAGTCGCTCTCCTTTTGCTCTAGCTTTCCTAGGCGTCCTTCGTTCTCTTCATTGTCATCATACACAGTCGGCCTCCTTCACTCAGTAGCTCCTTAGCCCTTTGGGCGACTTCCCAGGCTTCCTGCCGCAGCTCCGTGAGTTCTTTCACTATGTCGTCGTGTTTCCTTGCCATCGATGGGAGGTCGAGGCCGTCATATATTGCCATGGCTTCGTCTAGTTGGTCGAAGACCCCCGCGAGCCTGGTATAGACCGTGGAGGTCCATCGTCCTTTGGCCTGGAAGTGTTGATAGTTACTCTCGTATTCGTCCTTGGGCTTGTCCTTCTTCCCTCCCTGGCTGGGTCCGGTAGATTACTCAATTGTGTCTGATGAGGATTCCGGTAGCCAGGGGAATCGCGTGGATGGGTTCCCTCGATACATACCCTGGTGATTCCTGGTCCGAAGGAGGCTACCCTCTGCCTGCTCCTCTATTGACGCCTGTTCTTCTATTGACTCCGAGGGTTCTGGCTGTTCCCCCATTTGGAGTGATGGTGGTGCTCTCTGTCCACCCCGTGGTCATGGTAATGGAGGTGTGGCATTGTGCACCGCCTTTATGAGTGTAGGTGCCATGACCGTCCTTGTGGCGTCCTCCGAGGTGTCTGGCGCGTCTATTCCTATGCCTGGATATGCAATGATGGCGCCGCCTGACCATCATTGCCTTCGTAGTGTGTGCCTCACACCTGTGGTCCAACCTCGTGGACCATGTGGTCCTGTGAGTTGGCCGCACGTGTTTGGAGATCCTGCTTCTGGCTCCTTCGTTCTCCCTATCTCTTCGCCCCATGGTTTGTTGGTTTTGCCCCTGGATTCCTCAATCTGTGTTCCATCTGGGTGACCAGCGCTGCTACTATTGGCTGTTCGTTGTGGTACTTGTCCGTTAACGTAGACTGTGGTTGTTTTGCTGCCGCCTGGTGGTTGTTTTGCTGCACAGTCTTACCTGTTGATCCCTTCCTGCCACTTCTTCCCCATACTGGCCCCGCATGTCCCCTATCTAGGTTTCCGTGTCCTACTTCCACCCGGCGTGTCTACACCGGAGCTTCTCCCCCCCCCCACTTCCCGGGCCGATCTCCGATCAGCCCAGGTAGAGGATATCTCTCCTTGGGACCAGACCGTAAAAGGGCTGCCGATCCTGTCGATACCGGCACTGGAGTGGCTCCGCTTGATTGGGGGGCCATCTGGCTTGGGTATGTCCACATAGGCCCTCCGGACTGTCTTGGTGGTTGGGGAACCAACGTTCCAATGCCAAATAGTCTCGGGCTTTCGTTGCTTATGCGATCCCTAGCTCCTTTACGTAGGCCTGCCTCTGATGCGAGGCCTCCTGTCTGGCGCGACCCAATCCCGGGGCCAGCCTGCGGAGGTCGCTGTTACCCTCGCTCCATCCCAGAGCCCGTCGGGCCCCTGATACTCCATCGCCCCAAATCTCGTGTGGGGCCTGGGTTTCGCCTGTGGGTATGGACCTTATCGCCCGTCTGGTGCGGAACTGTATCTGTTGGTGCTCCCAATCGTGCTGTACCTTTGCACCCCTGAGCCAGGGTCGACCGAGGAGTAGGTCGAATCCCCCCCTGGCGTGCATATCCAGGACCACAACGTTGATCCAAAATTTGACCGTTTGGATCTCGACCTCCACTGCCCTCAGAATGCCCTTGGGCGCCACCTGCCTGATTGGCCATGTGTACTTGAAATGGGGTGGGTTCCGGAGTTGGCAACGTAATTTCCTGTGGAGCTCTGCTGACATGACATTGACTGCTGACCCCCCATCTATAATTACTTCGCTGATTGTGTGTCCCGCCATGCGAACCGGGATAGTCACGTCGTTCACGTAGTCCACTGTGGTTGCAGTGCCTCTTGGTGGGGGTCTTGCTGCTGTCGTTACCCGATTCTCCCATTGTGCGGTGGGAACCAGCACTTTTCCTGTTCTGACCCCTTCTGGCCTCCCCCCTTACGAATGCGCGGTTTCGCCTTCTCCTTAGTTTTCTTAGCAATTCCTGGCCTCGGCTGGGCTCCACAGGTTCCGAGGCTGTCAGTTCTTGCGTTTGCTTCCTTACCCACTGCTTTAAAACCGGGGTGTTTATTGCTGTCTTCTCTTTTCGCGCCTTGCGCTCCCTGGTTCTCCGCCTTTGGGTTTCCCTTGTTTCGTCTGCCAAGGGAGCCTGCAGTACTATGTCTGTCCTGACGTCCTGTTCTGGTAGTACCACCGTTACTTGGTTTACTTGCGGTGTGGAGTTTGGAATTGGGTTGGCGGGATCTCCGTTACTCGTCCTGGCGACGCCGGCTGCTTGCGCTTCTAGCATTGGTTTGATCAATGATACCCATGAACATCGGTAGAGCGGGTGTGGGCCTCCGCATAGTGCGCACAACACCTCCTTGCGTTCCTGGTGTCTCTCTCTGTCGCCATACCTGGGTCGTACGGTGGCCGTTCTCGGGAGTGGGACCTACGATTTCGGTCCTGAACGGGACCTCCTACGGGTTGGTTGTCTCCCTCGTCCTGCGGCCGTAACTCCTTCGGCCATCTTCCCTCTTCGGTTCCTCGTTCTACTACCAGTGTGGCTACCTGTGGTGGCCTTTTGCTCAGGAGTTCGGCCAGCCGGTAGCAATCGTCCGTGTTGTGAGATCCGCGGATGTTACACACCCGATAGTACTTATCCCCCCGTGCGGTGTATCCCATTTGAGCCAGTGTCGTGGATAAGTCTTCCTTCCGTGTGGCCCCTCGTAGGGCTTCCCCCCGCTGCAGCTGCTGTGTCCCTTGGTACCCGACCGGCTCTCTTTTTTGGTGCCTTGGAGCATCCGAGAGGTTTTCCTCATCCGATGCGGTATCGTTCGCCTCCTCTGCGTCCGATTTATCCTGTGCCTTCCTTTCTTGGCGTCTTTCAGCCTCCCGCTTTTCGGCCTTCTTGGCGTACCGAGTAACTTGTCGAACGTCCGGTCGTCGTCCAAGCCGATCCACTTGCGGATCTCCGGCCGCAGTCCCTTTCGGTACCACATTTTCTTGGTCAGGTCAACTGGGGCGTCTCTTAGCCGGGCGATATACCCAGCATGCGGACCGTGTACTCGTGACCAACTCTCCTGCTTTCTGTTTCAAGCTCGTTAGCTTGTGGATCACCTCCTCTTCACTCTTTTCTTCCCGGAAGGTATCCAGAAACGCCCTTCGTGCGGTCTCCCAGCGGGCTCCTTCGTTCGCCTCGTGGAATCGCATCCACCAGGCATGTGCCTTCTTGTCCAGAGTGCATGCAAAGGCACTCAACTTCTTGTGATTGTCGCTCACACTGGAGTTCACACACCTGTTCGAACTTGTGTACGTGTTGGTCTGCGTCTTCCCCCTTCGCTCCACGGAAACGGTAAGGGCACTGTTACAGTGCTCTCCTGCATCCGTTTGAGCGCTTGGGCTAATAAGGTGACCGGGTCGGCTCCCATGGCGTCCCGTTGTGCCTGAGAGTTGTTCCGATGGACCCTCCGCTTCGGACGTGGTGTAGTCCACGTCCTGGTATTCTGCGGGCACCCTTCTCCTTCCTCGGCCCTGCCCTCCCATTGAGGGTTGGTGACGAGGACGGGCTCCTCCGGCTGTCCCTCGGGGCCCCCGCCGGGACCAACCTGACGGCTGGTGGCGGCTTACCTTGGCTGGACGGTTTTCCCTCCTCCAGCGAGTAGTTTTGTATGACCGTGCGCGGAATCCCCCACGACGTCTAGACGGTCGTGATCGATGGGGCGATTCCTCCTCCCCCGAGACGGTATCCCCCGTCTGGTGATGGTTGCGGCTCTGCCGTGTGCCCTGGCGGATTTCCCTCGGGGCCGGTGCGATACTAGTCGCTCGGGCGAATCTCTCCTGCCCTGGACGAATTCCTCTCGTCCCTTCTCCAAGGTAGCCACTGTGCGGCCCCTCTTTCTGGTGCCTCCTCCCAGTCGTCGACGTCCAGTCGCCTCCGCAGGCGGTCGTCCCATGTGTACCCCGGCCTTCCGAAGCCTTGGGTTCTCATCCTGGTAACCACCCTGACCTGCTGCATGTCCGATCGGCTGAACTCCTGGTGCAGAGGTTGCCTTGTTGGCAATCGATGCCCCTCCCTACGGGGCTTCCCGGATGAGGCTCTTCCTCCCCTCTTTCCGGGCAGACACGGGCCCCCCGTCACCTGATGGGTGACGATGGCCCTGGGTTTCCTATCTTACCTCCATCGTGGCGCTGGTCACGCTGGGCTTCTGGCTCACGTCCCCCGTCGCTATCCGTGTTGCTTTGCCCCCTCGAGATTCTTGCCTCCGTCGCAGGGCTGCCCTCTCCTGGGGTTGTCCTGGGCGAAGTTTCCTCCTTCGGGGGTACTCGTCAAACACTGGTTCTGCTTGTTGGTATGGGAGCTCTTCGTGGCCGTCACTTTCACCTACGTCGAGAGGCGGAGGGCTTTCGTCGTCTTGCCATCCGTCCCACTCTGCTTCGTAGGTTACTGTCGGGCGAAGTCGCCCGTCCGGGTGCTGATCATGCCCGCATGCTGCCGTGCCTGGATTGTCGTCCGGACGTGCTGCGGTTCCTTCATATCCTTCTTCGTCGTCAGCGGCGTGCGACCGCCTCTGCCGCTGGTGTGCCGAGTTTACGCTGCTCGGAGATTCGGCCATGCGGCGTTACCGTCGTTCCCTCGGTTAGGTGAGGCAGGGGCCGATTGCGGCAACCGAGGTGCCTGCCACCGTCCATCAATCTCCCTCGGCCGGCCCGTCGCATTCTCCTGGTCAGCTGTTGCTCGTCAATCTCTATTTGCTCGAATGAGTTAATCCCGGCTCTTCGTCGGGCCGCCACTCTACTTGCTATAGTGAACTCCATCTATGTGTACTATCTATCCCTCCGTGGTCGCCACAAATGGTCGTCGGGGACTCCGCAGGCCAGATGTGGTGCTTCTCAGGAAGCTGCAGTGGTCGCCAGGACGCTGTGAGAGCGTCCAACTCGGGGTTCTGCGGTACACCGGCCTTACCTCAGGAGTAATGGGAAGTATGGTTGGCCTCTACCCGGACCGCGAGGGTCCGTACAGTGAGAGGGGAGTTCTACTGAGATGACTGGGCAGAGGGATTGGGACCCAGGAGTCGGCAAGCGGGGAACGCCCGCTGGGGAGAATAGAAGGAAATGGATATATATTGCCTGCCTGAGTACAACTATCTCCGACAGTGGAGTAATCTATAAGACGCAGACTTGACTCCAAAAAGACCCGACCCACTACCAGCCTTCCGGCTTATATAGTGGGTACCTACCACTAGTCCCTAGCTACAGGTGGCACTCTCTCACTAGTCTGCCGCCTGGTGACAGAGTCCTGCCTGTCACATTTATGCGCCTCCCCACGCGTGCTGTCCTTCGTACCCTAGGTAGTTGGTCCGAACGATCGAATCTTCGCCTGCTTACACCGCCGCCTGACACCGGTCGCCATCAGTCCATACCTGAAGTACCTCCCATATCCGGCGTTTTGCCCAGCTGCTCGTCCACGCTGATGGCGATCTATCGGATGGCCACGATGAAGGGCCACCGTCAACTAGGTACAGCTAGCGCAGGTTTTGTTTCGTATGCAGTAGGAGATACTGGACAAATTAGCAAAGGTGAGTTCGGCATCACAGGATGTACCACAGTTGGCTGCAGCATTGTACAAACTAGTTTGTTAATATGGGATACACGGTGAAGGACAGAGCAGAGATTCGGAGGTTGATTGCAGAAGCTATGGAGGCAGCAATAATGTCAAAAGATTAACACCATGCAGGCTACAGTTAGCATAATTGGAGTGCGACCAATGAAAGCAAGGACTCTTAGTCCTACAATTCTGGAGAGCAAGCCTATAAGTGTTTCAGAGCCTATGCCGATGACGCAGAAGATAAGAAAAACAAGGGAAGAACTCCGATAGGGAGGAGCACTCTTGACAGTGCTAGGGAAGAACTCCAGCGACTGCAGGTGGAGAACTAGTTCTCCGACTACAGGTGGCATCCATGGCGTAGGAAACGGAGAAGTTAAAGATGGAGGTGCTAGGTATAAGGAAGAAATTGAGACAAAGTATCCTAAGGAGCCGTAGGAGAACGAAGGCACAGGATAGGTGCAATGAGGACACTACAAAGATTCAAGGGGGGGAATAGTGTTAGGGACCAAAAATATAGCATGTAGGAACTGCATACATAGGACTTTCCTATGGTGAGAAGTAGCTTATAGGAAAGTAGTGGCTGGAAAATCCTACAGGTACAGGAAAAATCCTATGGCAATAGGAAATATCCTACGCATGTAGGAGAATCGGACGGTTATGATGGTTGGAGCAGGACAGGATTCGGTTAGGGCAAGTTAAGGGCAAGTTAGGGCAAGAAGGGAGAGAGAGACTATGAAGGCTATGGAGAGCAATGCATGAGAGAGAGAGTATCTTTAGGAGAGAAGTAAGTCTCCACACTTGCTATCTCTTTGTATTCATTTAGTAATGCAAGTGCATGTTTATGATATATTGTGAATGCTTATACATGGTAATGGCCAAAGCAAAATCCTATCCTTGACCTTAGAGATGAGATGAGCACATATATAGAGCTATTCTGGTCGAAATCCCATATCCTTTAACTGGCAAAGCTTTTCCTGCGTTGTGAACAATGATTTCTGCACACATGAAAGTTTTGCCATGTTAACAACCACCTAGAACTTGTCCTTGAGAAAGAGAGACCACATTACTTACAAAACTGACTATACTAATATTCTACCCTAGCCGGGAATGCCTAGCCTTAAAGAAAAACACATTCCTTATTTTGTGAAGTTCACAATAGTGAAATGGATATGGCAATTAGAAATTAGAATTTATTGTGACAAATGCTATTAAAGTTTTAGAATTATAAACATCTAAAAACAATTATCTTTTGAACTACGATTGGAGTTTTCATATCTATAATCTATTAGACTTAATTATATATACACCCACTATGGATATGATTGAGCCTTAATTACATGTTGATAATCATTTATAAATACATACATACATATATATATATATATTATTTAGTTACATACTCATGATTAAATAGTTCGTTGAAGGAAATTCGTAACTTAGGATATTTGTTTATTAGAGGGTATGAGGTTTGTAGCATAGGCAAATACAAATGCAAAGTTGTACGAACATGCTTATACAATGGCCAATGTTGTATGAAATTGCATATTCTAGTAGAGGATGGTTTAGTTTGACCGCTCATGGCAAAATTTGAGCTTAAAAAAAACATTTAAATATTGTTATTAAGTGAAACGAGACAATATCACTGGATAGCAATTGGGTATGCAATTCATGGCTAGGGTGAATGCAAGACCTACCAGGTGTCCATGGAATTTACTCACCATTGCTACTAGGGTACTGAATTGCCACCACATAGGGGGGCTGTGAACATGGGAGAGTGTAGATCTGTCTAGCCAATGCCCCATCCACTTCCATGATAGACTATAGATCTGTCCACTAACCAATGTTGTGCATCCATGGACACTACACTCCTCAGCCTATGAAAGAGTGTCCAAAGCCACCAATGAACTAGCTAGGGGGCATTTGAGTGTCATCTAAATCTTTTGTGAACTAGCTAGGGGGCATCTGAGTGTCATCTAAATCTTTTGTGAACTGGCTTGGAGGCCTTTGTGTCTTGTTAGGATCGTGAACAAACTGGCTTGGTAGCCTTTGTTTCGTCAAGATCTTGTCTCATCTTGGGATGGGAAGGTAAGTTGCTGGCAAGGTATGTAGCATTACATTGCTAGCGAGTCTTGGCTTGCTATGTGCTGCTCTCTAGCTAGAGGTTGAGCATAAGTTGGAGCAGAGGTTGGCTCTCCCCTCTGTTTAGTAGCGAGCCTCTATCAAGGTCATGTTCGATTGTAGGCCTAGTCAGTGGTGGGTTGAACCAAGGCTAATTGTCACCACCATCAAACTAGATTGTGTTGGGGACAAATGAAGTGTTCTCCAGGAAGTAGCATGAGTCCTTTTGACTGATTCTTGGTGCCTTTCTCCTTCAACAGCTTCTCCTAGCAGCAGCGTTAGCTTTTTTAGTAGCCCGTGCAACAACCCTGGCCTTTTTCCAAGTTGCAGCTTCAATCACAGCTTGAGCATGTGTTGCCTTCCTCAATTCTCGTTCAACTTGCTTGGCTTTTGTTGTTACATGCTTGGTTGCAAGATGGCATTCGTGTTCTCCATTTATTGAAGCTACTTTGTTTCATGAACTATGGCTCCATGTGCTAACTTGATTGTAAATCTGTGTCTGCGAGGAAGATTAGCTCCCATTGCTACTAGTGCTTGGAGAAGCAAAGGTGTTGTTGGACCTGGAGTTGGATGCGCAATTGCTGTTAAACCATCTAAATTTGGCAATATGGTGTCCTCATCATCTTCAACTCTAAATTGATGTCAAACTGGGCTTGAGCGGGAGCTGAAGGTACTTCCATTTGCATAGCATTGACGGTGTTTTGTGCCATGTTGCAACCCTTGTTTGGTCCAAACTTGTTGTTCATCTTGTTTGGATCAAGTTGCCATATGCATGTTGCTGCAAATCCTGTCTTGATGTTGCTTGGGTTGAGTGCTTTTTGAAGTGCTTTAGATGCAATGTTGACAATCTCAGCACGCTGCATGGATCGGCCCATGTTTTGCATCATCCAAACTTCTTGTTCTTGCCGGAAGTACCCTTTGAATTGTGAGAATACTACGACATCTAGTGGTTGCATGTGGTGAGAGCAGTGTGGAGGTAGCATTGTGATGTCAATTCCCATATCCTTTGCAGTACTGATGGCTCTTAGTGTGAGGTGGCTCCCGTGACCATCACAAATTAGCAAGTGTCGTTGTTGCTCACAACATCCACCAAGTTGGGAGAGATGTCTATTTGCCAAGCAGCTACTTTGTTAGGTATCTCCCGTGCTTCTCTGACAAACTGGCTATATGGGATCATGACCTTCAAATGTTCAGGTCCTCCGTCTCATCTTGATGGTGATGAGGAACAAGAGATTCTAGATTGGGCAGCTCAACGACAGGAATGGGGATTCCCATTGACCAAAATGGAGCTCATCATCTACACTACCAAAATTGCAAGAAAAGCAGGCAAGCCTTCGAAGGAAAAGGTGGCCTACCTAGCAAATGTTGGTACAATCGTTTTAGTAAACGCTATCCACATCTTGTTCCTTGAAGTTCCATACCCTAGAACAATCAAGAGTAAAGGCCTTCTCGCCTAAGAATGTTAGTACTTTCTACACCAACTTGGAAAAATGTACCGATTCTCTTCTTATCCACTAAACACATACGGAATGCTAATGAGATCGCTGTGGTTGCAAAACGTGTTAATGGAGGTAGAGTTCTTGCCTTGAAGTGAAGCAAACGCTTTGTCACCAAGTGCCAAATGCAAAGAGTGGGTTACCATTTTGACGGCCATCAATGTAGTAAGTGACTCAATCTTGCGGCTATATATCTTCAAAGGCTCTCAGGCTGATGGCTTTGTCTTCAACAATGCAATTATAATGAAGGACTGACAACTAACAAGAAAAGTATGGATGAGCAATGAACTCTTCATGCAATGGCTATAACACTTTGCTAATCAAAGGTACTATAGTAGATTATTAATATGATTATTAAATGTAGCTTAGTAAAAGGAGAATACTGTATACCATGTCAATTGTTGCCATCATCTCTTGTTCCATCCAAGTACAAGTTTTTTCTTGGTAGTCTGATTTGCACACAACTCCTCTTCTTGTTGGATGTCTTAGGTACTTCTTGCTGGACACCTTCATGGTCCTCACTAGTTTGTTACTCCACATCCTCAACAGAAGCTTGAAGATGTGAATGAGTGAGATTGGGTTGGAGGTGCATTTTTTATCCTAGCTTGTTGTCTTTGATACTTACCACCAACGGGCGTGCATATTGACGAGCAGCTCTAGCACCTCAAGATGTCTCTACTTCTGCCCAAGGAGAATGACATGATGTGATGCAGCTTGATTGCTAGCACTAGGTCGCACATTGTTCTTCTACAAAGCACATTGTCAACGAATATAAGACTAAATGCTTCACACTTGCCTTTGAGCGATCCACATGGTCAAGCAAACATGTAGGAGTAAAAACGACGGGAGCACAAGGACAAAAGCAAGGATTAATGACAAGTTGTGTGTTGTCATTTTGGTGTGGCTCATGGTGGCCGTCGGGGACTCTGCAAGCCAAATGTGGTGCTTCTTAGGAAGCCTCGGTGGTCGCTAGGATGCTGTGGATAGAGTTCAACCTTGGGGGTCCGAGCCGGCAAGCCGGCCTTACCTCGGGTATTTGGGAAGGTGTCAAATGGCCTCTACCGGACGCCGCGAGGGTCCGTGTATAGGGGTGGGAGAGTTCTCCGGGTGAACCGCTGGGTAGTTAGTAGAGTGCTTGTTGGGCCTAGGAGTAGAGCAAGAGGCGTATCATCGATAAGATGGTGAATATAAGGAGCATATATTCATATAGTGCCTACCTGAGTACAACTACCTCCGACAGGGAAAACAGATACAAGACGCAAATTTGACTATAAAAGACCTTGACCCACTACCAGCCTTCCTTCTTATATAGTGGGTTACTTAGTGCTAGACCCTAGGGACAAGTGGTACTCTCTTATTGGTCTACCGCCATGTGACAGAGTCCTATTTAACACATTTATACGCCTCCCTCAAGTGTGCTGTCCTGCGTACCCTGAGTAGTTGATCGAACGATTGGATCTACGCCCGCTTATGCCGCTACCTGACATCTATCACCATAAGTCCGTACTTGCGGTACCTTCCTTACCTGGGGCTTCGTCCGTCACTTGTTTGCGCAGATTTGCTTTAGATTGGAGCTTGAGTAATCCCAATTCATAACCTAATTTCTTTTAAAATAAAATAATTTATTTGACATCCATAATATAAAAGAATTACATTATAAATTTGCTTCAACTAAGACTACTCGAGTTTGAATAATGTAAATTTATAATCAAATATTTTTAAAATTAAAATTAAAATTTTATTTTACATCCATAATGTAAAAAGTATTACGCTATGGATTTACTCCTACCAGGATTACTCAACCTTGAGTAGCCCTAATAACTTGGAGCAATACTTTAATTTTCTTAAAATTTTTAAAAAAGGATTACATTATAAATTTGCACAATTACAAATGGGACTACTCAACCTTGAGTAGTCCCAATTGGTGAAGTAAATTCATAATGTAATACTTTTATATTATAAATGTAATAAAAATTTTCATTTATTTTTAAAAATATTAGGTTATGAATTTCCTCTAACTAGTCCTCGAGTAATCCTAATTAAAACAAATTCATAATGTAATACTTTACATTAATAATTGTAAATTAATTTTGCTATTTTATTTATAACAATATTAGGTTATGAATTGTACCAATTGAGACTACTTGAGCTCAAGTAGTATTAATTGAAACAAATTCATAATGTAATACTTTTAAATTATGAATATAATATAATTTTGTTACTTTATTTTTATAAATATTAGGTTATGAATTTGCACTAATTTGAGACTAGGGCTCGGGATGAAGAGCTATATCGGCCTCATTGTGGGGTTTTAGTTAGCATTACTTGGTTGGCTAGTAATAAGCGCAAGCGTTGAGTTTGTTTCCTTTGGATTAAAGGTGTTTTTGATTGTCCGAGGAGGCAATGGGACAGCCCCTGCAAAAGTGATCCCATTGGAGCAAATTCATAATGTAATACTTTTATATTATGAATGTAAAAAATTAAGTTATGAATTGGCACTAATTCGGACCATTTGAGCTTGATTAATCTAGCACATGGTGGCCACTCATTAATTTCTGTGAACATCTACATTTGTTAAAATAACTAAATAACCCCTATACACATGAAATATCTATTGAAATGCCCCATGTGTACAAGTAAAAAACACATTAATGCCTTACAAAATCCCTTGGCATCTTAATAAATATGTCAAATCTATCTTTATTTCCTGTTGAATAATTGTAAAAATACTCCCCAGCTACAATTTGAATTATGCCGAGAGCATTCTCAATCCTAATAGCATACACATATAAATTTTGTTCAAGCCCTTGCATTCATGCTACAAATCTCATGCCTTGCCTACACCCTTCTTGCTTCTTCCCTATGGCCCTCTTGTACATGTACATGCTAAAGCATAGCCTCTACCCCCTTGTACACAACCTTTGAACCTTAAGTGTGCACCCTTGTATGGTATAGTGTTCATAGAAAAAAACTTTGTTTCAACCCTTATTGTGCACATACATAGGTCCCATGAATGGCCGCCATGTGAGTCTAAGTGAAACAAATTCATAAATTAATACCTTTAAAAATAAAGCAAAATATATTTTACATCCATAATTAATATAAAAGTATTACATTATGAATTTGTTTCAATTGGAATCACTCGAGCTTGAGTAGTGCTAGTTGATGCAAATTTAGAACATAATATTTTTAAAAGAAAAAAGAAATTATTTTACATTCATTAATGTAAAAATATTACATTATAAATTTGCATTAATTGGGACTATCGAACTTAAGTTGTCACAACCTTTCTCTCTCCTCTTGACCCAACTAGGCAAAGGGTCAATTGGTGTTTATGAGAGAGCCCCTAGTTATGATGACCTAGGTCTGCTTAAGTACATATTTCACAATCTTTACCTAAGTAGTCAACTCATCAAGTTAGAATTATGACACTCTCTACCCATTTGAGAAAGTGGATGCCCTCATCCACAGACTTAAGAGTTGCTACTATGCCTTCCTCCAAAAGGTGCAACCAGAGGCATGGTTGTACTCACATCACATGTCACATGTCAATCGAGCTAGAGGCGATCCCAGAGCCACTTGGCTGTGCACATGTGATCGAGGGATTTAGTTAGGCAAGGACAAGTGCGATTGAGGGATCTGGCCTCGCCTCTTAGCTGTACACATGTGATCGAGGGATTTAATTAGGCAAAGACAAAAGCGATCCTAGAGCTGCTTGTCCACATGTGATTGAGGGATTTAGTTAGGCAAGGACAAAAGCGATCCCAGAGCCACTTGTCCCTCTCCTCTTGGTTATACACATGTGATCGAGGGATTTAATTAGGCAAGGACAAAGACGATCCCAAAGCCACTTAGTTGTACACATGTGATCGAGGGATTTAATTGGGGCAGAGGCAATCCCGAGATCGCTCCGATACTAAATGTCACAACCTTTCCCTCTCCCTTTAAGCTAACTAGGTAAAGAGCCAATTGGTGTTTATGAGAGGGCCCCTAATCATGATGACCAAGTCCACTTGGGTCTTTTATTTACATATTTTATATCCCACAATTTTTACCCGGTAGTCAACCTACCAAATTAAAACTATGACATGAGTAATCTTAATTGCAAATGATGCAAATTATAATGTAATGCTTTTAAAAATAAATAAAAACATTATTTAATATCCATGCATAATGTAAAGTATCACATTTTAAATTTGCTTTAACTACGACTACTCAAGCACACAAATTCATAATCTAATATTCTTAAAAATATATTTCATACTTTTAATGTATAAATTTGTTCTAACTTAGATATTTGAGTTCGAATAGTCCAGTTGAAACAAATTTATAAATTAATATTTAAAAAATAGAGTAAGAAATATATTTTACAGGTCCTTTTTGAACATTATCATCAGTAGACAGAAATTCTGAGAGTTCTTTCCCATGCATTTGAATATGAGAAGTGTTAATGTATGGACTTATATGTAATATGGCAACATGGAGTTATGTCATGCTACTTTAACAAGCAGATTCAAAATGCTCTAGTCATACGACACGATTTATATAATGAAATGATGATCCCAACCATATATCATTCTTGTAGGCAATGTGCACAAGAATAAATGTTTACCATTTATTATGGAAAATGTATCATTTTACTTACGTACCTTCGTATGCCTAGTTAGACAAACGTGGAGAGGCATAAGCATAAGAGGAGCTGTCCGTGAAACAGTAATGCCAAACGTCTCAGCCATGTCCATGTCTTCAAGCTTACAGCCATGGGGCATATGCCAGTCAAAAGGCATGCACAAGGCTTCCCAACATGTAATGCACCATGGCAAGTCCAGTGTCATTCCTGGGCACATCTCCCGACCGGCTCCAAATGGTATCACTTCGAAGCTATGTCCTTTGGTATCCATATCTGCACCTGGGCCATTTATAAATCTATCAGGATGGAACCTCAAAGGATTGCTCCGTACTTGTTCGTCTCTCCAATGGCATATGCATTCACAAAAAGCCTAGTGTTGGCAGGAACTGTGTAGCCATCAATCGTGCATTCTTCCACGGACATGTGTGGTACTGGCGGAGAGTCTCTTTAACAACTGCCTGTAAATATTTTAAATCAGGCACATCAGACTCCTCCTCCTCTTGAACTTTTTCCATGATGTCAGGATTCTTCACCAGTTCAACCAGTGCCCACTCTAATTGCTTTCGCGTGGTGTCGTCAAGTCGACAGAGAGCATTATGTCCTTCACCGCATGCTTTACTTCCTTCTGCATGTATTCGTCTATTACTACATGGAGTGCTCTCATCCGAGGAATGTGCCGGTCCAGCCACTTGAGATAAGGAACAAAATCTCCTATTTGTGTTGCGCTCGTCAACTCCAGCCCTTCTTTAAGAAGCCCCTTGAAGAACAATGCCCTGCTTCTTTCCTGTGGAGAACTTCCTTGGGAGAAGCTCTTGTTCATGGTGATTCTAGCCATGGTGTTAAACGTCACATCTGTGATTTTAGCACTCATGTTTGCTAAATTGCTACTGCTTTGTGCTTACCGATCTCTAGAAGTTCTCTCAAAAACAATTAGAGTTCCAGCTTTCGGAATGGTTGGAACATTCCACACGTGAAGATCTGCAATGTACATATTTCCTCATTTCCTCCAGTGCTCGCCATATGGAGCAAATGTCATGATTATTGCAGCGGTTGTACCTGTGGGACGCAAGGCAAAAATGTGGTCATGTGTCTTGAGAACAACTTGAGGTTTGAAACTACAAGTCTACAATGGCACCTTAGAGCAGAGCTTGAAATAGATGAGACCAGCGTACTGTATTGACAGCACAGTGAGTGATGTGGTAGCTTTCCTAATAGCAAATGCCCAACGATGGCGTGAGCCTTGCGGGACGGTGGCAAGCGAAATACCTGGACGCTGTTTGTTTAGGAAGAACAAAATGAAAATCAGGAATACAAATGCCAAGGCGCCATTTTCACGTAGAGAATAAAGAGGAACAGTGTAAATCAGTTTTTCTAACTAACATTTTTTATATTGATTTTTCTCAATATATGTACAAAGTATTGGAACGTAGTAACGCTCAGTGCACATGTATCATCAACATTGCGTACATGTTTGTCGCCACCTGTCCTTGACTCTAGGCTGGCTCCTCACACTCCCACTCACCCGTGAGAGTCGAGAACTCCCATCTCCTCATGATGCTGCACAAACTTCTCTCTTGCTAGAGCCTTGGTCATCACATCTGCAGTCATCTCTTGAGTTGGGATATACTTGAGAAGAACTCTGTTTGCTAGCACTTGCTCTCTGATGAAATGCACTTTAATCTTAAAATGTTTTGTCCTCCGTGGAACTTTGGATTCTTCGATAGTTCAATTGCTCCTTTGTTGTCACAGAAAAGAGTCACGGGTCGCTAATCCGAAATACAGATCTCTCTCAAAAACTCTCCAATCCAAATTGCTTCCTTTGTTGCTGCAGTAGCAGCAATATATTCTGCTTCAGTTGAAGAGAGAGCAATTGTTGCTTGCCGCTTGCTGCTCCAGCTCACAAGTGCACCTTGGAGAAAGAATAAATAGCCAGACGTGGATCTCCGTGTATCCTTGTCTCCAGCCCAATCCGAGTCTGTGTAGCCAAGCAGCTCCATCTAACTTGAGCTCCCACTGAGTTCCAGCATTCTAGAAGAGCTCCTGCTGTATCTAAGCTTGTATCCTACTGTTCCTTTCAAATAACGAAAAATCCTCTTAACTGCAGTCCAGTGAGCACTGCCAAGATTATCCAAGAACCGTGAAACTACTCCCACAACAAATCCAATATCTGGTCTTGTGCTAATAGCCAGATAAAGGAGACAACCAACTACCTCGATATGGAACTCTTGACATCTCACTCCTCTCCTCCTCAGATGTTGGACTTTGCTCGGCTGTCAAAACCAGGCTCACTTCCATTGGCGTTGCAATAGGCTTGGCATCAGCCATGTTGAACTTTTGCAAAATATCAGCAACATAGTGTGCCTGCGAAAGCTCTAAAATTTCTTCATGTCGATCTCGAAAAACTTGGATCCCAAGGCAGTACGAGAGAGGACCAGCTGCTGAGACTTCAAAGTTCGTCAAGAACTTCTGCTCCAAGAACGTAATCAACTGTGGTGGGTGTGCAGCTAACAGATTGTCATCAACGTAGAGAGCAAGTAGAGCTAACCCTGCTGGTGTACGGAAGACATACATGTTGCCATCTGATGTAATCTTCTTGAAGCCGATGGACACTAGAAAATTGTCCATATGCTCATACCAGGCTCTCGGTGCCTGTTTAAGTCTATACAAAGCACGCCTTAGCTTGCAAACTTTGGCTTCTTGTCCCGGAACCACAAAACCTTCTGGCTGAGAAATGTAGACTTCTTCTTTGAGTTCTCCATACAGAAAGGCCGTCTTGATATCCAGCTGGTAGAGCTCCAGGTTCCAATATGTAGCAAGGCGAAATAGCATACGAATGGAAGTCAACTTTGCTACTGGTGAAAATGTCTCAGAAAAATCAACACCAGCAATTTGGCTGAAGCCTCTGGCTACAAAATGAGCTTTGTAACGTGCCACTGCTCCAGACGGATCAAGCTTTGCTTGAAAATCCACCTCGTACTTACAAGATGCCTGCCTGATGGTAAAGTATTAAGCTCCCAAACGTGGTTGTGTTGAAGCGAGTTGAACTCCTCCTGCATGGCAGCATGCCATTCAGCTGCCTCTGTGACTGAAGAGCTTCTCACACTGTCAAAGGTTCTGGTGGAAGCTGGGTCACAGCAAGAAGTGCTCGCTCGAGTTCGACTCGTGCTTTTGCTTCTTAAAGGTAGAACTTGTTGTTGTTGAGAGTCAATTGCTGCTTGAGTCATGTAACTGACTCTCCCACTGCGTGTAATAGTGTTGACAGGCTTACTTGATACAATGGGTACTGCAGGAAGAACAGGGGCCATCTGCTGAGGATGACCATCTTTAGCATCTGCATAAACTTCCACCTCCTCTTGATCCTTGAACAGAGTATTGGCAAATCCAACCTCATCCTGTCGTTGAAGAGCTGATTTTGCCCCATGATCTGAAATTGCTGGTGCTGGACCAAGAATAATGTTGGTTGAGTGCCTACCGATGGAGCTTGTTGTGCCGCAAGAGCCCTCACCTCTGGCTCTCCTCTAGTAAACATGGAGTTAAGCTTAAGCTGGAAAATTGCGGTTGTGAATTGAACCAATGCTTGTACAACTCTTGTTCGTTAAACTTTACGTCTCTACTGATGATGATACGCCGAGTCTCAAGGTTGTACAATCTGTACACCTTTGACTCAAGTGCATATCCCACCATGATGCACAGCACGCTTTTTGGTTCCAGCTTTCTGCGATTTCCAGAAGTAATCTTTGCATAAGCAATGCATCCAAAAACTCGCAAATGACGAAGACTAGCTGTCTTCCCAGTCCAACATCTGATTGGAACATCACCCAAGATAGACTTTGATGGGACTCTGTTCCTAATATAAGTTGATGTTGCTAACGCTTCTCCCTAGAATGAATACGGCATGCCTGCATGCAAGAGTAAGCTTCTAGCACTCTCTACCAAGGCTCGGTTCATGCGTTCTACGACTCCATTCTGAGCTGGACTGTCTGGTGCTGTAAATTGTTGTTGAATACCCAAGCTATTAGTGTAAGCCTTGAAAGCTCGTGATGAGTATTCTCCTCCTCAATCACTCCGAAGGATTTGTATCCTTTGACCATGAATGTTCTCAACAGCTTCCTTGTACACATGAAAGTGTTGCAAGACTTCTGACTTATTTCTCATAAGCCAAACTACTTCATATTTAGAAAAATCATCAATAAATGTCACAAAGTAACGCATACCCTGATGAGTTTGTATGTGGAAAGGTCCACAAACGTCTGAGTGCACAAGCTTCAAGGGATGACTGCTCTCTAAGTCTAACTGGCGTGGGAAACTGTGTCTGGCATGCTTGCCTAAGACACAAGCCTCACAGAATCGAGCACTCCTGTAAGCTCCAGCTCTTGGACTTGATCTTGATCTCGGAATATGGCTTTGATGCCTTCTTCAATCAAATGGCCAAGTCGCTCATGCCAAAGTTGCATGTTGCCACTGCTAATCCGAGTGAAAAGGGCTTGCTCAGGGATTGTATTTTGTGAATGACCAGCTTTGCATTTAGCTTGTACAGCTTCTGGTACCTCTATCCACAAGCGATCAGCACTTTGGTCTTCTTCTCATGAATGAGACACTCCTCATCATCAGACCTTTATCTGTTGAAGCTCCAACAGACAACAAGTTATATCCAAGGCTAGGAACATAGAACATTGCTTCAATCACGCTTTGATCGCTATTCAAATACTGGATGGTTACTCTGCCGACTCCTTCCACTGGTAAATCTCTGTCATCACCAACTCGAACTGTTAATTTGTTTGCAGGTACCTGGAATGTTGAGAAAGCTTCCCGCTTTCTAGTCATATGCATTGTTGCTGCTGAATCAATCCAATGATATCTTCATCTTCCTGAGCTTGCGGATGGCTAAGTCCACTGGCTCGCACCATCAATGCCCTAACTCAAGATTGATTCTTGTTCTTGGCACTTGCTCCTCTAGGGAGCCCTGCAGCCTTATCACGGCAATCTCTTGCATAATGACCTTCCCGTTTGCAGTAGTTGCACACTCCCGAGACCTTCTTGCCTTGAGAATTTTTGCCAGCCTTGAAACTACCAGTGACACTGTCACTTGTGGCCTTGAAACTGTTGGCCTAAGTGCTTCGACCTCTCTCAGCTAGAGAAGGAGCTGTTGGCCTTTGACTAGAGCCAACATAAAAGGCACTCAATTGTTGCTACTCAACGGGTTCATTCTCTACAGCTTCACTTGCTTCATCGAGAAGTGCTGCTTGCACCTCTGCAAACGTTTTTGTTGTGTTCTTCATCAGGGACTTGAAGGACTTGTACTCAGGTACATGCATAGCATTCAACAAGATAAGCCGTCTTGTCATCTTCAGAAATTGTCACTTGAAGTGCTGCTAATTGTGAGATAAGTGACTTCATTCGAGCAGCTAGAGTTTCTTTGGGTTGCATCTTCAACTCAAACAACTTACCACGCAATGAGATTTTGGCCAAATCTGCACTGGCCTGATTGCCAAACACGGCCTTCAATGTGGTCCAGTTTTCTCCAGCCGTCTTCATCAGGTCCAAATGATGATGATGATACTTCTCAGTCCAATTCCCATAGATGAAAGTGCTTTATCATTGCGTAACTGCCAATTGCTAGTGCAGGATCACCTGCTTTTGGCTAAGTTCTTGTCCATTGTCAATCCGCAAGTAGTTATCTCGCAAGAAGATAAAACTGATCTTCTTGACCAGTTTTCGAAGTCGCTTCCTGAGAACAAAGGAATTGGAAGAGCTTTACTATAGACATATCAGCAATTACTTCTGCCACAGACCAGCCTTGATTGCAAATGAAACTTTCAACTTCTTTGAGTCGATTTTGTCTGTTTCGCTTCTGAAGCTGAGTCTCAACTCTTCTCAAAGCTTCGTAGTCGCGCTCCTTCCGGTCCGTTGCTCGCTTTCCCATGATGAATTAGAAATCCTTGGATTGCCATACGGCTCTGATATCAAATCAGTTTTTCTAACTAACATTTTTTATATTGATTTTTCTCAATATATATGTACAAAGTATTGGAACGTCGTAACGCTCAGTGCACATGTATCATCACATTGCGTACACGTCTGTCGCCACCTGTCCTTGACTCCAGGCTGGCTCCTCACAGTGTACTGGATTGAAGGGCTTATATGTCTATAGCGCTTTAGTTAGAGTTGTTAAGGACCAGACAAATCTATCAACCCTGTAATCACGGTGATATCTGATTTAAGACCGTTTAATGCACGAGCTGACAAAGTCTTTATTTTATTCAAAGATGGTTATTGTTGCTCGGTGTATTTTACTTAACTTTAGTTAAAGTCATCAGCCCAGATATTTGACAATTTCAATCCAAGGTCTTTAAAACTTTTGGATAATCTTGCTCTTGATTTGGTGTGACAGTTTGGAATTCAAACGTCTTTTGTAATAACAACAAAAATTAAAATAATTCAATGCACGACAGTGACTGAAGTCATCAGTCGAGATCTCCGACTCCGTCGATAAGCTCGTTAGTGCCAGTGACATTGCTCTGCGAAATTCAAAAGGTCTTTTTGTCGTATGTAAATGCACGAGATCGGTGTGACAGTGACAAAAGCTTTACACATTCTTGAATTTATTAAAGTGTAAGCACGGGTAATTGAATTCACCCAACAGTCGTTCAAGTTCAAGTCCATAGAATTATCCCTCCACGAGTCATGCAAACTGACCTTTCAAAGTAATATATTTTTCATTACCCAAACTATTTAATGAAAATATTTGTCTGTCTCTCACTGATAGAAACCCTTGCAGTTGTATGGTACTAGAGTGAAAAGCAAGGTCATATTAAGTGTGAATGCTATGGGTATTGGAACCTACATGTTCTTGGTTACCTTGTTCCAACTGTTAACAATCAGTCTGTGGTTTATACTAGCGGTTTTTGCTCCTGTGTTACTCTTCACAACATGCATTTCCCTCCGTGCAAAGGAATGTTACAAGCTGGATATCTTGTCATTGTAGCACAAGTTTAATATAACTGTTAAGTATTTTTCTGTTTTATCCAATTGAGAATACGTAATTATAATCAAGTACTAAAGAAATTTTTTATTTACTATGAACAAAATTGCCCATTAAAGTTATTAAGAAAAACAATTTTATGTCTCGTAATGTAAGACCTTACTGTAACAATGATAAGAGGAGTTAAACATTTGAAATAAATAATCTGTATTGTTCAGCATACGCATACATGTTGAGTATTTATCTGTTAAATGTTCTATCTTATATTTTAAAAATCCTCCTGACAATCTTGCAAAATTAAGAATATGTATTCTATTATTTAAGTGACATTATAAGGCTTTACTACAACACGATGATAAGAATTCAACATTATAATCTTTATTTGTCAGCATAATCATACAGTTAAAAATCTGATCAATAAATTTCTGGTGCAAACGTTCGTACGGAACGGCTTCTAGCTTAGTGGTCATAAGTGCAGCCAGACCGTACTTCTCAGTCATGTCTAATTCTTTCCCAGGAGGCATTTTCCCAGTTAATGCATGAACTAAGTTTGCCAGCACAAACATGTAGCAATTTGATTGCCATAGCATTCCAGGACACTGTCTTCTCCCTGCACACCGAATGGAAGCAGCTCAAAAATCTTGTCCTCGGAAGTCCACTTTGGTCTGCAGCATTCTTTTCTGGCTTGGAATGTCAAAGGATCCTCCCAAACTGCTGGATCCCTTCCAATAGCATACACGTTTATGAAAAGCATGGTTTCCTTTCTGTATGTTGTATCCCACAGTGCAGGAGTCAGAGGGATTGTAATGTGGCACTAGAACGGCCCTACAGGATGGAGACGAAAGATTCCTTCATAACAGCTTGCAGGTAGGGAAGGTTTGGCATATCATCTTCTTCAACCAGCCTGTGCAGCCCAACAACATTCGCAATCTCTTCTTGAAGCTTCCTCATTACATGGGGATTCTTAATAAGCTCCGCAAGTGCCCACTCCAATGTCACCGAGGAAGTGTCAGATCCAGCAGCTAGCATATCCTATATATGTAAAGATCAGAGCCATATATAATAACGCATAAAGTTCAGCTTACAAGAAGTAGCAATGTGATGGTTTGGCCTTGCAAAACAGTCTCTCCTTGTCTCCTAAGCTTGAGCAATACGTCGATAAAGTCAGGAGTTTGATCTGATTCTGGGCTTGTCTTCGTGTTCATGAATCATCTTTGCAGTGAACTCTTCAGCTGCCTTGACTACATCTCGTAGTCCTCGTTCAATCCCTCCGATGTCGAACCATCTGAGGGCAGGCAAGTAATCACCAATAGGAAAAACACCTACCAAGTTGAAGAGGTTTTCGATCACATGCATAAACTCTGTAGCTCTTTCGTGTCCTCTGCATTCCGTCCATAAAAGCTTTTCCTCATCAACACCTGAAAGAATGTTTGTTTATTATATCAAGCGTAGTTAAGTACTTACCTGACATATATGATTGAAAGCCACGCCTGTAAGACCAGCTCTGAGATCTGCAGGCTCATTAGTGGCAGCCGAACGTCGTAGACTACTCAAAGCAGCTTCACTTCTTGCATCCGGACATTGCGGAAGGAGTCTATCATACGAGGTAAAAAAGTTCGGTAGCACATAATCTCCGAAGCTGGCGCCAGCGATCGCCGTAAAGACCGAAGGCAATTTCACCGCGATTGAACACCCTCCCGACTGTAGAGGGAGGCCTCGATGCGAATGTTGCATCGTGGTTCTTGAAGATTTCCTTTGCAACTTCCCTGCTGGAAACGACAACCACTGGTACAGACCCGAACCGCAAAGACACGATAGGACCATACTTGTGGCAAAGCTGTGTCAGAAAAATGTGAGCCTCGGTGCCTACTAACAAGTGAAGGTGGCCGATAAAGGGACAGGAATCGGGCCTGGAGGAGTTTTGGATGAGAAATGAGACTTAAAGATCGACCAATACAGTAAAGTAACAACGAGGAGCAATATCCCAATACTAGTAGCTAGAACCATTTCGTCAGTTTTGCAGTGAATACTAAAATGTTATATGTAAATATCACAAGCTCGAGATAGCACAGACTAGTGTAGCTGTGTTGACATTCAACAACCACGTGAGAATATAGTGTACAATCTTCCAACGATTTGTTTAATATTAACATACGGGTCACATCAACTAGAAGGAAAGGTTGGTGCTATTTCTTTTCCAAATAGATGTTTCCGGGAGTGGAGTATATATATAAGTGGTCACGTTACTGAAATGTCATGGCTTCCGCTGCACTGAGCAAGAGAGAAGAATCATTGTTTTTAGTGAATGCAAATTAGCGACATCATCACTTGTTCCCAGAGGGTTAAAGCATATCTACATTCCCAAATTATCGTGCAGTTTCCCCTTAAGAGTGCATCCCTTGTATGAGAGCATCCGTGATGAGTATGATGCATGTATTGTTAGGTTGGCTGCTCCCAAGACAGAGGAGGAGAAACTGAACATATTGAGTGAGAAACTCACGCTTCTGACGTGCACGTCGTTTCCAGGTGTTGTAAACGAGCGGCTCCATCTCATTCTCAAGCTTGTTATCTGGTCCACTTTGCTTGATAACTCCATGGATAACGTCGAAGGCCTAGGAGAGGATGTTGAGGCGGCTAGTCAACTGATAAACAAGTATCTTTCTATTATCGATGGAGCGCTCTATGGAGGTGTTTCCAAAACGAGCTGCCTCAAGCACACTTTGCCACTTTGAAAGAAGTCATTCACAGCATGTTTACTCTGCAAGTCACTCAGTCGAAGGCTAGAAAAGAAGACTGTATGCCCAGTGTGACAGAGCTCATGCACGAGAAGAGCACAACAGAATTGTACATGGTTGCACTGAAAATATTTGATTATCTTACGGGGCTGGACGATCAAAAAATGCACAATGACCCAGCCTTAATCGAGTTTTATCAATTGGCTGCAAATTGTATGCTCATATGCAATGAGCTGCACTCCTTTCGTGTGGAGTATCTTGCTAACGATTTCTGTAACATGCTTTGTGCTGTTTGTGTGCACGAAAACAAGACGTTGGACGAGGCAGCTTTGGAACTGCAGTTTATGTGGGAGGCTAAACTAAAGCAGATGGTCACAATGCAACGTCGCTTGGTTCTGAAGCATGGTCCTGCCATGGAGTGTTGGAGGTCCAGTCACGCTATACCACGTCACTACCGCCGCGTAGACATAGAGTCGTGTCCGCCCAGTTACCCTTTTAGCGA
The DNA here is from genome assembly GCA_003024785.1 of Selaginella tamariscina. Lineage (NCBI taxonomy): Eukaryota > Viridiplantae > Streptophyta > Lycopodiopsida > Selaginellales > Selaginellaceae > Selaginella > Selaginella tamariscina. The sequence continues at coordinate 161,353 of PUQB01000133.1, forward strand.
GATCATGTACCTCTTTAATTTAATAGAACATTTTCTAGAGTTCTCTCACATTCATATCTCCTAGATGATATTGGAGCAACCTCTTTAATTTAATAGAACATTTTCTAGAGTTCTCTCACAATCATATCTCCTAGATGATATTGGAGCAATTGGGAGCATGAGCAAGAGGACCTGGAAACAGAGACAACAGCGGAAGGCTGCTGCAGCAAGACGCCGCTTAGAGGATCGCACAAGTTGAGAAGAGGCGAGCTCGAAGAGCACAGGAAGAGAAGTCGAGAATGAAATCCATCTGTGTTCGCATCACACCATGTTGTTGCTTGTGAATGAAACCTCTAAATAAAATTAACTTTCCCCAAACACATACAGAAAGTAGGAAAAACTCAGAGCCATGAATACTCAGACAATCAATATCCGTAGTATAATGGAAAGATTTTTTTACTTGGGAAAAAGAAATGGCTTACATTTTCTTATGAGATAGCTACATGAAAATCGCCCTTGGTACTAAAGCATTGCCAACAGTCGTAGCCACTCCTAAACTCCTGGCCGAGAAGGTGGAAAACTGGAACCTTCGGAATGACAAAGCACTATCCTCAATGGGAATAGGCTTGGGGAAGCTGTTCCAGCACCACCTTGATTTGAAGAAAACGGCAGCGGAGAACTGGATCTCCTCAAGAAAACGCTTGGCAACCAAGCTCATGTGATCTTCACTAGCGTGGAGTATAAAACACAGTTCTTTGGCCTGCAGTTCCACCGCAGCGAAGCCTGTTCCACCCTCGTGGGACGGATGAGAGCTCTGGTGGCCCAGCTGGAAGCCTTGGCACTTGCTTCAAAGCCGACAGATGACGACCAGATTGCAGTTCTTTCTGTTCGCCCTCGAGCATAGCCGTGTTCCGGCTCACACCATGCTCCACGCTGCTCTCACAAACATGGCGGGCCTGACACTACAAACCCTCTGTGCTGCTTTGTTCTAGGCGGACAAGAAGCCGGCAAAGGAGGAGGAGACTGACACTGATGAAGCAGTCTTCTATGCTGGTTCCTCCAACAAGAACCGCTTGAGAAGGCCGAGATCCGAGAACCGGCAGGAGGAAGGCCGCCGCGATGGAGATCGCCAAGAAAAGGGAAAGGCTCCAGCCAAGACCTGGGAAGGGAAAGAAGGACCGAAGTGCTCGTATTGTGGCAAGCTCGGCCACATCGAATGAGACTGTCGATCTTAGAAATGCGACTTCTAGAAACCATCCCGGCTGTTGATGGCCCGAGAGGTTTCAGCTCCGGATCACTCAATTTGGTTGGACTCCGGGGCCACTCTCCATGTCTCCACAGCGGGAAGCCTTCAGTCATTTTGAATGCTTGACAGAAGGCCGCACAGTTGTCATGGGAAACGATGCCGTGCTAAATATACTTGCTGTTGGAATGCTGGATGTGGAGATGCCAGGAGGAGAAAGGCAAAAGCTCCACAACATCTACTATGTTCCTGCCATCTCCCAAACCCTGCTCTCAATCAGTGAGATCACAGATGTAGATACACTGTGGTTTTCAAGCAGGGTACCTATGAGCTTATCCGGGAAAGTGATGGCTGGGTGCTAGCGACAGGCTCCAGGAGCGGCAACCTCTATCGGCTCAAGGCGAAGTTGCTCTATCCAGACAGTGCTCTGGCGGTGATGGAGACGGCTCGTTGCAGACATGGCATAACCGGTATGGCCATGCTCATGCCGAGGCCCTGCAAAAACTCTCTCAGCAGCAACCAGAGATGAAAGTTTCAAGAGCCCCACTTGGGTTCTGCGAGACCTGTACTCTTGGAAAGCATCAACAGAAACCTTTCCCATAGGCCTCCACCACTTGCAGCTTGAAAGTTCTAGAACTGTTCATTCCGACGTTTGTGGGCCTATGCAGATTGAGACTCCGCTTCTTCATCACCTTCATCAATGACTTCTCGAGGAAGGTGGTGTTGAAGCTGATGGCACAAATGTCCGAGGCCCTGGAACTCTTCTATGAATACAAGGAGGCGCAGAGGCAGAGACGGGTGAGAGGCTGGTTACCCTTCAATCGGACGGAGGCGGGAAGTATGTCTCGCATGCGTTCGAGAGCTACTATGCCAAGGCAAGGATCCAGCGCCAACTCACTGCTCCACACACCTTGCAGCAGAATGGTGTGGCGGAGCGGATGAATCGAACCATCGTTGAAATGGCCCACTATATGTTGATCCATGCCAGATGCCGGTGTACTTCTAGGGCGAGGCTGTGGTCACGGCTGCATACCTACGTAATTGCCTCCTGAGCCAAAGCTTGGATCACGGCGTACCTCTGGAGAGGTGGAGTGGGCGCAAGTTGTGCATCGATCACCTTAGGTTTTCAGATGTGTGCATATCCCCAAATCCCCAAATCGTGCTAGAGAAAGCTTGATCCAACCAACGAGGCTTCAATCCTGGTGGGCTACAGTGAATCCCGAAAGGCACATCAACTCTATAGCCTCAATCACGAGGCTATTCTCTTTAGCCACGATGTGATCTTTGACGAGACGAGACTCTTCCGTCATCTTGTGCGCAATTCTAATCTGGACCAGGCTCCAGGCTGGGTGCGCCTGCTTGAGGAGGAGGATACGATTGCACCGAGACCGATCCGGCCATTGCCACAGGCTCAGCTAGGCGCACCACGACCAAACATGATGCCAGCACAGCCTACAGCAAATGTTGGGTTCGGGAATCCCGGTGTCGGAGGAGGGCTCACTCCTAACAATGCTCAGGAGGAGCTGTTTGGATTGGCACCTTCAACACCACGTCCCTCCTTCACAGCTACAGGGGATCAGCCAATTGTTACCCCACCACCGGCACAACTAATACTGCCCAGAACTTCGCCCAGCCCGGTTGCTGCAGATGCCGCATTGCGGCTTCTGCCTGACCCTCCGTTGTGACAAAATCTGGGCAGTTTTGCGGCCTTCACAAAAGGCCAAGGAGGTTGGGAGCAATCCGCATTCTAGCGTTCATTTAGGAAAAGCCCGGATGCGTACTATCGAGTGGAACATCGATTCCGTGACTTCCCGAAGCCGAGACTGTTTGTGAAGCACTTGCCGGGCCGGAGGCTGAGCTCTGGCAAGCCGCCATGCAGGAGGAGTATGCAACCCTCATGAAGAACCATGCATGGGCTCACAGACCTACCAAAGGGTCGCCGGTGGTGACGACGAAGTGGATTTTCAAATGCAAGTACACACCCGACACTCCTGAACCTAGGTATAGAGCTCGCTTAGTTGCTCGCGGCTTCTCGCAAATTGAGGGACTCGATTTCACAGAGACCTACTCTCCAGTTGCAAAGATGCCGTCGATCCAACTCCTGCTCGCTGAGGCCACACAAAAGAACTGGAGCATGTACCAGCTCGATGTAAGATAGGCGTTCTTGTACAGGGATCTTTAGGAGGAGGTCTTTGTTGCACAATCGGAGGGCTTCATGGAATCTGGACAAGAGCATGTGGTGTGCCGGCTCCAACGAGTTCTGTACGGGCTCAAGCAGAGCCGCAGGCCTGGTACGACCACATGGACAAGTTTCTTCTCAGCCTAGGCTTTGAGAAGAACCCGCCGATGGGAATGTTACCTGCTAATGGAGGGTGAGGAGTAGCTGAAGCTCGCTCTCTACGTAGATGATAACATGATCACCGTGAGCAGCGATGCCTTCATGCTTCGGGTGCATAAACTCTTCGTTGTAGAGTTTGATATATCAGCAATGGGGCCTTTGAGCTACTGCCTCAGCATCCAGGTGCACCAAGAGAAGAGGCAGGAGTGATGCAACTCTCACAAGTGGCTTATGTCGACAACATCTTGGAACGTTTCCAGATGTAGGCTTGCCATCTCGTTTCCACTCCAATGCAGGTGGGTCTTTTACTCTCCCGAGAGCAGGGGCCCAAGAATGAGGAGGAGTCACATGAAATGGCCACGGTACCCTACAGACAGGCGGTGGGAGCCTCTTATATCTGGCCGTCTGCACACGGCCAGACATCTCCCATGAAGTGGGAATTGTGAGCCAGTTTTCTTCATAGTTAGGCCTGTGCACTGGAGGGCGGTGAAACGGATATTCCATTACTTAAAAGGTACCAAAAATTATGCTCTCACATATACAGCAACGCCCTCGGAGGTGGAGACCCTCGAGCTACAAGGCTTCTGCGATGCCGATTGGGAGGTGATCCAGATACTCGGCAATCCACCACCGGGTACATATTTCAGTTTGCGACTAACACCATCTCATGGCGCAGCCACAAGCAACGCTCATAGCACTCTCGAGTGCGGAAGCTGAGTATGCAACTGTAGCTGCAGCTGCACAAGAGGCTGCTTGGCTGGAGCACTTGATCCATAGCTTGGACATCACCATTGTCAAGCCGATCCTACTGCACTCCAATAGCCAAAGGGCTATAGCGCTTGCAGCCAATCCCAAGTTTCATGTCCGGACCAAGCACTTTGATCTCCATCTACATTATATTCGCAATCAGGTAACTACATGGCATTTGCGACTCCAGTACCTTTGACCAACAAGATGCCGGCGAATCTCCTGACCAAGCCGCTGGCAACATTACTCTTCCAAGCACACCGGGACACACTAGGTATTCGACCTTTACATTCCACAGGTGAACCGGGGATCCACGAGGAGCGTGCCTGAGGAGGAGTGTTGGAGGTCCAGTCACGCTATGCCATGTCACTACTGTTGTGTAGACATAGAGTCGTGTCCACCTAGTTACCCTTTTAACGGGATCATGTACCTCTTTAATTTAATAGAACATTTTCTAGAGTTCTCTCACGTTCATATCTCCTAAATGGAGAGATTGGTCCAGGATATCGGAACGATGATAGCTGGATACCTCGAGTGGTGCTGGCAGACAGGTCGATACCATGGTCGTGACGCCAAAACCTGTGTTACATTCTTATTTGTTCTTGTATATAGAAATCTCTACCTACCATATAATTTAAAATTTATCCATATTTATGTGTAATTCGCACTCGAGCTACTACAAGGTTAGAAATTGCATCAATGTGCGCTCCGTCAAGGATGCCGTTCCTATATTCATCCCTTTAAAGGAACCTTTCCCTCGCGATTGTCCTACAGTACTAATCCAACTTCTAATTGTGCCAATTATGAATAGTGATCTTGACAAACAAAGAGCTTGTCATTTTCCCGTGGAATGAAGCGAAGCAGCACTCTCAAATTCCACAAAAAAAATTGATTTGTTATTTTACATATATTGGTCCATACCTTAGAGGTTTAGAAACATAAGATTTTTAATTCAAAATTGTGGATCAATTTTTTACTAATTAATTTTTTTAATATAATTAAATTCAATATTTATTCATATTTTATTTTTGAATTAAATCAATACCTTATTTTTCAAATGTTTATACATTACGAAATTGAAATATTTTTATTGAGTAATGGTTTAGGTAGATATATATATAATTATACACTTGTTAGACGATGTAAATTATATACAGTTCATATCAAAATTATTATAATAAAAGAACATGCCACAAGACCAGAAAGATAACATCATAATTTTAGTATTGTGATAAAATAATTTTTTATTACTACCTTAATAAATTCATTCTAAATTTAATTAAAATTTAAAGGGTTTGTCATTGAAATAATTATAAGATTACCGAGCGAGCGTCGCACAGACAGTTATAAAGAGTTTGATTTCCACCGTCCAAATATTTAATTATTTAAACTTTTAAAATTTAGGCTAATTTCAAAATTGACATTAATATTTTAGAATTTTAATTAAAAAAATCATGCTGATAATGTTGAATTCTTATCGTGTTGTAGTAAAGAGGATTAGCAAAAACCGGGCTTCGTACAACGGGCTTTTCGCATATTCCCGAATATCCAGGAATATTCTGTCAAATAAAAGGGAATATTCTAGAATATTCTGCCAAGTAGATTATCTTTAACTTTCATTATAAAATGCCGACCAACAAGTGAAAAACGCTAATTATTTGCCGACTAGACTTTACTATACCGACTAAACTTAAAAAGTCGCAGGTTCGACATTGCGCTTGCAACCAACCAATAACCGATGCACTTCTGCTGGAGTAAGGGTCCGCCTCTGTAAGAAGTAAGTAATCGTTGGGTCTAATCCAAGAACATGAGTGTACACAAAATACATGTGTTGGCAGGGGCTCCAGTTCTTGGCTTTCTGAAAAGTTGCACAAGTGCATGACGGAACAGCAGAAATTGTTACCTTAGCAGATTGCATGCCTGCAGAGACAATGAAGGCCTCAGTCTTCCCTCTTTGAACCACCTCCACGTTGTTGATCCGACCTTGAAGAATCTTTGCCTGGTTGTAATGTTTCTCATGTTCCTTGGACATTCTTGTTGGTGTTCGCACACTCCGTCCATGGTATGTTGGTACTCTATGTGCTCCCTCTCCTCTTGGTGGTGATGGTGTTCGATCCATTCGGCTACTACTGTCGTCTACCATTTCTTCAAATCCCTCCAACTTGAATCCTGCTTTCAGAAGAGCTTCAACCTCATTTGCATTCAAGTTTGTTCCTTTTTGAACTGGCCAAACCTCTGGAACTTCTGGAATACTCTCAGGAGGAATCCCTGCATATGGTCGTCTGAAGCAACAAGAATCGCGTGGGCAGAACCATAGCATCTGATGAGTGAACTCAATGTTCCCAAATGCATTTGTATATTGCCGTCTACCGTGAAATCCTGGTGCCGGTACACGATGTGGATATCCTATGGGTCTGCCACACTTGCTGTTACCGTCCTGAGTGAGACCTAGACATTTCACCTGACTTGCCTCCCCAATGCGTCTGATGGCCCACTGAGTCATCAACGTCTCTCTTTCAGTGACATTGACATCTTGAAACTTGAGTTTTTTCCTGCGTGCATTTGGGATGACTTGTTCTGCATATTGTGTGTCATGTCTATGTGTACGAAGTGCATCAATCCCATGGTCCCCAGTTGACGGTTGACGAACGGTTCGAACACGAACATTTGTTGTAGAGGCAAACTCTGGACTTGCAAGATGCTCTTCATCACTAACAAGATTTGCAAAAGTTGTTGGAGACACTGATTTTCCCGCTGAAAGTTTCTGCTGTGCACGTTTCAGAAGAGTTTCCATGGAAGGACCTGTGCCTGAATATCTCCCTTCAAATGATGCCTTGACCTTTGCACTTTGGAAAACAGCATCTGTTAAATCTAACATTGTTGCCTCCAACAAAGGAACACGCTTCGTCAGCCTTGCTCTTCGTGCTCTTGCATGAACAACTTCGGAGTTGTTAGTGGTAGGCACATTCGCAACACCATCTTCTGTCAAGTCAATTATCTCTGTCATGGAAATATGATCTTCATGTCTTGCCCACCATGACAGCCATGTTTGCAAAGCGCTAACGTTACTGGACCTGCCTTCCCAAAATGACTCCAACATTACTCGTCGTTCCAACTTATCTTGGTTGGTTAGTGCTGCAGGCCATGAGCGTGCAAGGTTCATGTGCTCCTCCCTGTGTTCCTCAAGTATCCACTTCTTTGTAACTTGACGCACTGACTGCATGTAATGGAACAAACAACTCCTTTCTCTTCCTCTCATCTTTGACCCATTGTTGAAAACTTGACGCAATGCTAACCAAATTGCACCTGACTCATCTGACATGAACCCCGCAAAGTTCACATTATGAAGTCCTTGCTTGCTGCACACTTGAAGCATAGTGTTCAAAAATTTGATCACCGCCACACTATCCTCCCTGATCATGTCACCATAAGCAAGTGTCACCATCGACCTTAAACTACACAAACATAAGTGCATTATATTAGTAAGTATTTTAAAACATAGATATGTTAATACTTACAATGGATCATAGAGATGTATTCCCAGTGTACACCAATCATCAATACGATATGTGTGGTCTAGCACCACCCACTGCTGTTCGAGATCACCTCCAGATTGACACCTTCTAATGTAGTCTATTCCGGATCCTGGGCCGGCAACTGTCATTTTGAAGATTAAAGGCTGCTCTTCAGCTCCGTTGAGGTCCATTCCGGGTATGTGGATAACATGTATGAATGGGATTGATAGCTTCTTCTTTAACTGCAGAAGTCCTTCGTAACCTTCTTTGAAACGAGTGTCTGTTGTTCTAGCCTGAGATATCCATTCTCTTGTTCTACATTGGAAAGGTTAAGCATCTCCAAAAGGAAATAATAATTTTTTTGCTTACCGGCGGTGATTTGTGAGTGGTAGTAGATCTGACAGAACCTTGTCGTATGATACATCTCCAGAATCTGTTACCAGTTTTTCCAAAATTATATTGCGTGCTGCTTGAAACTCTATGACACGTTGATTAGTTCTTGGGGTTGCAGCGACTGCTTTGTTGATTGTCTCCTTAGCTCTGTCTTTAGAGACCATGGATTCGGGTGGTCTACGTGGGTGATGTTCTCCAAGATGGATGAAAAGCCTCGTGCATGTGATATCATCTGGAATTATGTAATATGCAACAACGGAGCATGTCTGCACTAGAAGGGGCTCATTGTTGCAATGCACACACTTCATTCCAAGCACTCTACCATCTGAAGATAACTGGACTTTATCAATGGTGCCCTTAAATTGGCAGTCATTTGCTTTCTTACTGAAGCTGATGAACGGACATGTTTCCTTTACGCATTTCATGTGGCCAATACATGAACTGCGACTAACACGAGCTGGAACATTCCAATGTGTTGTGCAGCGTTGAGTCCAGTAATCACACCCATCCTTCCTATTCATCCCTTTGTACTTGTCCTTCATTGTTTCGTGTGCTGGCAACTCGTAAATCACATTTCCGTTGCAATCTTCTGGGACCTCAGCAACTTGCTGAATCGATGACGAGACCACCAGTTGCTTCCCAATCCTACATCTCTGACTATTGCGAAGTATTGTTACCATAGAATTGTCCCGATCTGTTGTCTCCAACCGGAATAGCGGTCCTTTGGAAGGAAGAAGTGTGTAATACACAAAACTGCTAGCTCTTGCCCCTTCTGGTTCTACCTCAACATTCGCAGCATCTCCACCAACAACAGACATCAAATGCAGCACTTTAAAAGATTGCCAAGGTGGAATGTCAAATGCAGACCTGAGATCTGTTTCAAAGACAAATGCAATACCATCTTCATCTGCAGGGAAGTCCTTGTCAACACCATTGTAGCTGATTCTTGCCATGTAGCAAAAATGGAACAAACAAAAGTTAAAATTCAAAGACAATGAACATATTACACACGATGGTTAATGTGTTTGTCAGTCGTGAGGCAATCATTTCATTGACAAATATTAAAAATAATATTAATTGCGTGCGTCTGGGTAGAAGAGTGAAATTAATTTACTGCGTCTGGGTAGGTTTTTTGTAAATTAAAAAGTTTTACTATGTACAAGTGGCGATCATGCATGCAATATGTTTACAGAAATTAGGTTGGTTTTTAATTGATTTAGGGCGGCTAGGGTTTTGCAATTAGGGCGGCTAGGGCAGCGAGGGCGGCTAGGTTTTCGTGGAGCAGCGGCGCATTTGGGGGCATAGCGTGGAGCAAGTGTGGCTCCAGGGATTAATCACAATAGGCTTCCATTGAGGGGGTGAGTATTTTCTGATTTCTTCATGATCTGCTCATGATCTTTTCATGATCTGTTCATCTTTTTACATCTCTTCACAGTTGCAAGAAATCCGAGTCGGCCTGCCGACTCGGACTGACTTCGTTGTCCGTCCCAGTCGGCAGGCCGACTGGGGTGGACTGTTCCAGATCCAGTCAACATTTTGACCGGGGTTGACTGTTCCAGCCCCAGTCAGCATTTTGACTAGGGTTGACTGTTCTAGTCCCACCTAGCATTTTGACTGGGCCTTGCTTCGTTCCAGTCCCAGTCGGCATGCCGACTGGGCCTCCCTTTGTTGCCAGTCCCAGTCGGCATGCCGACTGGGACTCCCTTTGTTGCCAGTCCCAGTCGGCATGCCGACTGGGCCTCCCTTTGTTGCCAGTCCCAGTCGGCATGCCGACTGGGCTCCCTTTGTGCCAGTCCAGTCGGCATGCCGACTGGGACTCCCTTTGATGCCAGTCCCAGTCGGCATGCCGACTGGGACTCCCTTTGATGCCAGTCCCAGTCGGCATGCCGACTGGGACTTACAGCAACTGCTCTCTCAGTCGGCACGCCGACTGTGAGGGCTAGTATGTTTTTTTAATTTTTATTAAACATCTTTGAACATTTATTACAGTTTTTTGTTAAACCTTATTGCTTTTGTAGATGCGCTCTTCACAACGTTTACAAGAAAAGAAGATGAAGGAGCCTACTGAGAGAGAAGCAGAAGCTAGAGCTGCAATTCAGAGAGGGCGTCGGGGTCGTGGGAGAGGAAGTAGGAAGCTGGCTGTGGTTCAGGAACAAGGACCTTCAAGTGATGCTCCAGTTGAACAGGCAAGCCAGCAGGACTGGTCAGGAGAGCAAGAGGATGTAGTTCAACCCCAACAAGAACAATCAGACTTTGTTGAAGAAGTTGAGGATGATGTCTTACCACAGGAGACACAGGAGCAGACAGAAGGCACACAAGCCTCATGCGCAGTGACTTTGTCGAGTGACGAAGAGGATGAACCCAAGAGCAAGAAGAGACGACGCAAAGCTGCTGGAGATTCAGAGGCTGCTAAGAAGGAAGAAGAAGGGGAAAGCAGAAGTGCCAGATAATGAGGAAGTTTACAACATTGCAGCCAGCATGCATTCGGAGAGTGCAGTGCGTCTTCTCGCGAAGATCACAATCCGAGAATATGGAGAGGCACCGGATGTCCCTATTTGCCGAATTCTGGGAAATGAGCAGGTGCGGAGAGTCAATCCAGCGGATCTGGAATCTTTGACTAGGAGTTTCAAGAAGGCAGTTGGTTATTTGCGCAACACCACTCAGTTCATCCTTCAAGTTGGGGACCCCATGACAGATGCAGATCTGGCAGCATTGAGAAGCGATGAAGCGATGTATGCTCAGCATTTGGCTTTTGAGGAGGAGCTTCAGTCCGACATGTTCCGGCAATGGGCACCAATGCTTTCGATGAAGAAGTTCATCTGTTGGGATGGTAATCACAGGCTAAAGGTGCTTCAGAAGCTGTACACAGAAGACACGGAAGATAAGATTCAGTGGGCAGTGAGAGTGCGTTCAGGCTTCATCCGTGCTGGGGTCATGGATAATCTTCAGCTTGTGACAATGTTTCAGCAAATTAATAGGTAAACATAGTGACCTCTAGATCATAGGATTAACTAACTTCGAGCTTTTCAAATATGCAGTTCCTCCGCAACGGCAGTGCAAACCACACTGCCACATCTTCTGCTATCTGTGAAGACATGTTGCACCAGTGAGGAGGGCACAGCGAAGATCTTGGCCAGGCTCAGTGACAAGGAACGAGATGACATAAGAAAGTGGAAGGAAAGCGCGACTGGACAACAAGCTTGGCATCCACTTCCGAATTTGATCTGTGCAAAGATCTTTTTTGAGGTACCATGTCTCACACTTATATCACTTAGTTGATTACGTCTGTGAATTACAGAGTGAGATTGAGGATGATCTTGAGAAGGCTGCAAGGGCATCCAAAGGCAACAAATACCAGGAGCAACAACAGGTCTACATTAAGCATGACAAGCGCATGATGAAGATCTTAGCCATCATCGATCCTGCATTGGGTGAAGAGTGGTTCGACAAGGTGACCCAAATCACATGGAAACAATGCAGATGGATGGGGTTGGAAAAGCTGTACGCGCTTTCAAGGGCGAGAATTCCAAACGAGACGAGAATCATGTACTTCAATAAACTGGTACGTCTCGATCTGAAGAGAGAGCAAGAGACACTTGGATTGCCGGGTGTTCAGGATAAGGAGTGGATAAGGTGGTTTACTATCGATTTGTATTGGCGGGCAATCAGAGAGGAGGCAGTACAGATTCTCACGGGACTCATCGAGGATGGCGAGTGGAGCAGGCCGGTTACAGATTTCACGACTTGGTGCGATGAAGTGCGGGTAAAATGCAAGAACGTGATGTTCCAGCCATTCCATGAGTGTGTGAAGTTCACTTACTCCATAGAGCCGAAAGAGTTCCTCGAACACGAAGAGACAGCAAGAAGGATGATTTGGAGGTAAGGATGATCTTCTTGACATTGTTACATTCTGACACTACTATATGTTCATTACAGGTATGTCGCAGCGAGAAAGGTGCCTCACACACAGACTATGGTATTCTGGTCAGATTACATGGAAGCACCACACATGTGGTCGAAGACAAGATCTGGCCTGACAGAGTTCGAGCGTGTACACGTACCGTTCTGGCTTGATTATCCACCTGGGCAACCACCAACATGGGAGAAGGATCTCTACAATGAACACTCAAAAGATCTCCCATGCATCTCATGGGATCCGGCAGAGGTCGACTTCATTAAGAAGACAAAGGCCAAGGCAAAGCGGCGTCAGCCTGTGCAGCAGTCAAAGAAGACCTCAGATACAGTAGCTGGCACCTCCACTACTCGCGATCCAGCTGCCTTCTTCAATTTATCTGAAGTGCTACCATCGCAGGGAACCATGGACATCAAGGATGACTTGGTCACATTCGTCCCTTCACTTGCTACAACTCGAGGTGATAATTTCTTGGCGATTGATGACATCGAGGAGATGCAACAGGCCGTGCTCACGGATGAGAAGGAAGAGGAGGTTCCTGACGCTAGACTGGTTCCTTATAGAAAAGTTCAGACACAGGTGGCCAGGTACCATACAGCTGACAGCCAGACTCGCTACCAGCATATTGCGGGAGAATATGGTTTCAACTTGGTGATCTTCGACCTTCCAAATGGGACCTTGCCAGGAAATACAACGAGTGATACGCCATACCTCTACCTTGATCCAGTGAAGTTCGATGAAGCACTCCAGTTTGCAGGTATGCATATGGCTGCAAATGGTTGGTTGGTTGTGTTTGCTGCAGCAAACACCTGGGATCAAGTTGTCCGAGCTGCAAGTGTGGTGGACCTTCAACTTGCTGCAACGTACTACATCTACAGAGGGCGTGGTTGGGGCTACCGCAACAAGATGAAGGTACTTTTTTCTTTATTCATGAAGTTCATTAATGATTTTGATGTTTTAACAGGAGAGCATCCTGCTCCTTCTTGTCTTCCAAGATGCATCTAGAGGATTGCGCGATAATCCACTGCGTTTGTCATCAACAATTCTTGTTGATAATCCTGAGCGGTTCCAAGAACCATGGTAGGCATTTCATTTCAACAATTAAGTATTTACCATTATCTTCACATGCAGGATGGACTACCAACCGAAGAGCACTCGATTGATGCAGCTCGTGATAGAACGACTCACCCGGCCAGGTGATCTTATCTGGGATATAGGCAGTGGTACGGGGTCCTCAATGCTTGCAGCTATCGAGCTGGGGAGAAACATTGTTGGGACTGAGAAGAACCCTGAGCTCGGGAGAATTGCTATGAACAGGATTAAAGAGAACATCCAGCCAGAGGAAATCCCAACCCAACCAATAGCGACGTCAAGTAGGACTGGTGGTTCACGAATTGCAGCATTGCTCAATCGTAAGAAGAAGTGACAAGTGTTGAATTGTACTCTTTGGTGTTGAAATAAAACTTTAATAATACAGTATAAACATGGCTATGATTAAATATTTTTTGTTGTTAATTGCCGACTGAGCCAAAATCCTAAATTCTAAGAATATTTAGGAATATTCTAAGAATATTCTGGTAGATTCTTTAGAATATTCCGGGTCCAAGCCCGGAAGCCCGGAAGCCCGGAAGCCCTCTTTTTGTCGGGGACTCTGTAGTAAAGCCTTATAATGTCTCTTACAAGCTTAGTAAATAATAAAATACATATTCCTAGTTTTGCTAGATTGTCAGGAGGATTTTAAAATATAAGATAGAACATTTAACAGATAAATACTCAACATGTATGCGTATGCTCAACAAATAAAGATTGTTATGTTCAAATGTCTAACTCCTCTTATCATTGTCTAATAGTATTACAGTAAGGTCTTACATTACAAGACATAAATTTATTTTTTTTGATAGTAAATAAAAATGGGCAATTCTGTTCATAGTAAATAAAAAATTTCTTTATTACTTTGATTATAATTACATATTATCAATCTCGCTAAATTGTCTCGGGGATTTTCTAAGTATAAACAGAAAACTATTTAACAGTTATATTAAACTTGTGCTACAATGACAAGATATCCAGCTTGTAACATTCCTTATGCGCGGAGGGAAATGCATGTTGTGAAGAGTAACCCAGGAGCAAAAACCACTAGTATAAACCACACTGAGGTTATCTTTACTAGCAGACTAAGTGTTAACAATTGGAACAAGGTAACCAAGAACATGTAGGTTCCAATACCCATAGCATTCACACTTAATATGACCTTGCTTTTAAAGAGAATATTGAAAGACCCTCCTATTTCCATAGAATAAACCTTATATATATAGAGATCGTATCGTTGAGTATTTTAAGTATATGCTCTACACTCATATAATGAACCGGGAGTATCCCAACTAACTCATATCACAATATACTACCGGAGTATCTCAACTAACTCATATTATAACACTCCCACTCAAGTGAGGACTCCTAGTTGATGCTGCAGCTTGCAGAAAATTGTTTCTCCCAAGGCCGTAATAAAAATATCAACAAGTTGTTTATTTGAAGGAACATATTCTAGGACGATTTCACCATCTTGTACTTTTTCACGGACAAAATGATGCTGGATCTTGATATGTTTAGTTCAGGTGTGAAACACTAGGTTCTTTGTCATGGCAATGGTACCTTGATTGTCACATAAGAGGGGTGTTGGAGAGAGTTTCTCCTACTTGAGCTTAAAGAGCATACGTTAGAGCCATACCACCTCCCTTATGCAAGAACTAACGGCTACACATTCGGCTTCAACACTGGATAACACAATAGTTGTCTGACGCTTGCTTCCCCACAAAACAAGAGCTCCACTAAGAAGACAACACATTCCTATAGTGGAGCGCCATGAGTCGAAGTCTCCAGCCCAATCGGCATTAGAGTATGCCTGGATCTTCATCATAGGAGTGGAGCTCCATTGGTAAAGGAAAGTGTTCCGTGCAGGTACCTAAGGATTTGTTTGGCAGCAATTTAGTGCTTTGTGGTGGGATTGGAGTTGTAGCAACTGAGAAAGCTAGTGGCAAATGTGATGTATGGATGAGTCGAATTGGTGATGTACAAGAGGCTTCCTATGAGAGATCGGTATCTCATGGGATCTGAAAATGCTTCACCTATCTCGGCCTTGTCACGACCCGATACATGATACATGATACAAAATACGGGATACAGGATATGCCTACAAGACCCAATACAGGATACAAGATATAGGATACGGGATGCGGGATGTGCCTACAAGATATACCTACAGGATATGCCCATATGATATGCCTACAGGATATACCTACAAGATATACCTACAAGATATGCTTACAGGATATACCTACATGACAAGGGACACCATTATTGTATAATTAGTTACTATCAACACCAATCATTTTACGATCATTCTTGTCTTGTTCTTGTTTTGCTCCTTGCTTCTTTTCGTCTTGTTCCTAATTTCTGTCCTGCTCTTGTCTTGTTCCTAGTTCTTGTTTTGCTCTTGAGTCAAGCCTCTTTGCTCTTGGATCGTGGCTTGACATTTTAATAGTAATTGCTTTCATAACTCCTCGATTTTCAATTACTTTTTTTCCTTCTTAACTTTTCCCCTTTGTTTTCCTCCTTTTTTTCCTTCATGGATCATGGCAGATTTTGTGCAATTTCAACGCAAGCACCAAATGTTGCTTCATGAGCTAGCCACTTTGCGCCAAGTGGTCACAGATCTGTAAAGTTCTACCAAAGCAACACATGTAGCTGCTGATGCATCCTCCAAGGCTACTGCACAGGCTCTCTCTCAAGTATATGTGGTTTCCTCTCCATTGAACTCTTCCTTAGAGCCAAAGATCAGCATGCCAAAGAAGTTCAGTGGCAATCGCGCAAATTTCCAAGGTTTCCTGAATTAAATTAGGCTTTTGATCCGCATGCAACCACACCGCTACTCAACTGATGTACAAAAGATTGGCCTTTTGGCATCCTTATTAGTTGGATCTCCATGGGCTTGGGTTGCCCCTTTGCTGGAGCGTGATGACTCATTGATGAAAGACTTTAAAGGATTTGTGACTGCCTTTGAAGCTTGCTTTGGAGATCCCGATAAATACCATTCTGCATGCACGAAGTTATAAAAGCTCACACATGTTAAGCCACGATCTAGGAATCAGGAAGAGAGTAGGATTCCAAGAACAAGAAGGCTTGACTCAAGAACATGACAGGAGGCAAGACAGGAACTAAAAACTCAGGAGCAAGACCAGGCGCAGGACAGGATTCAGGAATAAGACAGGAATAGGATAGGATCCGGGAGCAAGATAGGAAGGCTCAGGACAGGATCCAGGAACAAGACAGGAGCAGGACAGGATTTAGGAGCAAGACAAGGAGAGAACAAGAAGCAAGGAACAAGACAAGAACAAGACAAGACAAGATTGATCGTAGTAAGACTGGTGTTGATAATAACTGATTGTACAACAATTAAGTCGGAGCTTTTATGCTCACAACTCCAAGAGCTAATCTAAGCATGAGTGCTAAAAGTCATGCATGTAAAAGTGGCTGCATGCATGTAGAGGCTAAGATGAGTCCACATGTCCCTTATCTTCTAGGCATATCCTGTGGCATATTCTGTAGGAATATCCTGCAATCGTATCCTGTATCCGGAATCCCTGTAAGAATATCCTGTAAGAATATCCTGCAACCCGTATCATGTATCCGGAATCCTGTATCCTATATCAGGTCGTGACAACACCTCCTCCCTAAAGACGAGTTCCACGAGTCTTGGGACCTGGTTTAGCAAGATAATGCCGATGGAATGCAGCAACTTTGGAAGAAGCATGGAGTAAGTTGGATGCAGGTTCTCAAGTGCGATCAATAGGCAAATAACCTTTCCAATCCACCAAGTATTGGAGTTGGCAGCGATGAAGACGAGAATCAAGGATGGCTGCAACTTCGTACTCAAGTTCAGTGTCAATGACTACAGGAGGGGGAGGAGAAGAAGCACGACCGGGAAGAGAAGAAGGATGATATGGCTCCAACAAGGAGGTGTGAACACAGGATGAAGTTACACCGTAAATGGTAACTCGAGTTGGAAAGCTACAGGATTGACCTCCGCCACAATCCTGTAAGGGCCCAATCGTTGAAAATCCAACTTAGAAGAAGGCCTGTTGGTGCGAATATGTCGACGAAGAAGCCACACAAGATCACCAATCTTGTATGCAGGTGCCGGTTGACGGTGAGCATCAGCATGATGCTTGTGTCGTTCCTGTGCCTATTGAAGATGAACCCGAAGATCATCCTGTACCTGACAAAGATGCTGAAGACGATCCTGTATTGCAGGAGCAGAAGAAGGAGAAGCGGGAGGAGCAAAGTCAAAACATAGATGATGGCCTGTAAGAGCAAAGAAAGGTGTCTGTCCTATAAATGCATGAACGGAGTTGTTGTAGGCAAACTCCGCCATTGGAAGAAGGTCTAACCAGTTGTCCTGCTGGTAACTGATGAAGCAACGAAGATACTATTCCAAGGTCTAAATTGTGTGTTCGGACTGCCCATCAATTTGCGGATGATATCCTGAAGAAAGATCCGCTTTAACCTGTAGACTCCGAAGAAACTCTTGCCAAAACTTGGACATGAATTGTGGACCTCGATCAGAAACAATGCTCTCAGGAAGACCATGATGTTGGAACACTTCACGGATCACTAACTCAGCAGTTGTCTGACATGTAGCTGTCTTGTTGTAGGGTAGGAAATGAGCCTGCTTGGTGAAACGGTTAACCACCACAAGAACTGCATCGAATCCACGAGAAGGAGGAAGATCTGTGAGGAAATCCATAGAAATGGATTTCCAAGGAGCAGAAGGAATAGGAAGAGGACGAAGAAGACCAGAGGGTGCATGATGAGGCATCTTCGACCTGTTACAAGTGTCACATCTCCGTACAAACCTTTCCACAAAACCTTGCAACCCAGCCACCAATAGTTGCGAGTCACCAACTCCACTGTCTTGGCCACACTAAAATGTCCTGTAGCGGGGTATCATGACAATCCTGTACCACACGAGTCCTAGAAATACCAACATGAACGTACATGAGACCTTCCCGATACAGGAGTCCATCCTGTATGGCGAATAACTTGTAGTCTGAATGGGAACTGGAGGAAGAGGAACTTGCAATGTCAGGATGAATGTGTGAGAACACATTCTTTACCAAGTCGTTTGTAGCCAACTGCGAACGGATGTCCATGTAGGAGTGTTGAATTTACTAGAGCTTGATGAACCTGTAGTGCCGCAAGCCAGAAACGATCAAGACCCAACAACACTTGTCTTTGACAGTCATATGCAGGATCGCCCGGGATCGGTGCAAGGTAAGAGTGCCTAGACAATGCGTCCGCCTTGCCATTTTGAAAACCGGGCCTGTAGACGATGACGAAACCAAAACGTGATAGGAACTCCCCACCTAGCCTGTCGCCGACTAAGAACTCAAGCCATTTGAAAATACTCCAGGTTCTTGTGATCCGTAAGAACTTGTACAGATGCGCAGCACCTTCCAGGAAATGCCGCCACTCCTCGAACGAATCCACAATGGCCTTGAGTTCCTTGTCATGAATCTCGTAATTGATCTCCGCCAAAAGGAACTTACGAGAGTGAAAAGCTACAAGATGAAGCAACTTGTCTTCTCCAACTTGTGATAGGACGGATTCTACTACAAAATCCGAGGCATCTGCTTCAACAAAAAAAGGACGAGAAGGGTCAGGATGTGCTAAAATCGGAGCTGTCGTGAAGGCGTCCTTGAGTGTTGTGAATGCATGTTCCGCCTTGTCAGACCAAGAGAAAACCCCTGTGCGCTTAGTGAGTTCTGTGAGTGGAAGTACATATTTGGAGAAGTCCTGTATGAACCGCTTGTAGAAGTTCGCAAAGCCAAGGAAACATTGTACATCTCGTATAGACTTGGGCCTCTCCCACTCCATGATGGTCTTCACCTTGTGCATGTCCATGGAAACGCCAGCATGAGAGACAATGTAGCCCAAGAACTCCATAGAATCCCTGTCGAAAAAACACTTCTTCAATTTTGCGTACATGCCATGTTCGCGAAGCCGCTGTAGAACTAATCGTACGTGCTTGTCATGTGCCGCCTGGTCCTTGGAGAAAATCAATTTGTCATCGAGGTAGATCACCATAAACTGGTCCAAGAAGTCACGAAAGATGTCGTTCACCATGTGTTGGAACACGGCTGGGGCATTGGTAAGGCCAAAAGGCATCACCGTGTACTTGAAATGTCCATATCTTGTACGAAAGGCAGTCTTCCACTCATCGCCGGACGAATCCGTACAAGGTTGTAGGCCCCTCGTAAGTCGATCTTCGTGAACACCTTTGCTCCTCGCAGCCGATGAAGAAGTTCCGGGATCAATGGCAACGGGTACCGATTCTGAATGGTGACTTGATTCAAACCCCTGTAATCCACAACCAAACATAAACTCCCATCTTTCTTCTTGACAAAGAAGATAGGTGCTCCTGCAGGGGACTTTGAGTGACAAATGAAGCCGGATGCCAAGTTGTCCTCGATGTACTGATGAA
Organism: Selaginella tamariscina; assembly: GCA_003024785.1. NCBI lineage: Eukaryota > Viridiplantae > Streptophyta > Lycopodiopsida > Selaginellales > Selaginellaceae > Selaginella > Selaginella tamariscina. Next base: position 181,021 of record PUQB01000133.1, read on the forward strand.
GAACCTTCAACTCTGTGGGTGACAGTGCATAAATCGGTCCGAATAGTGGAGTCTTTCCTTTTGCAAGATCAATAGGACAGTCGTAGGACCTGTGAATAGGAAGAACTGTAGCCTTGTGCTTTGTCAAAAACGTCCTTAAAGGAGTGATACTTGGATGGTAGGGAAGAAGGAGGAAAGGAGAAGGAGTAAGAGAAGGAGATTGAAAAATAGGAGAGTCAGAAACATGAAAGGTTGGAGAGGACGTAGGAGTTACTTGAAAGGCAAAAAGGTGGATAGGAGCAGGATCAGTGGCAAGTTCATGCATGGTAGTGGTAAGAACTCAGAGAGGAAAGGAGGGAGCTGTGACTAAAAAAGAGGAAGGATCTTGGGGGGTGGAATAGAAGCAAAGTAATAGAAAAAGGCAGGATTGAAAAAAACATGTGTGAGTGTACAAGATTGGAAGAATCCTGTACAGGAGTCCGTGGTTGCACAGGAGTGGGGAAAGCCTGTGAGTGTGCTGAAGAACCAACAGGAGGTGGATCCTGTTGAGGAGGAACCTTCGACACTGATACAGGATTGGAAGAACCCTGTACAGGAAACCGCAAACTTACAGGAGTGGAGAGAGCTTGCGGATGTGCTGAGGAACTGACGTGAGGGAATCCTGTCGAGGAGGAGTCTTCAACACTGATACAGGAACAGGCACGGTCAATCCTATAGCTTGTATTGCCTTAGATACTAAGGATGTATCTTGCACGCATGAAGGTACAAGATTAATCCTAGCTGCCGGAGAGGAAAACGTGAGCGTCCTAGACCTCCAGTCAATCTGCGGATTTGCAACAATGAACCATGGCATGCCCAAAATGATGGGAGTCAACCGAGTCTTGATCAAGTTGAAGGAAATTGAACAATTGAATGAAGAGAGAGGTTCAGTAGCATGGGTAACTGCGCCAGAAGCAATCAGATGCCCATCAGCCACCTCTACAGGAACTGCACGCTTCAACTTCACCACCGAAATGTCATGTTGAGTTGCAAAAGTGTCATCCATGAAGCATGCATTTGCACCAGTGTCTAATAGGGCAAACTCCTTGAGCTCTCGATTATTAAGATGAATGTGTACAGGAAACTTGAGTGATGAAATGGTATGAGCAGACCAATGGAGCCTGCACCTACGTCCAACTTCGCGGCTCCTAGACGAAGTGGACATTGAAGTTTTCTGACTGAACTTCAGCTTCAACTTCACACATCTTGAACTTCCTGGCTTTAATAGGACATTCTACCACCTTGTGTCCTGCTTCACCACAATACAACCATAGGTTCTCACTGCGGCGATGTTGCTTCTCAGCAGTGGAAAGAGAGCCATGCTTGGATTTCTCAATCTCCATAGGAACTACTCCAGAAGGTGGTGCAGGAACATGTACCACAACTGTAGGATTGGTTTGCAAGAACTGCTGACGGGATCTTTCCTGACAACGCTCGAACAAACGGTTGTCACAACGAACAGCTTGTTGCATGATCTCCGCTAATGTTTGGGCATCCAATAACATAAGGAGAAGGTCCTTCACGTCATCCCTCAACCCAAAACGAAAGTGTTCGATCAATGCAGTCTCGTCCCATGGAATGTTCGTGCAAAGTTGCTGAAATTCGGATGCATAGACGAAAACTGGTCGGGATCCTTGAGTGAGCTTCCGTAACTTCGTGCATGTGGAACGGTACTTATCAGGATCTCCAAAGCAGGCTTCAAAGGCAACCACAAACCTTCAAAGTCTTCCATTAATGAGTCGTCACGCTCCAGCAAGGGGGCAACCCAAGCCCGTGGAGATCCACTTAGTAAGGATGCCAAAAGACCCACCTTTTGTGCATCAGTTGAGTAGCGGCGTGGTTGCATGCAGATCAAGAGCCGGATCTAATTTAGGAAACCTTGGAAATCGGCACGATTGCCACTGAACTTTTCTGGCATGCTGATCTTTGGCTCCAAAGAAAAGTTCGATGAAGAGGGAACCACCAATGCCTAAGAGAGAGCCTGCGCAGCAGCCTTGGAGGATGCATCAATAGCTGCATGTGCCACATTGGTGGAACCTTGTAGATCGGTGACCACTTGGCGCAAAGTGGCCAGCTCATGAAGCAACATTTGGTGCTCGCGTTGAAAGCGCTCAAAATCAGTCATGATCTATGAAAGAAAAAGGAAGAAAACGAAGGAAAAGAATCAAGGGAAAAAAAAGTAGCTGGAAAATGGAGAGCTATGAATGCAGTTACTATCAAACTGTCAAGCCACGATCTAGGAACCAGGAAGAGAGCAGGATTCCAAGAACAAGAAGGCTTAACTCAGGAACAGGACAGGGGGAAGGACAGGAACTAGGAACTCAGGAACAAGACCAGGTGTAGGACATGATCTAGGAACAAGACAGGAGCAGGACAGGATCCAGGAACGAGACAAGGAGAGAACAAGAAGCAAGGAACAAGACAAGATTAATTGTAGTAAGACTGATGTTGATAGTAACTGATTGTACAACAATTAGGTCGGAGCTTTTATGCTCACAACTCCAAGAGCTAATCTAGGCATGAGTGCTAAAAGTGGTTGCATGCATGCAAAGGCTAAGATGAGTCCACATGTCCCTTATCCTCTAGGCATATCCTGTGGCATATCATGTAGGAATATCCTGCAACCGTATCCTGTATCCGGAATCCCTGTAAGAATATTCTGCAACCCATATCCTGTATCCGGAATCCTGTATCCTGTATCGGGTCGTGACAACACAAGGATTCCGATCAACTTCCGTCTATGCATCCGAATTTCAGCAACTTTGCACGAACATTCCATGGGATGAGACTGCGTTGATCAAACACTTCCATTTTGGGTTGAGGGATGACGTGAAGGACCTTCTCCTTATGTTACCGAATCATGCAACAGGCCGTTCGTTGCAATAACCGTTTGTTCGAGCGTCGTTAGGAAAAATCCCGTCAGCAATTCCTACAAGCCAATTTTGTAGCTACAGCACATGTATGCAAGTTGTAACTAAAATGGGCATGGCTATAGTCCCATTTCCTAATAATTAGCAATTTTAGCTATTTAATTAGCATTTTCTAATATTAAAGGAATATTCTTTAGAATATATGTTTGAAAAGAGAATATTCTTTAGAATATTCTATTTTGTATTCTACCCTTTAATAAATTATAGCATTCATTGAACAAAAATTAATAACATTATAAAGTAGAATGTATTAAATTATATAATATATTGCCTAATATAACAATTAAGGAAGAGCATAAGAGGTACATTATATAAATATTGATGTTGTTATTAAAATATTAATATTTAAATATAACATTATTAATTAAAAATTTGTAGTAGTAATAATATATATATAAAATCCTATAATAATATAGTCAATCTTCCATATCATTTTTTAAATTTATATAGTTAAGTATACAATTTGGTACTATTATTAAAGAGTTTATAATAATTATGAATATTAAATATATGATATTTTATAATTTTGTAATTGCTTTAAGCTTCAGAAAACATACATTCCCTTGCAGTTTTGTTAATCGTGACTTTATCAACGCTTCTTGACATCCACCCATATCGAATGGATTTAACATTTATAAAACATGCTGGGTCTTTTTGATTGGGAGACCATGTTTTCTCTAGGCATCCATTATATCTTTCGCTCTCCTTCTCGTGTCGCCTTTTTTGTGGTTTGAACCATGCAACCTTAACAATACTATTTTTTGTGATTACTTCAGGTGTGTCGATAATTTGACCCATCCAAATAGGCTGATTATATGACGCATCTGGAGTAATGAGAACCATCATTAGTTTTTGAAGATCCTTGCAGCAATCAAAGTATGCTTTAGGTTTTTGGTTCCTTTGTCCAACAAAGTGTGGGATTTGCACTTCCACATCACTACTGGCTTCTATGTCGTCTATGCTCAGTGATGTCATTTCAATCTCCTCTCGCCACCTTGTTTTAGGCCAGAAAAGGGTGTTGCAATTCTGTACTTGTGACAGTAGGCCCTTCCAACTCTCGAACAACAGTCTCCCAATAGTTGACCACATGCTTATATAGTTCTGAGTAACCAGTTGCCTTATCAGAATTCTTTGGCATCGATTTTTGAACCCATGCCACATATTTTTTGATGCCATCAATAATAACCTCTTGTTCCTTGAGCTGGGCACTCAATGGAATAGGGTCTGGTTGTCCTTCTGGGAGAAGTGGCTTTCCATCCTCTCCACTTTTGAAGAGCATTAAGCCCTCTTTCAGTAACCACTCCTGCTCTGATGGCCGTAACTTGTACTGCATAATAGGTATACCATCTCGTATGGAGAAAAAGAATTGTAGCGGCACAAGGTGACCAACTAAAGAATCACTCCCTTCTTTTATATACTCCTTGAGAAATTTTTTGAAGTCTGGCACCTCAGTCACAAGCAAAGCACAACTTTTTTTGGAGATGCAATTTTCAAAAAGATTCATCATATGCGGTAAGGTAAGTGCACTTGTCCTTTTTGTAGAGTTGGAGACCTTGCTGAAGAACGCATCAATATCTTCATGAGTGTGACCAACCATAAGGAAACTGAGCGTGATTGTTTCAAACACACCTTTGGCAACAAGCATTGACAAGTATGCTAGCACATATCTAGAAAATAAAAGTAAGTATGAGCTTGAGAAACCCTTAAGTAAAATGATTTACCTATTTTTGTTCTCGCCTGCACAATTATCCATCTGTAAAAGCAAATGACGAGGAAGCTTATTTGATGTTGAGGACACATGTACACTATTTGAGCTAGATCCCTCCACTGAACCTGAACTCTCAACAGGGCCAGCTGTTTTTTGTGCAGGTTGCTGACAATGCCTCTCATATTCCCAAGTAGCCTCAAGTGCAGATGTGTTCATGAGAGCATTATGTAAAGGTTGAAGGTGTTGTTTCTTCACTTTGAGATCACTGATAGGACTTGTCTGTGAGTGGGCTTCAAGGTTTCTGAAACACATGGCTAACGACCCAATAGTGAAATTGGAGTCGCTAGACCAATGTGGAAGTGAAAAGTGTCCATATGACTCACAACCGTGTCCATGTGTTAGCACACCTGTCAATGAAATCGGAAATTTCATGACATTTCCAAGGCACTTTGGTGTTGCAAAGAGCTTTGGAATGATGGTCTTTGAATGATCCATCTTGTCATGGATCAAGCACAGGTACTCTGATGGGCATGACACAGAAAGCATGCGGTGTGCATAGTACTGAGACCGGCAAGTTTGTTGTGCAATCATGTGGGCCTCCATCTTCCTTTGAATGGTAGTGATCTCCACCAAGGTTTTTGCACAAGCCTCTGCAGCCTTCAATGATGTACAAGTGTCACACTTAGAAAAGCTAGAGTGTTTTGCAATCTCCACATCCTTAAAATGAGTATTCCATATGTTGTTGAAGGTACCAGTGCAGATTGCTTGGAGCCCCATCAAACTGAGGCACTTGTTCACATGTTCACACAGTTTCAATTGAGTGTAGATTGAAGGTAAAACCTTGAGATTTTCCCTGACCCCTGCATTTGTGGTTCGGCATTTGTGAGGCATCCTGTCTGCATTTGCTTCCACAAAAGCCTTGAGTATCTCTATGGCTGCCATGATGTGAGAGCGGGTTTTGACCAAGCGAGTGTTCCCATGAACTGAGGTTCGCGCTCCATCTAGCCACTCATCCCTCCGACGGTAGAACGTGGTCTTTGGGATCCCGTATATACTGTACCAAGCTTTGAAGCAGATGGCCACCTTATTAAATACCATGGATGTACTCTGATAACTTGTGTCCGAGGCCATTCCATCAATACACCCAGTTAGTGCAGCATATACAAACTCATGCCTTTGCTTTTGGGTGAGCATACGAAAGACATGTCTACATTGGGTAATTTCATTCCGGTCTGCCATCTGACAACACTTCTTCTTGCAACAGTCACAATCGTGGAAATGCTCGTAACACTTTCGGAAGATGTAGGATCCATCTTTACCCTCTTGCTGAAACTTGCAGGGGAAGATCTACAACCCATGAATCGCCTTTTTCTTACAATAGGACCAATGCAAGGAACCTCTTCAAATATGAGTTGTTCTTCCGGGTTGTTATTATTGAAATCCAACCCAGAATATGTTGAATCATCTTGCCGTCTTAATTCAGATGTTCGCCACCTCACGAGGGATCCAGGATACAATGTGCCATTAGGTGAAACCTCTGTCACAACTACACCCACGAAGTCGGACCCTAGTTTCTCTTCTGACACTGCTTCCATTGGATTTATAGCTGTGATGATGCCTCTTCCGACTTCAATCTCACGAAGAAAGAGAATCACCTCATCCATCACAGCAGGCAAGCCATCATCTGGTAAACTCGTGCTACTATTTGTTTGTGACTCTGCATATTCTGTGTCAGCCTTGACTTCATCCAAATTCCACAATACAGGAGAACCCTCCTCAAATTCCATTCCCAGAACCTCAACATGCTTGTAAATGATGTTCACCCATACGTACACACAAGATCCTTGGGCAATATTGTGACATGATGCATTATTATCTCGAACTTCCACAGTTCCAGTGCCAACTATCTCGTTGTTCCGAAGAAGACATACTTTATCTCCAGTATTAAACATATTGTCCTGTACATAATAATTGTATTATTTATGATATCTGTTTATGCAATATTCTAAGAAATCTGAATTACGGTTACTTAATAATATGCATATGTAATAATACATAATTATGTTTAGAGATAATATCTCATGTTTGATTAATACAACTGATGGGCGAGATTAATCCCGCCCACGAATCCCTCCGACGAGGAACGGTCGGCGGGATTAATCCCGCCGCCGACTCAACCCCTTCGGAGAGAGTCGGCGGGATTAATCCCGCCACAATTCTTACGACGGGGAATGGGTGGCGGGATTAAACCCGCACATAACTCTCTCCAAAACTATGATTTCAAAGAAATCTCGGGATAAATCCTGTCCCCAAATCCTTAAAACAGGGATGTGGTGGCGAGATTAATCCCGCCACCCCTTCCCTGCCTCCTAAAATGGTTGGCGGGATTAATCCCGCCGACAACTCTTTCTAATAAATTCTGGTAACTCTTCATCAGTTGAGAAAGTTATCGGTGGATTAATCCCGCCACTCTTTTTCAGTGGCGGAGAAGCATTGCCCGAGAGATTGGTGGGATTAATCCCGCCACCTCTTCGAAGAGGCGAAAAAGAAATGGCCGGATTAATCCCGCCGCCCCGGTTAACCTAGAATATTAAGTTAAAAGGATATTTAAACGGGATAAATCCCTAACGGAATATATTATAATCCTAATGCATTCCTAAACCCCTAAATTGTAATTTTAAGAGAGAATGTAAGAGAGTGAATCTTTATAAGTATTTTTAAATTTGTTTATAATACTTACTTGTAAACAGCACTGAAGGCGCCGTGCTTTCCTAAAAGAATAGCACCCAATTTAATCTCGCTCCTGAGATGATCACTATGAAGAAAAAAGAAGATCTAAAGAGTGAAAAATATAGAAATGAAGAAACCCTTGCCGGAGAAAGAACCAATCTGAATTTGAGTGGGAAATTAAATGCATTTTCAAATTTACATGTCAGACCGACAATACATATGTCAGAAATTCAAATTTTTTAAAAAAGAACAAAAAATAAAATTTAAGATGAGTTGACACAAATATCCGACACTCTGACATATATACTCTCCAGTTCCAATGAGTATTTTAAAATTGCATTTAATGTTATTCAAGTGATTCAAGCTGTTTAATATTACGAAATTTTAGACTATATTCTACATTCTTAGTATTCAAGTATATTTATATATATATATATATATAAATATATACTTATACAATAAATAAATTGATATATTATTATGTATCATTTAAAATATATTCATAGTCTGTTTATTATTATTATTTTCTTAATTACTCGAGTATTTAGTTTTCATTTCCTAGTATCAATGGGATATTCTTTAATATTTTATTAATATTTGAAGAATATTCTAATATTAAACCTGATTATCATAATTAAATTAGTCTTGTTCTTAATTATTGCAGTAATTATTCTACATTTGTATATATTAATGGGATTTTCTCAATTAATTTGTTATTATTTCAAGAATATTCATGTGTTAAACCTTATTATCAATATTAAAATTAATACACACTATGAACATATTTTAAATTATACATAATAATACATCATTTTATCTATATAAGTCATATATAATTTTAATAATATATATATTAATATCATTTCCTTAATTACTTGAGTAATTAATCTTCTTTATATTAATGGGATATTCTTTATTATTTTCTTATTATTCCAAGAATATTCCAATATTAAACATGATTATGATAATTAATTTAGTTAATTATTTGAGTACTTAATTTACATTTGTATATATTAATGGGATTTTCTCAATTAATTTCTTATTATTTCAAGAATATTTCAATGTTAAACCTTTTTATCAATATTAAATTAATATATATTATTAAAACTATATATGGCTATATATTAGATAAAATCATATATTATTATGTATAATTTAAAATATGTTCATAGTGTGTTTATTAATATTATTTTCTTAATTATTCGATGTTTGTTTTGCACACATATATAAACACAATCATAAATTTACACACGCATTACAAGAACTTACAAAAACACATATGCACACACATGCACAACCCTAAACCAAACTGAAGAAATATGTTGCTTCTTTATTGAAAACATCATGTTCAACGCATGTATGATATATGTACTCAATCTGTGTGTATGTAACACATTGAATTTACATGTGTAATATTTATATTAAGCTTGTTGGGAGCAAACCCTAAACCCTAAACCCTAAACCCTGTGTATACATGTGTGTACAAAAATAATTTTTCAACACTCTCTCTTCACACCATGCATGATCCATCCTAAACCCTAAACCCTAAACCCTAATATGTAACACAATGAATTTACTCATGTAATATGTATGTATGTCTGTGTGTATACACGTGTGTATGTATATATGTGTACTTTCTGTCTTCTCTCATACATACACACCATGCATGATCCATGTTAATATGTACTGTCTCTCTTCTCTCAAACATACACACCATGCATGATCTATAATATGTACTCGGTCTCTCAATATTATGTACTAATATGTATGTATGTCTGTGTGTATAATACACACCATGCATGATCCATAATATGTACTGTCTCTCTTCTCATATACTATGTATGTATATCTGTGTATAATATGTGTAAGTATATATGTGTACTAATATATGCAATGTGTACAAAAATAATTTTTCAACACTCTCTCTTCTCTCATACATACACACCATGCATGATCCATCCTAAATCCAAAAACCCTTAAACCCTAAACCCTAAACCCATGTAATATGTATGTATGTCTGTGTGTATACACGTGTGTATGTATATATTATGTGTATTAATATATGCAATGTGTATGTATGTATTGATACACATGAAACTTTAACACTCTCATGGACACACACATGTTAAATCCCTGCATGATTTATATTTTTGGGGTGTATGTGATACACCCACGCACGCACGCTAATAATATAATGAAAGAATATTCGTTTAGGGCGAATCTATATTTTATTCTTTTTAGGGTTTAAGTATATTCTCAGAAGGAATATTCTATTAGGGTTAATATATATATTTAATTCCTTTAGGGTTTAGGTATATTCTTAGGGTTTCAAGAGGCGGCTGTGAAATCGGCGGCGCGGCTGTGCACACAGGTGAGATCTGTGTGTGTGTGTGTTGTGTGTATGTATATATGTATAGGAGTGTGCGTATAATTTATTTATTAGTTTTATCTTCGCACACACACGCACACTCCTGTGTATGTATATGTGTGTGTGGGTGTGTGTTTGTTTATCTGTATGATTTTATTTGTTTCGCTCACACACGCATACACACGATATACATATACACATATATATATATACCTATATACATATATACATACATATATTATGTGTACCAGTATCTGTAAATTTTTTTTATTGATCTATCTCTCCCACACACACGCACACTGCTTTACACACACACACACACACACACACACACACATATATATATATATATATATATATATATATATATAATCAATGCATATTAACAAATAGTATACAACACTAGTTTATATATATGCTTATATATTCATATGGGTTATATATCTATATACACACATATATATATGTGTGTGTTTATCTGTATAATTTTATTTATTTATTAGTTTTATCTCTCGCACACACACGCACACTCCTGTGTATGTATATGTGTGTGTGTGTGTGTGTGTTTGTTTATCTGTATGATTTTATTTGTTTCGCTCACACACGCATACACACAATATACATATACACATATTATATACCTATAACATTATACATACATACAACACTAGTTTATATATATGCTTATATATTCACAGACTCTCTCTCTTTCTCTATGGATTATATATCTATATACACACATATATATGTGTGTGTTTATCTGTATAATTTTATTTATTTATTAGTTTTATCTTTCGCACACACACGCACACTCCTGTGTATATATATGTGTGTGTGTGTTTGTTTATCTGTATGATTTTATTTGTTTCGCTCACACGCATACACACGATATACATATACACACATATATATACCTATGTACACACATATATTATGTGTACCAGTACTGTATAATTTTTATTTATTTATCTATCTCTTGCACACACACGTACACTCCTATACATACATACATACATACATATATATATATATATATATACACACACACATATATATATGTGTGTGTTTTTATCTGTATAATTTTTTTATTTATTAATTTTATCTCTCGCACACACGCTAAGCCCCTCGAGCGGCGGGATTAATCCCGCCGCTCTACGACAAACCGAAGAGCGGCGGATTAATCCCGCCGCCCATGGCCTGCTGAGGGGCCTCGGCGGCGGGATTAATCCCGCCGCTCACCCATGCCCTGCGCGGAATGTGGCGGGATTTATCTCGCCGGCAATGGCCTGTGTGAAGGCCCTAATGGGCGGGATTAATCCCGCCGGATTCCGCGCAGGGCATTTACAGGGGATGGGCGGCGGGATTAATCCCGCCGCTCATGAGGCTAACCGAAGAGCCTGCATGAAAGATCCTGCACGGAAGGCTAACCGAAGAGCCTGCATGACATGTCCTGCGCGTAAGGCGGCGGGATTAATCCCGCCGCCCAGGGAATTCACGCAGGACATGAACGGCGGGATTAATCCGGCCCCACGCTCATGCCCTTCGCGGAGGGCGGCGGGATTAATCCCGCCGCTCAGGCACTTCCGCAGGATATAAGCGGCGGGATTAATCCCGCCCCCACCCATCCCTGTTCAAAATGCCGCAGCCAATATATATGTGTGAGCGCATGATTTACGAGAGGGCGGCGGGATTAGTCTCTCCGAACCTTCATTACCCGGTGGCGGGATTAATCCCGCCACCCTTCTTTTTTCCTCCATTGGTATGTTGAATCAATCCCGACTAACTCTGTCTGAGACGGAGAAGGTTTACAAAATACCAATGGAGGGAACTGAGAAGGGTGGTGGGATTAATTTCACCATCCCTTACATGGTGGGCGGGATTAATCCCGCCGCGTACGCATGCCCTGCGCGGAATCGGGCGGGATTTATCCCGCCGCCATTGGCCTTCCTGAAGGGCCTAGGCGGCGGGATTAATCCCGCAAGATTTCGCACAGGGCATTGGCGTTCGGCGGGATTAATCCCGCCGACTAAGGCCTGAGTGAAGGGCCTGGGACGCGGGATTAATCTCGCCGCTACGCATGCCCTGCGCGGAATCGGGCGGGATTTATCCCGCCGCCATTGGCCTGCCTGAAGTGCCTAGGCGGCGGGATTAATCCCGCCCGATTCCGCGCAGGGAATTGGCGTCCGGCGGGATTAATCCCGCCGCATAGGGACCGAGTGAAGGCCCTGGGCGGCGGGATTAATCCCGCCGAGTCTTCAATGCCTGTTGGAGGAATGAATCCCGCCACCCTTCCTTTGTTTTCTCCATTGGTGAGTCGGACCAATCCCAAACGTTTCTGTCTGAGACGTAGAAGGTTTTCAACATACCAATGGAGAGAATTGGGAAGGGTGGGGAAATTCATTTAACCATCACTTACATGGTGGGCGAGATTAATCCCCCCCCTTTCTGGAGTCACTGAAGGGGTGTGAGAAATAAATCCTGCCCAGTTCTCTCTGAGACCGAGAAGGGTGGCAAGATTAATTCCGCACTCCCGTTCAAGGCCTCCAGAAAGGTGGCGAGATTAATCCCGCCCACTCTTTCAGGAGGCATTGAAGGGGTGGCGAGATTAATCCCGCCGCACCTTCCATGTGAATATATATGTGTATTAGTATATATAAGTTGCATATCTCATTTTATTTACTTTTATCATCTTATCATAATATTTCGAGTAAAAGCTAGGAATCTATGTAAAACTGTCCAGAGCTCACATTTGTGGTGGTTCTAAAACGAAATGTTATCTTTCTTTTGCACTACACAAATGTGAGCTTCGGACAGTTAATTACGTCTACTTCTCTCTGTGTATTATTTTTGTATATTCGGGTTTATACAAGTGTGTGTGCGTTTTTATATGATTTTATTTCATAGTGTATTATTTTGCAGAAGGACGATTTGATCAAACAAGGAGATCGAGTCATTAGTATGGAGTCGTCGTCAAATTCTGGGTAAGAATTAAAATAAAATCTGTTATACTCGGATACTTGAACTAATCATTTTTGTATTCAGATGTGGAATTGAGGTGACATTAAAGACAAGAGCAGGAGAAGAGATGGGCAGGGGGATTCTGGAATCAACTTGGCCATATTTTAAGATAAATGGGAAGCGCATTGGAGCAACCATGGCTGCTGTCAAATTAACCTCTGTCACATCTCATGGACAAGCAAAACAATGGAAAGTAGATTCGCTAGTCAAGCACCCGAAAGCAGGCTGCGAACCCAGATTGGACGATTCTCGACACATATGCCTTGTTCCATCCAATGTCACGTTCTCGGATCCAGAGGTCGTCAGTTACAACATTAATTTCGGGTGGTTTTGTCGACTTGTGGATAATGACGTTCACGTGTTCACTAATGATGTTGACCTTGGAGTTCTTCTTCAACTCAACGAAAGCCCATCTATGGAGGGATCCATCTGGATGTCTACTTCGAAAATCTTCAGACTCATCGAGTAGGTGTATTGTCAGGAGATATTGCTTCACAATACAGAAAATCAGCAAGTGAAGCAATCTTCCCTCTTCACATTGAAGAAGAACACAGCGACATCATAATGGAGATTGAGGGTGGCTCGGTCTCAGGTTCTCTACAGATCACGTTCAATTTGCTTAGGGAGCTTTGGGAGCTGGAAGAGTGTACCGAGAACACTAGAACAGCTGCAGTCGGGGATCACACATGTTGATTCGGATCGCAAAAGAAAATCATCAATCGTTTTGTCAGCTGCACCTGTGGCATCTCATGCTGCAATAAGTCACAAGGAAATGATGTTGGATGATAAGATTTATCCTTGTAGGGTTAAATATTGCAGCGTCAACCCAAACTTCAATTACAGGCCACTCAACCAGGAACGTGTAGCTGAGCTCATGGAGAAGATGAAGGACGACAATTCTTATACCGTTCCACATAATGCTGTTTTGTGTCCATACTATGAAAGAAGGAAGGGCGCTGACAAAGTCTGGATCACAACACCAGAACAACTCATGAAGATTCAGACGGAGAATAAAAATCTATCAAGTACTACATCATTAGTGGCCAGCACACAATAACGGCAGCCCAACGACTTCTCGAGGAACACAACAAAGGAACGATGGCAACAAAACTTTCCGAGCATACCCGTGAGAAGCTGACAAAAAGATCGGCGTTTTTAGCTAAGCCGAATCTCACAATCGAGCAGTACCATAAGTTATCGGCGGAATGGGACGCTGCCGACACCAACCACTACAACAGCAAAATATGGGAGAAGTTTAAACACACGCGAGCCGTGTGGGAATCTCTTCAGCGACCACAAAGAGCTACCGCAGGGAATACACAATCTGCGGAATACCGGGTAAGCAAATTGTTTGGGCGGGATTTATCTCGCCGGTATATTAATCTGTCTTTTTCCTCAGAGAGTTGAAGAAATTGCAGCAGTTGATTTTGCCCAGGTGGGCGGGAAGGAAACATCTTTCTGATGATGTTGATTTCTTGCCCCGAAGATAAGATCTTTGCCAAATGGTTGGGGATTATGGAATCCTTTTCAAAAGGAACACTGAAGAAGAAGCAGACAAGTGAAGGGGAGCCCTCAGAAAAGTCTGCAAAGAAACCCAGTAAGACGCCGAAGGCTAAGTCTGTTCAATCTACAAAGGATGTAGACAACGATTTCAAGCTCACATGGTTGAAGCCTTTAAATGGAACAACGATGGAGGAGATGGAAGTCTTGGCTGATTTGGTGATCGATGGCAAACTACAAATTAATAACAGCAGCCCAACCTCTCCTTTTCATCTCAAGGCAATGGAGTTGAAGACGGTCAGGCATTTCAAGGAGTGGTTGGGAATACACTGCCACAAACTGGGTTGGACCTCGACTTCAACATATGAAGAGGTCAGCAAATATTTGCATGTGACGAACGATGATATGCTTGTCGAATGGGTGAACCAATCGGAAGATCTGGGCAAGAATCTATTGCACGCCAACGCCAAAAAGGAGAACATTGGGATGACGCCTTCTCTTATGGCAGTCCTTCAGCAGCGGAGAACCGAATTGAACCTTATAAAGGAGGATGCTACAAATCACGACAAGCCCTACAGATGTTTGTTGTTAGATTCGGAGACTTTATGGGGTAACATCACTGCTTGTAGGAAACCGTTTCAATTGTTCGTGATGGATCGGCGGGTGTCAAAAAATCTTTCGACAGATAGGGCACTAGAGGATCTGGTGGAGAAACTTAGCCGTGCAAGCATATACATAGAAGGTATTTATTATTGAATTCATGCTTGCGCTCTTCACTGATACCTACTTTTTCAGGTATTTATTTCTTGATTCTTGCTCATGTCACCGATACTTTTGCCTTCGCCTTCGCCAAGAAGAATAGACATCGTTGGACAGGATTTTATATGAACGATGCTAATCCCAAGTGCATTGATACCGTTGTTCACTTGGTTGTTAGGAATGCGCCAAACAATTTCAAGCTTCCAAATGACTGGCCAGGCATCTGTTTGCACTCCAACGGCCCTGAACCTCCATCCGATACACCGATAGGTATGAGTGACGTATTCGCAATGTACGTTATCCAAACATTACAAGTCAAGCGGCACGGAGCATCGTCAACTTGATTAGGGGTCCTCACAGTGATGCGTGGGTTTTTGACTACTGCACTAGGGGGTCCGTCTTGAAGGAGTGTTACCTTCGGCATACATGTGTGTTTGCCGTTGAAAAGGATAAGACCATGGTTGAGGACCTGAACAAGTGGATAGATTGGGTCTCAACTGAGTACCCCAACGATTCCATAAAGGCGTATTTGAGAAAGTTCCCTCCAGATAAGTGCGATAGCTCTGAAGGTGAATCTGGTTCAATCTCGGAGTCTGAGAACGAACTTCAATCAGATATTAGACCGGAAGTTATCTCGAGGAGTACAGAACATTCGCACACTCCAGGACCCATGGAAACATCAATAGAAGATGCAGAAGATCTTGAACCATCTCACAAGCGGCTTAGACCTTCTTCGCCTCACTCAGAAGGTAATAGCGAAGAAGAATTGATAATGAATTGATAGAGTGACGAATAGTTGTAAATGAGTGTAACATAAGGCATTTTTGTATATTTCTTTTATATTTGTACAGAAAATAAATTCTCAAGGATTAATGAAGCTTTTAGTTCAAACATGGGTCACACATTAACAAGGTAAATAATATACCTTGATAATTTTAAGGTCAGCTAATTATCATTTTGCAGATGTAATGAAATAATTGAGAACATGGATTTTCAGCATTGCCATGAGGTAAGAGAGGGGTTTGGCGACAATTTCTTGTGCCACATGTCAGAATGACAGAGTTCATGCAGGAAATGGATAATAATGCAGCTCAAAACATCGTTACCATGGGGGCCACTTCATCATCATTTTTATTGGCTTCAATTCCGAAATCAATTTCTTCAGCGCATGCAATATCTGAATCTTGTAAGGATGATGTACAATTAAATGATGAAGGGATAGGCAACGAGATAGTGGCAACAGATAAATGTGAAAGGGAGCAAACAAGTGATTTGCAAAGTATTCAAGAGGCAACGCTATCTCATGTTACTCATGGCCATATTGTGTTGTTGGATGTCAATGGTGTTCTGCTTCATCGACAAAGGCCCCAGGATAGAAAAAAGAAATCAAACAAGGAGATTTCATTCCTTGTCATGGTAAATTTCGATATGATATTATTTTTCGTCCAGGGTTGGATCGTCTCTTTCAAAAGCTTAAGGAGATGGGTGCGCTTGTGGGGATTTGGTCATGCATGCAGATTCATAACTTAACACCGCTGTTGAATTTACTTAAGAAACATTGTAGTGTTGCAGAAGAGGTGATTCGTAAAGATTGGATTTTTGACCAGCGAATGTGTCATAAACCTCTCGAATTTCACAATATAAGAAAGGAAAGCAAGCCATACTTCTTCAAGAATGAAAGAATAATTGGGACTCATGGGGAGATCAGTCGCTTAAGGATAATGAAGAACGCACAGATGTTAGTAGTAGACGACTCTCCTCAGAAGGCTATGCTCAACCAAAACATTGCTTGTATTCATCCAATCACTTTCGATCCATATTCTGATACCGATATCATGGATGAGCTAGTGAACTACTTGGATACGTGCCTCAGAAAGAAGAATCTCGAAAATTTTTGTGAGCAGTATCCACCGTATCATACATTTCCTGAAGCTTTTCTTTCTCGTGATATTGAATTTTATAAAATGAAGGATAGCAACCGGGCGCTTTATAATATTATTCTTAAGGAACGTCAGTTTTTAGATGAGCCTTTATGCAGACCTTCTCTTATCACATCTTATGTATTAACAAGGATGGCAACTCCCAATTGCATTCGTGAGAGTGTTAAGTGGTGGCAACAACATCAAGATATTGACCAAAATGATTTGATTAATCCGGAGAGTGATGATTTAGACAAAATAAAAGATTTCTTTGTATGATAGAAAGAAAGTATTTATAAAAAAATTAACATGTTGATAAGAAAATGATTTCATTTATAATTTATGTTTGATAGTATTTCTTCATTATTGTAAACTATTTTTAGAATAATATGAATATTCTAAGATATTTTAGGAATATTCCTTACTAAGTAAGGTTATTGAAGGATTAATTAATTAATTAATATTTAAGGCTTAATTACATATTAATTAAATGATTAATTAATAATTAAAACTTAAGTATTAATTAGTAATTTATTTTATATTCCCATTTTCACGTATCATGCCCACTTTAGTTACAACGTGCATAGTATTTGATAACTAACACTATAACAAAGTCTATCCTTTTAAGCTCTCTCTCTCTCTCTCACACACACACACACACACACGAAACAAACGAACTACTGTTCTACACACAACTCTAGCCGTTCTGGAATCTGTACACACACACAACACTACTTTATATATTGCTTTAGCTGTTCTTTCCTTGTTCTACACGTGCAAGCACGCACACACACGTATACAAACTATGTCATCTAAGCTGCTCTAGTTGTTCCTTGCGAATGCACACACACACACACGCTGATAGAGACATTCATTTTAGCAGGAAACTTGCTACTCAATGGTGATTTTGAGCAGGGGCCATATGCACCACCATCTTCCGACATCGGTGTCTTGCTCTTCCCGACAATAAACTCCTCGGTATCGCCCATCCCAAGCTGGAATGTCGGTCCTAACGATCCCATAAAATACATTGACAAGTCCCATTTTGCAGTCCCAAGTGGTAACTCAGCCGTAGAGCTCGTTTCCAAGAACTCAGGAACAATACAGCAGACAGTCAACTCTGTCCCCGGTCAACCATACACGTTGACTTTCCTTGTCGGAGATGCAAAAGACAATTGCGTTGGGACATGACCGTCCGAGTCAAAGCCGGTCAATCCTCCACAAACGTGAGCTACACCTCCAAAGGTGAGGGTAATTCAGAATCTTTTACTGTTAAATTCGTTCCGAACTCGACGGCAACTTCAATCTCTTTCACTAGTATGAAACAACACATTGGCTTAAACACTGCTTTCTGTGGGCCTGTGATAGACAACGTCATCTTGGCAGCACATTCATCCTGTGAGCTGTTGAAGGTTGGCAGGCTCGTTATAATCACGGCTTTGATATCTGTTATGAACACAATTTATACATATTCTTTGGAATGAATACAAAAGAAAACGTCTTCAGTGGCATATTCTTCTCTTGCAACAGTATATACTACAAGGACAAGGAGCTTTCTACATCACAGTACTGTTCTTGGAGGGGGCAATGGTCCAGACCAACATGTCAACAAAACAAAAGTCACGTCTTGTTCACTGACAGTCACATTAGTACTTCTAGAAAGGGCAAAAGTACGTCAACGACGCGATGTAATAACTACTATTAACTTAGAACTTAACCTAGTACATAAAACACACAATGATACATATCCTCCTACTTCATGCTGGATCTTTATATACACTTGTCGAGTTTCAGAACCTACCGCACCCAACAGATGACAAAAGATATATGTAAGGTTACTCAGAAAATACAGCTTTCATCAGAAAGACACGTATTTGTTTTACTATTCCCATTGTTTATAGGAAAGCTGCAATAGAACACTTTTATAATTGTTTAAGGAAGCTTATCATTGCATAACTACTTATCTACATATATATACAGATTCCGTTGAGATTCTCAGAATATACCTGGCTTTAACAGTACGAGCATGGACAGCAAGCCAGCCCAGCAGCATTGAATGAACGCCTAATCTCAAAAAAAGGCCACAAAAGCTTGCATCGCATGTGAATGTATTTCTCATTCATTCCACATGGGACCGTCCCTTATATTTAAGAGGGTGGCGGAGGTATATTCTACTGCTAATCCCTGGAATATCCTCTTAAACGGGCACTAAACTCGTGAATTAAGCATTTACTTTGCCAGTGCGCTTTATGACGTGAGGTGGCCGCTTGCTCTCACACTTCGCCGTGCGATTCGGGACTGGTTCGATTCTCTCCCAATGAGGGCTTTCCACAATTGTTCCTCACAGAATTTCTTCACAATAGTCCATGAGAATGTTCAGGTCCCAGAATTCACTGATCTCCTCACAGTGTAACTTATATACAATTGAAAGGAGCTGATTCAATTCATTCCATTCAACAAGCAACTCCAGGGAGAGAGAGACAGACAGAGAGACTCTAAAGTCTCTCTCTCTCTCTCTCTCTCTCTCTCTTCACTATCTAAAATTGAGAGTTCGACTGCACCTTTTAAGTTAAGAGTTCCTTTTTGGGCTTCATAATCCTTTTGGGTTTTGAGTAATGGCGGCATCTATGAAGCTTGGTTCGAAAACAGAGGGTTTTCTGCGCCATGGCCAAGCGTGGTATGTATGTTTATGTTTCCGCTGGAAATTTAGTGAATTATGCGTGTTTTTTACAGGTTTTGTACCACTGGACTTCCTAGTGATGTTATTGTCAAAGTTGAAGAGATGTCCTTCCATCTTCACAAGGTAAGCTCACACGTATCTTACGCTAAAACAGCTTAAGTATACTGAAAGATACATAGCTGTACCTGTAGAGTAATAAGAAGTATATATCTAAGGTCACAACTATGTGGATCTCTATTCTTGATTTTATATGCCATCTCACGTGTATGATATCTCAAAATGATTTCTTGCATTAATAGTGCTCTAGTATACATACATGTAAAACATACGTTCACGTGTATGGTATGTATATGATTTTTGGGGCACTTTCTTTGCAGTTCCCGCTTATGTCAAAGAGTGGTAAGCTAGCAGAGCTAATCACAAGAGCCTCAGCAGCACTGAATTCTCGCAACAGCAGGGGTGAGATTGAGGAAGAGGAAGAGGATGACAGAGTTCCTGTTGTTGCTCTACCAGATATCCCAGGTGGCACAGAAGCGTTTGAGCTTGCAGCAAAGTTCTGTTACGGAATGAAACTTGAACTCACAGCAAGCAACATTGTACCTCTAAGGTATGTTGTAAACATATGTATGTATACTTACGCAAACAACAACACGATGTGCAGCCAAGTTCCTGGTGAGGAGCTGGGAGAGGGCAACCTCATCGTCAAAGCTGAAGGCTTTTTTAACCAAGTGGTGCTCCGTAGCTGGAAGGACTCTGTTCGAGCATTACAGTCGTGTGAGAAGGTTTTGGAGTATGCAGACAGGCTTCAAATCGTGAAACGTTGTGTGGATTCGATCTCCAGCAAGGCCTGCACAGATCCGAGCCTGTTCGGATGGCCGTTGATGGACCAGCACCTCACAATGCAGAGCCCGGGTGGGTCTGTTCTATGGAACGGGATAAGCACCGGTGCCCGACCGAGGAACGCTCGTAGTGACTGGTGGTACGAGGACGTTGCAGCTCTGAGCTTGAATATGTTTCAGAGGCTCGTGAAGGCAATGGAAGTACGCGGTTTGAAGCCGGAGATCATAGCCGGTGCAGTCATCAGCTACGGGAAGACGTATCTACCAGGTCTGAACAGACGGCAAACCAGGTAGTACCTCTGGTTTACCCCGTGGTTACAATGCTGCGTTAGCTGAAGTTGATCAGAGGAACCTGCTGGAAGCCATTGAGCACCTGTTGCCTTCTCAGAAGGGTGTGGTTCCAGTCAGGTTCCTGTTCGGGCTTCTCCGTCTTGCAATGCTTCTCAATGCAAGTGCCGAGTGTAAGTCAAATCTAGAGATGAGGATTGGAATGCAGCTGGATCAGGCAAACTTGGATGACCTTCTCATGCCAAACTACTCATACACGGTGGAGACTCTGTACGACATAGATGTTGTCCAGCGTATTGTGGAGCATTTCCTACGCAGTGAGGCTATGAGCAGCCTGGTGACCTCCTCTTATGAGATTGAAGGCTCCCCGTCTGCTTCTGCTGCTGCTGCGACGCCTGTTATGCAAGTTGCCAAGCTGCTGGAGGCCTATCTCGCTGAAGTTGCACCTGACGCTAACTTAAAGATGAACAAGTTCCAGGCTCTTGCTGAGGCTCTCCCGGACTTTGCAAGGGTCGTGGACGACGGTTTATACCGGGCCATTGATATCTATCTAAAGGTGAGTACAAATTCTCTCATATAGATTATACTAATGAATGTTATGTTAGACACATCAATGGTTGACTGAGATTGAACGGGAGAAGCTCTGCCGGTCAATGGATTGTCAGAAGCTGTCACTGGAGGCTTGCACGCATGCGGCACAGAACGAGAGGCTTCCACTCAGGGTTGTCATCCAGGTACTCTTCTTTGAGCAGCTGCAGCTCCGTACAGCTATTGCTGGTTGCTTCTTGGTCTCGGACAATGTAGAATCTTCGAGAGCACCGAACCGTCACAACAGGAGTTCGGGTATTGGGGCGAGGGCTGGGCAAATGTGTTACGTGAGAACCAGGTGATGAAGGTGGATATGGATAAGATGAGGAACCGTGTAAAGGAGCTGGAGAAGGAATGCACGCAGATGAGGCAGGAGATTGAGAAGCTGGGCAGAGTGAGAAGCTCCTCGTCCTCCTCGAGCATACCGAGTTTTTCACTTGCAAAGAAGCTCGGATGCCGGACTAAACCTCAAGTCCTTAAACCCCAGAGTTTGGTGAGGCCCCAGCCTAATACTTTGGCAGCTGCTTTGGAGAGTCAGAGTATTGACGACTCCGAGAAGGGTTCCCTGAAAAAGCCGGACAATAGACAGCAGCAGCAGCAGCACAAGCGGAGTCAGTCTTCTCTGGCGTAACTTGATGATGGGTTGTTGGGTTGGTTGTTTTATTTGTTGTAAATTTTTGTCAGTGTAATCTTTAAGTCGATTACTGACTGAAATCGAGGTTTTTTACTATTAATCTAAATATCCTATATTTGTTTTATTGAATATTTGTTTTAAATATTGAATAGTAAAAAAAATTAAATAATTTAGTATATTACTAGACTTACCTCTATTCATCTTATATATGCTTCTTAAGTTACCTTTTTATCAAATACTAATTTTAAAGATGATTAACGGCTGAATTAATGTTTGATCTCCACCGTCAAATTTAAGATTTAGGGTTATTTAAATCTCCACCGTTAGGATATCAGATTATTTTTATTTAAATCTCGACCGTTAAATTAGTTTAAGATATCAAACTGAGTTAGGATTGTAAGAACTTCATCTTTACCGTCGACTTTAAGATCTAAGGTTATTTCAGTGTTTAAGATTATTCAAGTTTAAATCTTAAAAAGTATTAAGTACTAATAAATTATAAACTAAGTTATGTCACAAAAAGCAACGATTACTCTTATAATAAACAACGATTAATCCACTAAATGTGGATTATCTACTTGCCGACAAGTGCCTTGAGCCACCAAAATCCACTGTCTCTCTTGGGCTGCTCCTTCCCTGCTTCTGTATCCTCGACGTGCTTTGATTTCTCGACTGCACTCACATCATATCCCTGCTCCTTTGCAAGCTCCATAAGCCTTGTGTACACGTCCTCGCTCAGCTCAGGCTTCCTGCTTAGCACCTATACAATGGATAACTCTTCTTTATATATGTATATGTAGACATTAGTATCTTCTACAAGCAATGAATTGAACGGCGTATAACGCGTCAGTGTGACACACATGTTGATCTTATGATGTAATGAAACATATACACGACTTACTATTATACTCTAATTGGGATAAACAACCTTGACGTATACTGTCAGTATGTCGTCGTATAAACACTAATAATGAAAGAACGACAGCAATTATTGTCTAAATCATAATATATACACCTGCCGCTACCTACTTGTAATAAACAACAACTTCGCGTGCATACGTTTTAACTGCAATATACTCAAGGCCTTAATATATATATATATATATATAGAGAGAGAGAGAGAGAGAGAGAGAGAGAGAGAGAGAGTACCCAGAGGTAGTTTTAACTGCAATATACTCAAGGCCTTAATATATATATATATATATAGAGAGAGAGAGAGAGAGAGAAAGAGAGAGAGAGAGAGAGTACCCAGAGGTAGTTGCGAGAGGGCTGACCAATGAGTGCCCACTTATAATCATCGTCCAGAGCCATAACCCAGTAATCCCCAGTAACGGGAATGAGTGGGAGAAATGGGGGAACCCAAAACTTGACATAGAATTTCGCATCGGGACTCTTGGAATCCACTTTCCATGCCACACCGTTAATATGACTCCATTTACCTAAACATAACACATAGTAAGCATATATACACATGTGTGACTGTATTTGTGTTGTCTGTAGACAACTTAATGACTCACGATTGAGTATGCAGTACACAGTGGCTACCGTATATGTGCATGATGGGTGTGTGTGTATGTTGTCCAGAATGATGAAAATTATATATATAGGACTATGCAATACGTGTGCCTATACATGACCATAGAATGAAATACACATATAGAATATCAAGATAAGATTAAGCATATACACATACCATTGACCCAAGTCTCGTTGAGCACGTCAACAGTGCCATCAGGCTTAAGTGTGTATGTTGCACGGGTGTTGACGCCACTCCTTGGTTGAAATCGAGAGGGAATTTTGGCAATTTCATACCAGCGGCCCATGTACCTGTCGAGATCCAGTCCCTTGACAGTCGCGAGCTCCTGATCACCACCCATAGCCGCTCCTTGTTCTTCAATACACAAAATCTTTAAACCCTATACACAACTAAAGTTGAGTACGTGTATATATCAAGAAGTAGGTGTCTTGAAATGCAAGATAACGCGTGTATCGGGGACCTCTTGTTATTGGTCGGTTTCTAGTGACGTGTTTGTGTAGAACCTTGTAGAATGTACTCATCTTAATCCATCTTGTTTAAGGCATGGTTAAGTTCATGTTGTTTCCCCATACTTCTAGTGTTAACGGCGGTGTTACATGTGGGTATTTTCACCCGGCCCCCTCCGGGTGGTTCTCGCCACCCGGCCGTGGCCGAGTGCACGGCAAATGGGGCTGCTGTTAACCCCGGGTCCCGGGCACATGTAACACCGGCCGAAGGTCTTGTTGGGGATTTCCGGGATTTCCTGGGGATTTCATGGGTTTTATGGGATTTTGTTTCCATCCTTGTTTCTATTTGATATACTACACAAGTAAGAATGCAATCCAGTTTAATATTAAGCTGCTTTATGTGAAAATAAGTTAATGTTTTAATAATATTAAAAATATATTTACGTATTCTTTAATATTCTGCATATTACATTAAGATATTAAATATAAAAAGTGACTTTTAGGGCATACATTAATGCATTACACACTATCAAATTATGTTAACACATCGACGTTAACAAATTCATCACGAATGTAGATTTATAAATTTGTATGAAAATGAAAGATCCCACTACAGAACTTTATATTTTAATTTTAAAATTATTAATGTATTTTATAATATACATTGATATATATTAATGATTATATATAGATTTTAAAACATATAAATGAAGATCGATAATATATAATTTATAAATAAGAAGATATAATCTCTTTCTAAGTTTGAAATAAAAAAATACACAGGATCAAAATATATTAATAATGTGTGATAATTTTTAAATGTTCAACCTAATAGCTATTGTAAGATACTGTATATTAAATGTAACGTATATACGCATGTGTATATACACACATGCATAGTGACACATGGGTGGTGATCTGGCCGCCATGTGTCAGCGCCACGTGTGCCACGTGGCAGGAGGTCTCCTGTATATAAGCAGGGTTTTGTAGCTTAATGGATCTGACATTTTTAATATATATCGGCTCTTTCATTGGTGGAGAAGTTGGGTATCCTTTCTTCGCCTTTTCCTTTTCGTGTTTTCATGATGATGAATATGGAGACGGCGTTTAGCATTATTGCTACTGCTATTGATGCACAAACAAAGTTGTTGGAGCGCTTTGTTGAGGGTTCGTCCTCCTCTTCCCCGTCTGAGCCTCATGCCGGGGGATCTGCTTCTAGTACTCCTTCATCTTCTTCACAGGCCACAAATCCGAGGTTCGACCCCGATCTTTTTGTGGTGATCCGGGGAATGATGTATACCACTGGTTTTGATCATTTCCAAGTCATTGTTCGTTACCATGGTTGGGATGAGGCCCGTGCTCTCAGAGAATTCCCTACATGTTTGGAAGGTCCTGCGCTCAAGTGGTATAATGGAATTGGCTGTGGAGATTCAAGCCAATAGTAATCGGTTAACGGAATGCCTCAAACGTACGTTTGGCAAAGTTGAGGATTCAGATGATGCTTTCCAACAATTGCATGCGATACGACAACATCCTGGTGAGTCTATTATGCGGTTCAGTATTAGGTTCGGGGATTTAGTTCGGCGTGCATATCCTAACATGCCTGAGCCCATTAAGCTCGGTATGTTATGGCCAACTATGCGACCCGAACTTGTTCGATTCGTTCGGGCTCTTCGTCCTACCACATTGGAGGAAGCTTTTGCACTAGCTCAACGTTTTGAGTTGGTGCCTAGTGAGGGCCGTGTTCCCCTTGGGTTACCTGCTCCTCTTGTTCAGCGTGCTGATCTAATGGAGGTTGATGCTGCTGCATATGTGCCCGCACGCAAGCTTTCGTGGTCGACCTCGGGGCCCACCCCGTGGACCACCTCCACGAAATCGTCCTGCACCTGCTCCAGTACCTGCCCGTGGTGGTCAAAATCCACGGATTCGTGACAGGAGGAATCGGAACAATGCAGGTCGACCCAATCAAGTTCATTGTTGGGCCTGTTGGGCGCCTGGACATACTTGGAGGGCATGCGATGTGTATCCTGATTGGCGTCCACCACATCCAGGCTGGCGACCATATGTTCCGGATGGTGTGCCTGTGGCGGCCATTATGGCTAATGATGAGCTTTCAGACGACGAAGCCTCTCTTGCAGGTGGATCTGTTGCGGAAAACGAGTAATCGTACGGGCGACGGAGGGATCCCGTGCGATGGAGACTTCACCTCCATGTTTTTTCCGCTATGCATATCAAGGTTTGCAAGTTCCACCAGATCATCCAGTTTCACATTTTCTGCACGGGTGAATGATCTTTCAGTCACAGTGCTTGTGATACAGGATCCAGTATGTTTCCATAACTGCTTCCTAGCGCATCGGTGCTCATTACCCTTAAGACGTGCAGATAAGGTCTTGCACATTTTATATGGTAATGGGCAGTCTCGTGCAGTATCACAGTACACCACTTTGACTACGCTGGTTATGGGTGCCAACTGTAAGTTTCCCTCTGGGTCTCTTAGGGTTGTCCCTTCCCAGGTCTTTGACATCATTCTGGGATGTGATTGGTTAAAGCAGTCGAAAGGTACATGTGATTTTTCACTCTCTCCTCCTGTATTACGCTTGGAGTCTGTGTCTTTGCAGTCTGTTCCTTTACGTCCAGAGAAGCTTGTTGCTGTTTGTATCACGCATACAGCTCCTTTGATTCCGGTCTTGGGGTGGTGTTCATCTCAACAGGTTCAAATGCCGGATCCGTCACCTGAGTGTCGAGCACACTGCATCGAACAACTTAAGAAACAGTATGCAAGTTTGTTCAAATTTGATCTGTCCCAAGGTGCACGTGTGAAGACTCGACACTGTATACCCACCGGCAATGCAAAGCCTTTCAAAGTCCCGGTTCGACGCAGGTCACCAAAGGAGTTATCAGCCATGCGAACAGCTGTTACTGATATGATTGGTAAACGAGTGTGTCGTCCGTCACGGAGTCCATGGGCATGTGAACCTCATTTGGTTCCCAAGCCTGATGGATCTCTCCGATTTTGTGTGGATTACCGACCTCTTAACGATGTTACCATCAAAGATGTCTATCCACTTCCGAACTCTGCCGATCTATTAGATCGTTTGGGTCAGAGTCGATGGTTTACTAAGTTGGATTTGGCATCAGGATATTGGCAGGTTCCTATGGCTGAGGAGGATATTCCAAAAACGGCCTTCCGGACACCATTTGGTCTTTACGAGTTTTTGGTCATGCCTTTTGGATTGACTTCAGCTCCTGCCACCTTTCAACGCATGATGGATGAGCTTCTTTCCGATATGCCTGATATCACTGCCGATTTTATCGACGATGTGCTCATTCATGGGTCTGGTTCTTGGGAGGATCACATTCGTGATGTACGGCGCGTTCTTGATCGATTTCGAGAAGTTGGCCTGAAGTTGAAACTTGAAAAGTGTGTGTTTGGTTCGACCGACACCACTTACTTGGGTTACCGTATATCTCGAGAGGGTTTACAGGTGGATCCAATGAAGTTGCGAGCTGTTCGAGAGTTCCCTCGTCCCGTACAGTACAGGAAGTCCAGCGTTTCTTGGGCACGGTGCAGTACTTGGGTCGATTCATCGATCATCTCACTGATCGAACTGCCCCTCTTCGGGAGTTAGTTCGTCCACAGGTATCTTTCAGGTGGACTCGCAGGTGTCAGCAGGCATTTGACCAGTTAAAAGAGTTCCTGACAACTCCACCATTGCTTCAATACCCAGATTTTACTCGTCCGTTCATTTTACGAGTAGATGCCTCAGATGTTGGTATTGGTGGTGTATTGATGCAAACTGATGCTGTGGATTCTTCAATTCGACACCCGGTGGCTTACATTAGTCGAGTACTCACGCCGGCTGAGCGGAATTATTCCACTACTGAAAAAGAATGCCTTGCTGCTGTTTGGGGTTTTGAACGACTTCATGCCTACTTACATGGGAGTGAAACACTTTTGGAGTGTGATCATGCTGCTGTCACTTCCTTAAAAACGGAAGAATTTAGTGGGTCGTGTAGCCAGATGGGCATTACGTCTCCAGTATATAACTTTAAGGTGGTGCACAGGCCTGGGCGAACAATGGTGGATGCGGATGCACTTTCTCGAGCACCCCTTTCTGATTCCACTTTGCCTGCTCATGCAGTCGCTGCAGCATTCGGTTTGATACAAGCCCCTCAGGTATTCGATGCCGACTTACCATCCTTGGAACAGTGGCAGGATGCCAAAAATGAACCTGGACGAGGCAATTACGGATGCGTTTGCAATCCTCTTCCGAACCTCGTTTCGACAATATCATGCTCAGTTTCGACTTCAGGATGGTTTATTGTATTTTATTGGGACAAATCCAGAGACAGATGGCGTTGGCTGTGCCCTCTACATATGTTCCACACCTTCTTCGAGCATATCATGATTCACCTATTGTTGGAGGTCATCTTGGTCACCAACGAGTGTTGGAGAAGCTCCGCAGATCCTTTTATTGGCCAGCATGCGTGGTGATGTGATCAGGTATATTCAAGTTGTCCCATTTGTCAAACTCGGAATTCCTCTACGACTCGGGCCATGGGGTGTTGAATCCATCAATGTCTCTCGCCCTTTTGAGTTAATTGCAGTGGATTTAATGGGACCTTTTCCACGTTCTTCTCAAGGTAACCAGTACATCATTGTCGTATCTGATTATTTAACTCGTGGGTGGAGGTTGGTGCTCTTCCGGATGCAACTGCCATGTCAACAGCTTTGTTTTGTTCGATAATGTGGTTTTGCAGCATTCTTGTCCAGAGCGGATGTTATCAGATAATGGCCCCGCTTTCATTGCAGAGGTATTCCGAGTGTTGTGTGAGAGGTTAGGGGTAAAACATCATTTGCCTCTCCATATCATCCACAAACTGATGGTTTGGTGGAGCGATTGAATCGGACCTTCAAGGGTATGATCTCGAAGTATGTGAACTTCAATCACACTGACTGGGATTGGTATTTGCGATGCTTGAGATTTGCTTATGTAACAGGCATTCAGAGTTCGATTGGTATCTCTCCATTCAAGGCATTGTATGGATATGATCCTAAGTTGCCTAGTGAATTGGGGTTATCATCGAATCTGCCACGTGCCGAGGATGCGAAAATGTGGGCTCGACATTTGGATGCTGTTTACCTCTTCTGCGTGCAGAGTCTGCTGAACATCTTGGTCGAGCTCAAATACAGCAACAATCTTCTTACAATGCACGACATCAAACCACCAGACTTGCTGACGGTGACTTAGTACTGGTACGTTTTCCCAAGCTAACTGCACCTGGGCTTGCAACTGGTTTATTACATAAGTGGCTTGGTCCCTACCGAGTTCTCCGAAAGGTTGGTCCTCAGGTGTATCAGGTACAGTTGGTGGGATCTCATGAGGTTGAATAGTTCACGTAGTTCGAATGAAACGGTTTGTTGTTCGAGACTCGTTGACTACATTCGGTCATACCTTAGATGGCCCAACTCACACGGATCCAGGACCATCAGATCCATCACCATCTACACAACCGCAGAGGGGGGATAATGTAAGATACTGTATATATGTAATGTAACGTATATACGCATGTGTATATACACACATGCATAGTGACACATGGGTGGTGATCTGGCCGCCATGTGTCAGCGCCACGTGTCGCATGTGTGCCACGTGGCAGGAGGTCTCTGTATATAAGCAGGGTTTTTGTAGCTTAATGGATCTGACATTTTTAATATATATCGGCTCTTTCACTATCACTATATAATAATACATAGCTTGGATATAATTTGGATACTTCGCACAAGCAAATATCGTCATCAACAGTACTTAATAGTATCAAAATCCTTTGTTTTATCTTATCACTTGTAATAAAACGTTGACAAAATTTGTTTAGACGGATTTCCTGTCCGTGTGTGTTGAAACGCATGTACGAACAAGGCTAGCTTAACGCGCTAAACGTTAACCATAGCTTTTCACACACGCTTGGACACGTCCTCTCCATCCCCACCGCCCATCAATCAACGTTCCAGATCTCTTTGGATCCCATAATCACCAAGAAGCAAGACGACGCCTTGTTGCAGATTCCTTGACACAATTGAGTAGATTATCGAATGCACCTTGCTTGCTGAAATATATCAATCTCAATCTGTGTGTGCACATTTCTGCACATGCTACAATGAATAAGCTCATCGATGTTATCCGTCACAGGATTTCCTCCGCCACGGACGAAGAGAGATCCAAACTATGGAGATACACAACATCGTACAGGGAGAACCTCTCACCGGAGTACAGCTTGAGGAGGGACAAGCTCCTCTCCTGTGTAAAGTTCACCGGTAAGAAACGGACTCCTATAAGGGTCCTTGTAGGCAAGGAGAGACAGGTGTTTCAGGTAGAGCCACAGATTCTGGACCATGGGATTGTTCAATGCTTGTTGGAGAGATCCAATATCAACGTATATGATCAATTCTCAGGGGAATCTCCTGTTTATCAAGAGGATATATTCCTCGACTGTGATGCTATACTGTTCGAGCACATCCTCTGGCTCCTTGACAAGGACGATCCGTCCCTCAGGAATTTCAATCTGGATGAGCTTATGGAGTTCTACACTTGATTGCATCTAAACTTTATTGTTTCACCAAAACTTAATGCTAAAACAAGGGCCAAATTTTAGACATGTCTATGGGTGGTGGTAGTTCAAGTATAGACAACAGCGTTCTTTCCTTTTTATGACACTGGTTAGGTGACTCTTTTTCACTTTTGGGCATGCAACAGATATGCTATACACACACGCATACACACACATGTGTGTGTGTATATATAAGCGTGTTATGAGACTGTGATAGATCTAGTGACAAACAGCTGTACGAATCCAACTTGTGCCTTGGTATAATCGTACATTCATTCTCGTCACATGGGGGAAAAGATGCACAAGAAGTCAAGGCTGCTTCACTGGCTTCTACAGAATACTAAGTAATTGAGAAATATTATATGAAAAGGATGCATTTCAAGGTGCGCGTGTATACAAGCCTAGATGACAGGTTTAATGGTGATATACATACCCATACATTATTAGAATGTGTAATAGGGATTACGGAGGAAGTCTTAAGAAAGAGATTGTATGTTCATTAATCGTAAGGTATGTACCTTATTTCGTCCTCCAGTTGGACACCAAACTCAGCTTTCACGCGCTGTTTAACAAGCGATATGAGAGACCGAATGTGGCTGGCCTTGGCTTGCCCAGTGTTGATGAGAAAGTTGGCATGAACCTCGGATATCTTGGCACCTCCAATCGTAAAGCCTTTGAGACCTGCTGCTTCTATTAGAGCCCCTGCCGAATCGCATCCTTCCCTGGGTTCCGGAATACACAACCTGCGCTTCGCTCGTTCACTGGCTGTGTCCGCTTTCTCCTGTGTAAAAACGTCGTTAAATAAATGAAGGCAACGGCCTACTGGAATGGGGATGTATGTGTGTACAGGTGTACAAAGAATCTCTCACTTTTCTTGTTCGAAACATAAGTTATAGTAAAGATTCCCTACCTCCCTCTCTCTCCATAAGGAATAAATATCACTAAACTTACGTACATGTATTTATGATATCCAGATACGTATCTAAAAACAATGCTGATTGTTTGACTAAGCGGGACCATTCTATATAGAGCCCAAAGTTACCTCGTCAAGTAGGTTCTCTGTCGTTCTCTGGCGTGACCACACGGTTGTAGCTGGAAGGTAGCCGAAACAATAGCTCCAAGGTCTGCCATTCTTTGGAAAGGCGACATTCTGTATCCGCAAAGGAGCTGGCCTCTCTCTTTCAGAAACTCATGTTTCTCCCCTTTGTTGTCAATGAACTCCACTGCCTTAAGAATATCCGATGTTTCCTACAGACAATCACCTCAAATTGGTAAGTGCAGATGTGTGTGTGTGGGTGTGTAAATCAACATAGTACACAAATAAAATACAGACTGTTACCCGTATAGCACACACACACAACACATCCGCACAACTAAGGATCGACCTGCCCATCTGCACCTGCGTTCATGAAAACGGCCCCGCCAACAGTCCCAGGAATCCCAGATGCGAACTCAAGTCCTGTGAAGCCTTCTTTTGAAGTCTGAATTCCCAGAACATTAAAGGGATAGCCACTACCAACACGGTATTGCCTTGACCATCGTCTTGGATGCTGCTGATTTGATTGTGAAGAACACAGCCGTTATATCCCCTGTCATCGAAAAGACAATTCGATCCTCTTCCCAGGACCAAGAACCGCAGGTTGTGTTCACGACAGTACCTAGCAAATTTTGTGGATGTCGAATTCGAGTGTTTCTCCACATAACCACCCACACCAGAGACAAGAGCTTAAGGGAATTAAATACCTGATGGATGAAACCAGCTGCATTTCGCTCTGAACTTCAGCAAAAAGCTTTGCAGGTCCTCCAATCCCCCAAGTGCAGAATTCACTAAGCCGCTTGCCGGAAACAAGCTCAGGAACCTGCTCAAAACCTTCTTTCCCATAGCCCACTACTCTCAATGTACAAGCTGACCTAACAACGCCCTCTCTACCTGTCTGGAGATCAAAAGCAGAACTGAAGCTGACCGCCATTACCAAAAAAACCCTACAATTCGCAGTGCCTCTAACACATTCCTAATTGAATTTTATTGTTGGACACTCAGACTCTCTTCGGAGCCATGTACTCGCAAGCGGTACAAGCAGGTGTATGTCGGATTGCCGTAATTCGATAGGACGTGCAGCCGGATCATATTCACCGGCGCTGTCAGGCTTATGCTCTTCGGTATGTCGAATATCTGAACACTCCCCTTCTCAAGATCATAAGTGAACTCACCGAGAAGTGTACTGTTGCTAGAATCGAAGAACTTGTTCAGTGAGTTCCGGTCACTCCATCCGTAGATGTGAAAATCCTTAGGTGCACTCCTCATATCATACGACACTCTCTGTTTGAACGTAAACGGACGTCATCAAAACTTAAAACTAGAACGAAATCAAGCAAGCCACGATTCAATACAAGAAACACTCAGAAATCCATCTTGAAACACGCAATGGGTTTACCTTTGACAAGTGTTCCAAAGTTACGGCTTCCGGATGAATGTGCGTCCGTAGCCGGATGTCGACCGTGACATTAGTGCCCTTTAGCGGAAGGCACTGACCAGGCTCTCCAAAGCTCGGCTTCAAAATTTTGTCCGCCATTGGGTGCCGACGAAATGCCCCAGGAACGACGTGAATTCCCAACTGTGTCCAATGCAGGCCTTGGAAGTACCCATCCGAATGATGAACAACCTTCCCTCCCCCACTTTCAACCGCATAGTCGACCCTCCCAATGCCGTCAGCAGCATGGGTCTCCAATTCGGCCAGCACCAACTTTCTTGCGGCAACCCGGACATCATCCAAGGTAATCGCTCGGTCACTTCCTTCACGAGCTCGCTCTTCTAATACCGTTTTGATGAGTTCCGCGGTCTCACTTTTGCTCATAAGATCGTCGCTGTAGAGCATTTTGAGCGTGTTGTCAACGTTGTTCACTTGGGCTTTCATCCGCCGCATCTCTGACTCCAGACCTTGGGTCTTCCAATTAATCTTCTCCTCCAGCTCCGTTCGGACACCGTAAACCTCCTTCCCAATCTTCTCGTCAACCAAGTCCAGCTGCACTTGCAACCACCTGCTCGTCTTCCGCATGTAATCCTCCACGTCAGATGCCTTTCCGACTGCTGGCACGTCCGGAAGCCTAGCACGCCCGTCCCTCAAGCCCAAGAGGAATGAAGCTATGCTAATAACTGCGACCAAGAGAAAGAGAATCTTCCAGAGCATGCGACCTCCTTTGACCCGCTTGTGCTGCTCCGACGAGTCTTCAAACAGCCTCCGAAGATTTTTCTTGGCAGAGGGTGATGGGGCAGATTTCGATTTGTCCTTGACAGCTAAAGCCTTTTCTTTGGAGGAAGCGACCGTTCTGCTGCTCCTGCGCTCGACATTGAGAGGCGTCGAGTGGAATTCTTTGGTAACGAAGTTGAAAGCGGGTAGGTTTTCAGGTTGCAGCTGCTGAGGCGCCGGCTCTACCGCGGCAGCAGCTTTGGTCCGTCGTCTGCTCTGCCTCACGCCGGCCATCAAAAATGCAATTTTTCAGCCCGCACCTGCTATGGAAAAATCATGTCATTTTCACAGAGAGGATCAATCACAAGAGACGAGCACAAATCCAGCATACAAGAAGCATGCAAAACATACCCGAACCAGCTCCGTGGATCATTCCTTCTCCAAACCGCAGGTTATTCAGCCGATCCTTCAAAATACGAAGAAGAGAGCATGAAACCTATGAAAGATCACGAAATGCTTTACCTCAGACGCACCGCTAGCAAGGCTCTCATCGTTCCCGAGCGCCACAGAGAACCCTAGCTTCTTCGATCATTGCCCATTTCAAACCAAGAAAAAAAAACAGAAACGTTCCATATCAAGCCATCTCACCGTTAAACATCCCACGGTCCAGATTTCATCTCAACTGGGAATCGGAATATTTCAATCGATTATGAAATAATTACAACGGCAATCTCCTTTGCAATAACGAAGAATGTAGCAAATGATAAGATGGATCGGGTAATTGCGGAGTAAACGGACCAGGACCGTCGGAATATGGACTTACTGGCCAGTGTTGATCAATCGCACTGTCGATTCCACCGTGCATTCCATGATGGAAAGGTCCAGGTAAAGGCCGTCCGTCGATTCCACTCCGTCTTTCTGGCATCCGACGGCGGGGACGCCTCTGTCCTGAAGTATTCGTACCGGCAAGGAATACCCTCTCCACATTCTCATGCATGAACCTCATAGCTCGCCATCTCAGCATCTCACTCAGCACCACATCGGCTCCATGCTGCTGCTGGCGGACCGAGTCTGTACGACGTGCCCGTGGACGTGGCGGGATGTTCCCAGGAACATCCGCGGCTGACGGACTGGATCCTCCCCCGGCCTCCCTGCCGTAGATCGGGATAACATCAGCATCCGACACGGCACCTTTGCAGACGGGGCACTCATCGTTGTGTGAGTGAACGTGTAGCCACTGGTATAAGCAAGGCCAGCAGAAGAGATGACCACAACTTGTCACTACAGGCTCCGTTGCAACATCAAAGCACACATTGCAATCGAAGAAGACCTCTTTACCCCCACCGCAGGAGCAGCTCTTCGAGTTATCTTCCCCACTGCCTGCATACCCCCCTTCAGCAGTGTTTCCAGAAGAAGCAGAAGCAGAGGTATTCTTCTTTGCACCACAGCTCTGATTCTGCTGGCGTGCCTTTGGAGCAACTGCCGGAGAACCTGCACCTGTAGCAACTACAGAGGACGAGGGTGGAAGTTGAGCCTCCCCTGTCGTTGATGGCACATGTTGTGATCGGTTCCTCCACCAAGTAGACTGTTCCTCCTGTTCCTCGTCCTGTTCTTCAGGGTCGATGAGAGCCACCTCAAGTTCATCGTCATCCTCCCGGAAATGCTCCTGCAACAAAGGGGAGAGATCCAAGTCCAAGTGGTGCCCAGAGTCTATGTCTGAGAAATCCATTCCCCAGAAAGGGGATTGCTGAAACTCGTGGTGATAACCAGAGAAGTCGATCTCACCCGGAGAAGGGGGAGTAGTGGGTGCGTCAAAGAAGAACCTCGCCCACGATGGCTGCGGAGGCGGTTTGGAACTACCTGCTGGAAGTTGAACATGGTGTTCGGGACTCCACCAGATGCTAGAGGCTGGAATGGAAACGGCGGAGGCGACGAGTCCATTGCGGGAGGAGGTGCCAGGTGCAGGTTCAGATCCAGAGAATCCATTGTATTTGCGAAGTGTGATAACGTGCTGCCGTGAGTGCCCTCCATGCTTCTGTAAAAGTGCTGATGGTCCTGGCAAACGAAGAGTTAATTAATAAGTGTTTAAATATCCATGTACAGCTGATGCTATTCCACATAGACGATGTATGTATAACAATGACTAGACTGTTTGTAATAACTTGAGCAACATGCATTGCTGTAACTCTACCATATTGGACTTTAATATATACTTGTGTGTGTAAAACTCTAAAATATTGGTTTAATCGGGCACACTAATAAGATCGATCTGCCTACAGTCATATCTAGCAATCTGTAGCGCCCACTTACCATGAACAGCTGGAAGCCCTAGTTCCAGGACTTGCACATTCCTTCTCTGAGAAAGAAGGAGAACTAATTAGACAAGAGAAACCGCTGAATCTAGCACTTACCACGATCTAGGCGGTCCGATTTGATCACCGACCGGGGAAGAATCTGCTCCGAAAGAGGAGCTTAGCGGATGCAAAGGCGGCGCCGGCGTACAGCGCCCAGACGAAGAGTGAGAATGTGAGCCTGGCAGTTAGGTAGAGCGCACCTGCGGCAACTGTGGACGCGATAGTGGCGACGAGCTTGTTCCAGATGGGGAACGCCATAGCTTCTTGTGACGGATGCGGCTACTCCTGCTTCCCCTCCGCATTGCCCAGACCCTAGCGCCTCGGGAAGAATGTCCTTCGCAGGAAGCCGCAATAATCTGTCAAACGGGCAAGAAGTGGCCATGGCTTGTTTCCAGACGGCTGTGGCGTCCCTTGGGCCCCGCATCGCCCCATTCTTTCAAAATCCAACGGCTCCGATCTTACATTTTTAACTTTAATCATACGGTTAATTATGCTAGTACTTAGGTGTGTATACATGTATGTATTATTAATGCATGCATAGACAAACAATATGAGCATATGTAATACTATTACAGTTTATTACATATATAATTATACATCAATATTATATTGATCCTAATTATTTTAACATTTTTTATCACAGTGTCAATTTTATGGTTTACTTATATATATAATATATGATTTCTTTTTGATTTTGAAGTTTAAATTTGACTTTATCAATGTAGATTTTGAACATCACGTTACGATCTCTCAAACTTCGCTTATAATTATTTTGAATATACTTATATAAGATTTTTTAATTTAAATTCAATTTTAAAATTAACCTAAGTTTTAATTTTTTAACGGTGGAGATCAAGCTCTTTATAAACATTCACCTAACAATCGTATAATTGTTTTGATGTATGCATTGGGTTTTTTTTCAATGAAGTTATTCATTAATATATATACACACACACACACATGAAATCTATACCCTGACATTTTATATATTGCAGTTTTATATTTTATACATTCAAATACAGTTTTAAAAACACATAAAACTTTTTATAATTAATTTGTAATTCATATTATTCAACTCCAAAATAAAACTAACTACACATATATACCACAATATAATATAACTATTTTAAAAATATGGTATTTACTAACATTTGCTTTATTCATTTTAATTTGTTATAAATTATATATATATATATATATATATATATATAGACACACACACACACACATATAATTTTATTCTATTTCTTTCCATTTTCCAAATAAATAAAATAATTAATATTTTCAATATTTTATATCATATATAATTTGGAAATAAATACATAAAAATTTATATATTAAACATTTTAGAAATAGTAGATAAAGTTTTTAAATTAAATTCTTTTTTTTTTTGTTTGGTAAAGTTTTAAGTGTTAAATTAAAGTGAAAATTACATTTATACGCCTGAAATTTATCATATTTTACATATATATCTTGAAACTTCAATTTAAAACTTTATAAATTTCAAAATTTAAAATTTAAAAACATTTTTAAAAGATCAATCAAAAATTATAATTAATTATATTTATTATATTTAGGTCCAAAATACAACCTATTAAACATATATATCACAATATAATATATTTAATTTTAAAAATATTCTATTTTTTACTATAATAATTTTTTGACATTTAACATTTAATAAACTTTAATTATTTCATTTGTAATATATTATGAATTGAAAATATATTTTTTAATTAATATTATTATTTTAAAATCAAAATATTATAATTAAAGTTTTTCAAAAGTATAAATATAAATTTATAACTTTTAAAGAAGTATATATGTAAATAAAATTTCTAAAGATATATATGTAAATATAATAAATATAAAGAGTATAAATGTAATTTTCCCTAAATTAAAATTTGTATTGGACTTTTTATATTATAATGAAGAATTACATATATGCATAAAATTATATATATGATTCTTACAGTTTTAAAAATTAAACTTACATCTTACTCTAAATAAATATTTTTTATTTACACATCAAATTTCAACACACTTTAAAACTTCATAAATTAAAATATAAATAATTTTAATTTTAAAATTAGCATTTAAGAATTTTATCCATTATAAAAGAAAAAAATTCTAAGAAATTATAAATAATAACAATTACTGTTCATGATAAATTTTCTATATTATTTGTAACAATGTTCAATCTAAATTTTATTTAAACGAAGTCAGATATTAGTTACTTCATTTAATCTTTAATGAAATATTCTTATAATATTTTAAATTTTTTTTGTGAAATTTGAAATTAAATAGAATGATATGAAATAAATACATTTATATTTAATCTTTAGAAAACTATAATGAATTATATAGATAAATAGATAGATAGACAGATCACAAATTGGAATAAAATATATCTAATAAGAAAATGTTAGTAAATGCCATAATCTTTTAAATAACCATATTGCAGTATATGATATGTGTAATTGATTATTGGAGTTAAATACTATGAATTACAAACTGATTATAAAATTTAATGTATTTTTTTAATATTTATTAACGTGCAATAAAGTTGTAATTTTAAAGGTATTATGTAAAAATAAGTATGTACTTTCCCTCTAATTTATTAGGTATATTCTGTTTTGGATTGGTATATATGCAATATTATGTAATTTCCCCTTTATTTAGCAGCTTAAGTAAGAATTGAATGAAATTTCATTAATATAAACTCTTTCTGGAATTAAGAAATTTGCTCAACTCTTAAATGAGCTTATTCCTTAGACCATTGTAGGTGAATGTGTGTGTGTTTGGCCCATATTTATAGGTGTATGTGTTGAGTTTTGAAGTAGTTATGTGATGTTCATGGATACACATACAACACACACACACACACACACACACACAAGAGCACATATGCAAACTCACGCACTTCATACATATAAGCTAGCAGTTGCAGCAAACATCAATTTACAACTCCTCTCTTTGTTATCCCTTTGAAGCAAGATGATCATCATGAAAAATGTCTTCACTTGCAAGCTATCTAGTATACATCTTCATATTTCCAAAGGACACAATGGGGAACTCAGTTGTGTTGTTCCCAGTTTTTCTCCTTGGCTTTGCAATCTCTTTAGTACCAGCCTCTTCCTCAAAGGTGTGCGTGTGCGCGTGTGTTTGTGCGTGCGTGCGTGTGACACATCTATATAATAAAAATTGGCTTGTTTTTATCATTTCAGAGCTACATTGTGTATCTCGGTAGTAATTCAGAAGGATTGAGCAAGGAAAAGCTGGTTAAGTCTCATCAAAACTTGTTAAAACCTGTTCTCAATAGGTATACATGTAAATCTAATAATCGTGTGTGTGTGTGCGCGTGTGCATTTATAAGATTTTTTATTTGCAGTGCAAAGGCAGCTCAGAAAGCTATTATATACAGTTACACTCATGGATTTAATGGATTTGCTGCTAAACTTCTTGCTGAAGATGCTAAAACCCTCTCACGTACTCTCTCTCTCTCTCTCTCTCTCTCTCTCTCTCTCTCTCTCTCTCTCTCTCTCTCTCTCTCTCACACACACACACACACACACACACGCTAAGTATGTATATATGTTTATTTAGAGATGCCTGGAGTTCTGTCAATCTTCCGCAA
The DNA here is from genome assembly GCA_003024785.1 of Selaginella tamariscina. Lineage (NCBI taxonomy): Eukaryota > Viridiplantae > Streptophyta > Lycopodiopsida > Selaginellales > Selaginellaceae > Selaginella > Selaginella tamariscina. The sequence goes on from PUQB01000133.1 coordinate 220,771, forward strand.
CAAGAAGAATTCTGTACATACAACGCGTTCATGGGAGTTTATGGGATTGGAGAGAGAAGGAAATGTTCCACCAACCTCTCTTTGGAACAAATCGACCTTTGGGAGGGATATCATTATTGGATCCGTTGATACAGGTAAAGTTTAGTTTAACATAATATGAGTTATGTACTAATTATATAGTTTCAGGGATCTGGCCAGAGTCAGAGAGCTTTAACGACGACGGGATCGGTTCGATACCCACTAAGTGGAAAGGAACTTGCGTAAGTGGCGCTGCTTTCAACGTGTGGAACTGTAACAAGTTGAGATTATTTACGATTTAAAACTACATAATCCAGTTTAATTTATTTCATTTTACAGGAAACTTATTGGTGCAAAGTATTATATCAAAGGCTTTGAGATGGAAAATGGGCCTTTAAATATATCTTCAGATTTTAAATCTCCCCGAGACAAGGTTGGTCATGGAACACACACGGCCTCTACAGCAGCAGGGAGGTTTGTTCCAGCAGCAAACTTACTCAGTTTTGGAAATGGGTAAATTCCAGTTAAATTTATTTAACATAGCCTAGTAAAATCATTTAATTTTTACTGCAACATTTATAGAACTGCTAAAGGAGGTGCAGCCCTTGCAAGGATATCAATCTACAAAGTTTGCTGGCAAAACGGTCTGCATTTCTTAATCAAAGTGTTAATTTCAGATTAACAATTGTTTAATACGTAGTTATACAAACTGCAGGTGAATCAAGTGATTGCTACGATGCAGACATATTAGCAGCAATGGATGATGCTATTAAAGATGGTGTTGATGTACTAACACTCTCACTTGGTCCAGCAGTTCCTCTTCAGCAGCTATTTGAAGATGGCATTGCTGTAGGAGCTTACCATGCAGTGCAAAAGGGCATACCTGTGATTTGCTCCGCTGGTAACTAGCGTGCGTGTGCGTGTGTGCGTGTGTGCGTGTGTAACCTTGTTTTGTTAGGAAACGATGGTCCATTGCCAGGAAGTGTAGGAAATGTAGCACCTTGGATACTTACTGTTGCTGCCAGTACTATTGATCGTGAATTTCGTTCTTACATTGTTCTGGGTGATAATACAACTTACAAGGTCTCTCTCTCTCTCCCTCTCACACACACACGCATCCGTAACGAATCTGCGTTTAGGGGTATAGCATATCTGATTCCAAGCTTGACAATGGACTTTATATTCTATTGTCTTTGGAGGTGATATTCCTGCTGCTCCTGCGAAAGCTTCAGACAGGTATAATTCAGTATGTAACACACACACACGCGCACGCACACACCTCAATGTGTTACTACACAGGAGTAATTTGTTTTTGTTTACAGTGTTGTATGCAGCAATGGCTCACTTGATGTTGAAAAGGCTAAAGGGAAGATCGTGGTGTGTTTACGTGGCGGCTCAACCAGTAGTGTTTCTAAGGGCCAGACTGTACGTTTAGCTGGCGGCGTAGGAATGGTTCTAGTTAATTCACAGTCAGACGAAGTTGACACGTCAGCTGAACCTGATCTTCTACCTTCAATATACGTGGCTGCAAGGTCTGGAGCGGCCATCCTTGCTTACTTGAATTCTACAAGGTAATATATATTTCTACACACACGCACGCACGTGTATGTGTACTATGCATAATATACACATTTGTCATCCAGCACGCCAACTGCAACAATCACAGGAGCAACAACATTCCTGCCTGTGAAGCCAGCTCCAACAATGGCACCATTCTCATCGCAAGGACCAAACGCACTTATTCCAGAGATTCTAAAGGTGTGCGTGTGCGTGTGTGCGTGCGTGCGTGTAAGCTTTTTGTTTTCAGCCTGACGTTACTGCACCCGGGGTGAACATTCTAGCAGCATATACTGGAGCATCATCACCAACAGGACTTCCAAACGACACCCGAGTGGTAAAGTTCAACGTGTATTCAGGCACATCTATGTCTTGTCCCCATGTTGCCGGCATTGCTGCAAATCTTAAATCTCTTCATCCTGATTGGAGCCCTGCTGCCATCAAGTCAGCTATCATGACAACAGGCAAGTTTTAACTGCAATTCTTGTCAACTGCACATGAACATTGAGATGTGTTTTGAACAGCAAATGCTCATGACAACAGAGAGCAGCTGATTCTCGCTAGTGATTCACATCTTGCCGGCCCGTTCAACTTCGGATCAGGCCATCTTAATCCCAATGCAGCAGCGGATCCTGGTCTTGTCTACGATCTAGCACCACAGGATTACGCTCTCTTGCTTTGCAGCCTTAAATACAGCAGCCAAGCCATCAAACCACTTGTCGGTCAAAACTTCTCATGTCCCACTGCAGGTAATTCATAACACGCACACGCACACGTACACGCACTGAGTATGCCATATCTTCCAGTTCCAGAAGTGAGCAGTTTCAACTATCCCACAATATCAATCTCAAAACTTAGCTACTATGCAAGTGTGACAAGAACTCTCACAAACGTCGGAGACTGCTCATCGACTTACCAAGTCTTTGTAAAGCCGCCAGCAGGAGTGATTGTAATCCGTGAGCCCTCAAAGGCTTACATTCTCAGGGATTGGTCAGAAACAGTCTTATACAGTGATCTTCTCTGTGAAGAAAGCGTCTAGTGGTGGCTATGTATTTGGGTACCTCATTTGGAGCGATGGTAAACACCAAGTGAGAAGCTCCATTGCCGTCAACGTTATAAACCAAGCTCACAATATCTACGAAGCTAGACAAGTTCTCTAAGAATGTGTATATGTGCGTGTGTGTGTGATAGTATTGCAAGTATAACATAATTGTTAATTTAATGTTCTTGGAGATAAATTTTTCCAGTTTTCTAGTATTGGGCAAAGAGTCACTCTTCCAAGCTACCAAGTTTACAAAAACCAAGCTAAGCTTTGTAAGGTCTTGCATGGTATCTTGATCCATGAGCTGTATCTTCTACGTACTGTATTCTCCAGCGTATCCATCTTGATATGCAGAAAACCCAGACTTGCTACATTCCAAGAGTGTGTTGAGCCTTGCAACTCGAACAAATAAGAAAACCAAGCAGAAAAAGATAAATGTAGAAAATGCAAATGAAAGAAAAGAGAAGAGGGGAAAAAACAGTAAAGAAAACCAAGCACCTCCATGGTATGTATATGTATTCTAGGCTCTCCTGGGTTTTGCATATGGATACGGCGTACTAAATGGGTGTGCAACCGGGAGAACCCGCAGAAGAACGTAGAGTGAGACGATCAGCTGTGACCCGTATATTGCTAGCAATCTGTATTTCTTCACTGAGTACGTCAGGTATATCTCAAACAGCAACGGAACCTGTATATACACAACTCACATATCAACTGTGTGTGTGTGTGTGCGACATTGTGTATGTACACATACAACAAGATATATATAGATAATGGGGTATAGCTAATTACCAGACTGGTCGAGGAATGAACTCCATACAAAATGCCTGTTAATCTTCCCCAGTCTTTACCTGCAGGTAACGAAATGGGTTATTGTCTACTTGTGTTGTCAAAAATGTTCAGACTTAACACAACATTGTGTGTGTGTGTGTGTGTGTGTTCCATAGTAGAAAGCCCTGGCGTTAAGGAGGAGCAAAGGGAGCTTGAACAAGAGGTCAGCCCAAGTGATGCCCTTGAAATAGGGAGGCATATCCCGCATGAAGAAGTCACCATTAGCACGAATATGCCACTTGACGAGACCCTGGAGGAACTTGGGGTAGATCCACAGCGGGAGGACGGCTTGGGACTCGAGCAACAAGACAATGGGGATGTTCACCAGAAGAGAGAGAACAACTATGACGTCTAGGGGCCGTCTCCTCGGTGGAAGCCCTCTCCTCTGAGCCATTCAACAAGAAGAAGAAAGAGCGTCTTCTATCCTCTTTTTCTTCTTCCTTCTCCTTCTTCTACTTGTCGATTTACAAGATTCTACTACTGCTGCTGCTACACTGCTTACTTGCCTCCATTTCTTGTACGTCCTCGCCGCATTTGTCAGACTCATTCATCCGGAAGAACGCCACCGTGAAAAACTGCTGCCCTAATTTTTTTCATTTCTTCTTTCTGTAACAGAAGGCGCGGCCCTTGGCTCCCCGGATTGCTGACGTGGCAACTCCACTTGCCGCGATTCGAACCTGCCTCTTTCATTTACTTAATGCAATACCTGGTTGACAATAATTATATATTGGATATATTTAATATTTCACCTGCACCGCCTTTTAAAGCATATACACCCACCCACAAACAAACACGTACGTGTGTATATATATATGTGCATGCACAGAATCTTATAGAAAAGACGTCTAGCAGAATAGGTATCAAAACTGATGGACCCAAGAATTCAGGAAAACACAAAAGTCTATAGAATACATTTTAATAATTGTAAGACACGCACACGCACACGGACACGCACGCACAGTTCATTGATTTGACACAAATAAGATTGATTAAAGCTTCAAAAAGCAGATCGAGCTATACATAGATAAAATATATACTAGAATCTCGGTTCTAGGAGAAAATAAAATAAAAAAAAATAGATAAACATAATAATAAACACCTAAAAACCTACACAAAGAGTCACCCCTGCTTCACAGGCTCCATGTTCACAGCACGCTCAATCTTCTCCTTAGGCAAGAAAGGCACATAATCAGCAAATGGCACCTTGTTCTCCTTAAGCGTGATCACCAACCCGTTGAACTTGTCCACCCCGTAGAGAGCCGCCGGAGCAGCCATGTGTACAACCTGTGGGAAAACAGGCATCTTGAGTGCCGTCTGCCATGCCTTGTAAGACAGCTCCTCTGCATACGGTTCGTATTTCACGTAGTATTCCCGTACACTCTCGTATACACCTCTGTTCTGTACGTCCTCCACCGCCGTATATGCCTTGTCTGGCAAATACTGTTTCACAACCCCCAATAACTCATCAACCTGTGGAAAGAGAGAATGAGAGAGAGAGAGAGATACGCACGCAACTACACTGATAATTGCATGACAATATTATCCACTAATATATAATATGATCATCACGTCAACATATGTACAGATGTAAGTAACAACACCGACTCAGCAAAGCTATTAAAACTGAATAATACGACATCATATCTTATTTAGCTGATGTTTGCAATAAAAAACAAATGTACCGTTTGTATAATAGGAACTCTATGTTTGTATAACCAAGATGTAATAACTAAATGTATATGATGAATACACATACCTTGCTGTCTACAAACACGAGAAGCTCAGCTGGTTTACCCTCTATCTTGTGAAAAACAGGACCCACGACAGTCTTCACGGTTCCTTCAACGCTGTCCACGCCGGGCTTAAGGGGACCCGAATTCTCCTTGGCGAATTCATATAGAGAAGCGATCAGAACTGTGACCTTGTGGAAGATCACATAGACAAACCCGACATACTTGAGACTTGGCTCCTGCGAAACATAAAATCTTTAGAAACCCTTCATCGATTGTCTGTTGGGTTCTCTAAGTGCTATGAAGAACAGAAGGAGAAAAAATTTTTCATCTGAATTCTGCATGTGTGTATGTGTGGAATACCTGACGAGCTTCAATTGTAATGTTCTGTTCTCCGTCAGCTGCCATTGTTTTCTGCAGAAACCACCATAAAAGAATCAGAAAAAGAAGAGATTTTTGCTCGATCAAAATGTGGGTTTTCGAGAAATCATGGTGATTTCATACAATTAGAGAAAACCCAGTTGCGAATTGGATGAAAAACCGCGCAGACAATCCGAAGAGCCCAAGCACAACAAATAAGAGTGCAAGAACATATTATATATATATGTATATGTACCCGAAAAAATATCGTAGCCGTCGAGAGACTGACGGATCAGAAGGCGCCAGTTGGCACACAGCACACACACTTTCTGGAAGGATCCTACGGCTATTTGAAAGGCGGTGGACGTACTGACGCGTTGCCCATAGACAGATTCGAACTCGCGGTGTTTACCACGCGAATATACATGTAAATATCCTTATCTGATTTCCCGGCATGGACCTACAGGCGAATGCTTACAGGTAGAAAGAGCTATACAATCTAATATATCTATATATTTTAATTCTATTTTCTTGTAATAAGTCTAATGAGCAATTTTATGCATAGTAAACAACAAAAATCTTATTATTATTATTATTATTATGCAGTGTATATTACAATAGAAACTGTTCATTTACAAACTCGAGGAAGAGAATTGTTGTAAATGTGGCTTCGAGAAGGGCTTTACTCTCTGCAGTACCATTGTTGGCACCATATACTCGTACATTTGCAGCTCCTGAGCCCCCTAAGTGTGTGCGCGCCCGCGGTGTGTTTATTGTATAATATGGTAAACTAACTCATTGATTTAATAAAGGTTTCGTAAAACACCAAGTGGCCTTAAGATCCAAGGTGTGTGTGTGTGTGTGTGTGTGAAAATTACTCGTATTCATCTGCTACATTTTCTTGTAGAGGTTTTAGAAGGATATGGACCGAAGCTCATGAAGGCCAGACAGTGGAATTTAATTATGTATGCAGAAGATCAAATGGATACTATGTATACAGGTTTAATATAGATGTATGTATATATTAAATATATGACATTCAATATGTTTAATATCAGCACTATGGATTTATTCAACAAGGATAATCATCCAGTTACATTCACTCTGGGTGAAGGAAAGGTTAAACTAGTTTATATTTGCTTTAGAACACTGCTACTTAAACTCGCTGTTTGCAGCTGGTAAAGGGATTAGAAGAAGTGATCATGGGTATGAAAGCAGGAGGTATAAACATTTCTAGTTTTAGTTTAATTAAACATTAACATCGGTTTTGTTTAAGGTAAGAGACGAGCGCTTATACCACCTGAAAGGGATATACTATGCCTAATCTTGAACCTCAACCTCAAGAGGTTCTCTCTCTCTCTCTCTCTCTCTCTCTCTCTCTCTATATATATATATATATATATAAGAGAGAGAGAGAGAGAGACAGAGAGAGATATAACATTTACGATTCAGTTTGGTCCAAGAAGAAGCTCATGGCGCATGCTAAAGAAGCACTTGTGTTTGAAGTGCAGCTGGTTAAAATCGAATAATGCTAGGAATATACTTAAGCAAAAAGGTTAGGGGAAGCAGGTATTTATAGATTGAGTCCCTAACCCTAGTCCGTGTTAGAGGCGAGATGAAGTATATAGCAGCTTATCTCTTGGCAAGCCTTGGTGAGGGTGTAGCCAAGCCAACTGAGCAGAAGGTGCGTGAAATCCTGTCTTCGGTGGCAGCAGACATTGATGAGGAGATGATGCGCTTGTTATTTAAATCTGTAGAAGGGCGCGATCTTAAGGAATTGATGAACTTGGGTATGGAGAAGTTTGCTGTGGTTGGTTCTGGCATGGGTGCTCCTGTTTCTGGTGGGGTTGCTGCTGCTGAGGTTTCTGCAGCTGCTCCAGTTGAGGCAGAGGATAAGAAGGAGAAGGAGAAGGAGAAAGAGAGAAAGAAAAGGAAGAAGAGGAGGAGGATGACGGCTTGGGATTTGATATTTTTGGCGATATGTAAGAATATATTTCCTCCGTACTTGAATGAAATCGAATGAATGGAATATGTGTCTCATGTTTGTGTGTGTGTGTGTGTGTGTAAATTTGAAATGACTTTCTTCGCTAACAATCTTAAGCTGAAAGTCAGCACGAATCTCGTTTCGTGTGTGTGTGAGAGAGAGAAATATGGACTCAGTACCATAATTTAAATTTTGGTTAAACGTCCAAAGAAATATAGAGTCATGTCGAAAGCATAAATCTTATTATAACAATTTCGTACCTTAGAAAATTTAATATTAAGCAAGTCGTTACAGAAGTTTATATGTAACTTAACAAGTATGTTTCACGATCAAAAGTTACTGTACAAGATAAATTAAAAATATAAAAAGTCGTTGTAGTATAGTGGTGAGTATTTTGCCTGTCACGCGAACGACCCGGGTTCGATCCCCGGCAACGGCGAATTTTTATTAATCATTTATTTTATGGTATTTTTTATATGATTCGGATAATATTTATTTATATGGCACGTATTTACCATAGTTACCTTACACTATGGTAAATACGTAGGTTACCTTACACTATTCATTTATTATGATTTTTATTTATTTACTTTATGGTATTTATTTATATGATTTGGATAATATTTATTTATATGGTTATTCATTTGTTATGACCATGAGTACCCGGATTCGATCCCCGCCAACGGCGATTTATTCTTTACATTTATTAGGCCGTCCCCGTTCGATCCCGGCAACGGCGAATTTTAATGGCCATTCATTATATGGTATTTATTATATGATGTGGATAATATTTATTTATATCGCTATTCATTTATTATGATATTTATTTATATATTTACCATATCGTTGTTCTGAGTATGTTTGAAGTAGCATAAAATGTATATTATTATGATATATATGATAATATTTATTTATACGAAGTAACATAAAATATATACATTTTTTAACATTTTTATATACCGGTTACCACAGAGCACAAGATATCCGACAGGGAAATGGAAGTTAAAAGCTGCTCCAGACTCATAACATACGTCCTGCATACATATATAATATACATACCGTTGCTTAACTATTATTTACAAGGAAAAAATTGCAGACTCAGAAAGCATCTGGAATTGAACACACACACAACATTATACACACACACACACACAGAGCAGCCAAGTGTAAAAGTAAAATGAATAATTAAACAGTACCTTAAACCATGGTAATAATTACAAATAGAATTTTATAATAACCATTGAAATCATATTAACTTGTGACTTATATGAATACAATAGATTAGTTCACAAGCCAACCAGAGCTCACCAGGCGTCTACTTCATATACTTGTTGAGGAACTTGCGATGGAAATCATTCCTGATGGTATCATTGATGAAACGCTTCACAGCCTTCGTCTCACCTCTCGCCTGATGCTTGAACACAACATCATCATCCCATCTCCTCTTCACAGCAAACGACCCAGCAGAAGGATTCAGAAGTGGGTTTCCCCGGATCAGTTCTGCTTCCTTGGCCTTTGCATCCTCCATTTGCTTCTCCCTCTCCTTCCTAAGCTTCTCCGCAGCATGCTCTTTCCGGATCCGCTCCAGCTCCGCAAGCAGCTGTGCAGTGTCATCCTCGTCATCATCGTCTTTCTCATCCTCGCTCTTTTCATCCTCGTCGTCTGAATCGTCCGCATCTAAGCTCTTGGGAGGAGGCTTCTTCTCCTCCCGATACCCTATGAGCTTCGGCTTACCATGAGGCGCTTCGAATTCCTTACCCGGCTGCTGCTTGAAATGCTTGTGCTCGCGCTCCTCAAGCTCCAATTTGAGATCCTTCTTCCGGAGCTCCTCTGTCGTTCCCTGACCTTCCTTCCTCGTCTTCAGAACTGTGTGAGACGCCAAATCCCGGGCCGAGAATTTCTGTGACGGCCCGAACATGCGCGCTCCTCCCTGCTCCTGGCCTCCCTTGGCCGGCGCCCATGTCGGCCTCGCTGCCGTCGTCATTCCTTCCTAAGAACCCTAACGCCAAGAACCCTAACCGGAGTTTCGATTCGCCTTTTTGCCCTTTAATTAACTCCGTAGGGTTTAGGGTTCTTGGACTTGAAGAATGAATGCGGAGAGCTGGTGCAGCTGCGAGGCGGATCAAGAATTTCAGGAAGCGCTTCCCGGATTTCTACGAGTCCGCCACCGAGGTGAGTCTCACGAGCCGCACAGTTGCGGCTTTGAAAGCATGCAGCTTTCTGAGGGACATAGAATCCGGGAGAAGCATACACGCAGGGGCGGAGTTCGATGTATACGTCTGCACCACGCTCATGGACATGTACTTGAAATGTGGGAGCTTGATGGATGCGCAAGCGGTTTTCAACAGAATGCCGTGCCATAACTTGGTCTCGTGGAATACTATGCTCTTGGGATTAGCTGAGAACAGTGAAGGAGAACATGCACTGAGCATGTTCGTTCAGCTGGTTGGGATCTCTGAACCAGATCCTCGGACTTTCGTTGCAGCTCTGAAGGCATGCACTGATCTGTCATCCAGGGAACAGAGCTTAGAGAGCCATGGGAGGTCAGTGAAGGTTCAGACTCTAAGGAGAGGATGGAAATCCATTGTTGGGCAATAAGTACGGGCTGTGCAGAAGAGATTTATGTAGCAAGCAGCCTGGTCGATGTATATGCGAAATGCGGGAGCACGGTAGACTCGCGAAGAGTGTTTGATAAAACGGATGTGCATAACGTGGTGCTATGGAATGCGTTATTGATGGGTTATGTGCAAAACAGGGAGGCACGGCTTGCTCTGGAAACCTTCAGATGCATGTCTTGTGACCCGGATGTGCTTAGTTTTGTGGGGGCACTCAAAGCGTGTACCAGCTTGGCAGAAGAAGAGGAAGGTGTGATGCTTGATGGGAAGTTCATTAAGAGACAGTCTCTAGAAGATGGGATGAGTATCCACTCTCAAGCTGCGAAGAATGGGCTTGAGACAGACTTCATGTTAATGAACACACTAATAGACATGTATGCAAGCTGTGGGAGTGTCTTAGGCTCAAGACGGGTGTTCGATGGGATGAGGTTTCATAATGTGGTGTCCTGGAATGCCTTGCTAATGGGATATGCGATGAATGGAGATGAAGCTCTTGTTCTAGATTTGTTCTCCTGCATCACATGTGATCGAGATGCACGGTCTTTTGTTGCAGTTGTTAAGGCATGCACGAAGAGCTCGTACTATCTAGAAAATGGCAGATCTTTCCACAAGGAAGCTGTAGAAAGTGGATGTGACTCAGATGTTTTTCTAGCAAGCAGTTTGGTAGACATGTACGCGAAATGTGGTAGCATGGTTGATGCACGCAGGGTGTTTGACGGGATGGACTATAAAATACGGTCACTTGGAACGCTTTGATGCAGGGTTACATAGAGAATGGACAAGCAGATGTGGCACTCAAACTGTTCAAAAGTATGCACTCTGTGGATTCTCTGTCTTTCATTGTTGCGTTGAAAGTCTTGTATTGCTTTAGCCGAGGAAGAAGCTGGTAATGAAATGGGGGGAATGCTTGTGAAGCTGGCCTCATTGAACGAATGTATGGAGATACACATCCGAGCTAAAATGTGTGGATACGACTCCTCAATCTCTTTCAAGAACATACTGGTTGCTAGTTACATGAAATCCGGGAGCCTCATTGATGCTCGCAGTGTCTTCGATAGGATGGAAAAGCAGGACTTAGTTTCCTGGAACACATTATTACTGGGATATGTGGAAAATGGCGGAGGAGAAATTGCTTTAAACATCTTCTCATGTATGGAACTCCATCCCGATGGACGAACTTTTGTTGCTGCACTCAAGGCTTACAGCAGTTTTCCTGAGAAAGAGGTACTCTACACACACACATGTGTGTGTGTGTGTAATGCATCCGCCCTTCGTGTTTACAGCTGAAAGAGAGTGGAGAGCTTTTGAAGAAAGTTAAGGAGCTTGAGACTCGTGCAGCGCGATGCAATGTGGATATCGATGTGTTCCTGGCAAGCAGTTTGGTGGATATTTATTCAAAGTGTGGAAGCATGGTGTATGCAAACAGGGTGTTTGAGAGGATGGACAGGAAAGATGTGGCCTTATGGAATGCATTGATGTTGGGATACGTTGAGAATGGGGAACCGGAGTGTGCTTTGAATGCACTAGAGAGGATGCGGCTTGAAGGGTATGTTCCAGACGCTCAAACTTTGGCTTCAATATTAAAAGCCTTCGGCAGTGTGGTGGACTTGACAGGTGGTAGAAGCATTCACTCCGTAGTTTGCAAGGCGGGTTTAGAACAGACGCACTTATGGAGCTGTCCCTGGTCGACTTTTATGCAAAATGTGGGACTATGGTCTGTGCTCAACAGGTTTTTGACATGACTTCGGCAAATTTAGTCACAATATGGAATACACTTGTAGCAGGATATAGTTCTCAGGGAGAGTACAGCATGTTATGGAGGTTTTTCACAGAATGCAGGATGAAGGTCTTCGTCCGGACACAGTGACATGGCTATGCATTCTTACAGCATGCAATCATGCAGGGCTTGTTGAAGAAGGCAAGAGTGTTTTCATATAATGAGTTTGAGATACAATTTTGCTCCTTGCATTGAACACTATCATTGCTTGGTTGATCTTCTGGGAAGGGCAAATAAGGTTGAGGAAGTTATGGTTGTGCTTGAGGCTATGCCTTACAAGGCGGATGAAGTTACATGGACAACGGTGTTAAGTGCTTGCTCTAAGTGGAAGAACGTTGGGTTAGGCAAGGTTGCTTTTGAATCTCTGGTAAAGCTCGATGGGAAGGATAGTGCAGCTTATACACTCATGTCCAATGCATACAAGTGACTTGGCTTACGTGTCCCAGTTAGAATCGTCCACAGAATATTCACTTATTCTCATCATCATGGGTGAGCTTAATTCCTGCTCCAGCCGACTCCAGGGAATTAAGGGATGCACTTCGGGCTATGGAAACACTATAAGAGAGGATAAAGGAAGTGCCAGGGATTTTCTTTCTGCACTGAAGCAATGTAGCAAGGCAGGGGACTTGGAGAGCGGGAAAAAACTTCATCTCGATGCCATTGCAGCCAATTGTCACACCAACAAGTACGTAGCTGCTGCGTTGATCAGCATGTATATGAAATGCGGTAGTGTAGAGCGGGCTCGACAAGTCTTTAACAGCAAGACTGACCGAGATGTTGTTATGTGGAATTGTCTCATATTGGGATACGTGGAGAATGGGGAAAGCTCCGTAGCTAGTGACTTATTCACCAACATGGACTCTAAGCCGGACAGTTTTACGTATGTGGCTGCACTTAAGGTAAGTTAATAGATAAGAATTATTAACTATGTTATTTAACGTTATTAATAACTTTTAAGGCATACGCAAGCCTGGCTACAGAGAGGAAGTCCGAGAAGCAGATTTTTCTGCGGGAGGGAATTGCTATTCATGAACAACTCAAAGCTTGTGGATACGACTCCGACGTATTTGTGGCAACCACTTTGGTGGACATGTACTGCAAGTGTGGGAGCGTGCAGCACGCGCAGGCGGTCTTTCGCAAGATTCTCCATCCTAATGTTGTTACATGGACATGTCTCATTCTAGGATACGTAGAGAATGGGGAGAACTCCGTGGCTATGGAGCTGTTCAACCATATGGACTGTGAACCGAACCATGTCACATATGTTGCTGCACTCAAGGCGTGTGCCGGATTAGCCAGTGCGAAAGAGTCGGATAAACAGTTATGTCTCGAGAAGGGCATTGCTATTCACGAGCAAGTCAAGCAGCGGGGTTTTGATTCCGACATAGCCGTGGCGACCACCATAGTAGACATGTATAGCAAATGCGGGAGCATGCAGCGTGCCCACGGCATTTTCAACAGTATTCTTCATCCAACGTCGTGACTTGGAACTGCCTTATTCTTGGATACGTTGAAGACGGTAAGAGCTCTATAGCTATGAAGTTGTTCTCGAGCATGGACTGTGAACCAGATCATATTACGTATATCTCCGTGCTCAAGGCATGTGCAAGCTTAGCTAGTGAGAGAGAGTCAGACAAGCAGATTTGCCTAGAGAAGGGGGTGTGCATCCATAGAGAACTCAGGGAACGTGGATATGAATCCAACATAGTTGTGGTGAACACCTTGATAGACATGTATAGCAAATGTGCGAACTTGCGTATCGCTAAGGAGGTCTTTGATAAGACGACTACGAGGGACATTGTCACTTGGAACTGCCTTATTCTAGGATGCCTGGAGAACGAGGAGCCTTCTTTAGCATTGGACTTGTTCATGCGGATAGACTGTGAACCAAACCACATTACTTATACTGCTGCACTCAAGGCATGTTCAGGGATCAGTTTGGAGAGGATTCTCATGGTTCACAGCAAAGCGAAGGAACATGGATTTGATTCGAACACGGTTGTGGCGAACACTCTGGTGGATGTGTACAGCAAGTGTGGTAGCATGCACCATGCAAAGTTGTGTTTGACGGCTCACGCACAAGGACGTTGTCACCTGGACGTCTCTCATAACGGGATATGTGGAAAACGGGGAGAATTCCAAAGCACTGGATTTATTTCTAAGCATGAGTTGTGAACCGAACCACGTTACATATATTGCTGCCCTCAAGGCGTGCAGTTCCCAGGTGGATTACGAGTTGGCCAGCTGATTCATACCAGGGTTTGTAGGATTGGAATGGAGCAGCACGAAATGCTGGCAAGTGTGTTGCTGGATTTCTATAGCAAGTGTGCGAGCATGACCAAAGCCGAAGAGCTGTTCAATAGCATGCACTCTCAAAACGTGGTTCCATGGACTTGTTTGATAGCAGGATACAGCTCACTCTGTGACTTCCGTCGGGTGTCTAGTTTGGTACGGAACGCTCACGAAGCTGGTGTACGGATGAACGAGATCACGTTTCTGTGTATTCTTACTGCTTGCAGCCATGCTGGTCTTGTGAAGGAAGGTAGAGTATACTTTGAATCCATGTCTAAGTATGGGATCAGTCCGACAGTGGAACACTATAACTGCATGGTTGACATGTTAGGGAGAGCAACAGATTGGAGGAGGCATTATGTATTATCAATAACATGTCTTTTGAAGCTACCGATGTTACATGGAGGACTTTGCTAGGGGCATGTAGAAAATGGAAGAATATGCAAGTGGGTAAGGTTGCTTTCGATGCCCTAGTAAGTAGAGGGGTAAGGGATACATCTGCCTATGTATTGATGGGTGATGTATATGGGAGTGTTCACTAGGGTATGCGTGAATATATCATTCCGATCCCGTGACAAACAGATACTTAAACACTAAACTACAACTACCACTAAGTTATATGCATTTGAAATTTTTACAACAATTAATATAAAAATGGCATCCATGTGTGGAGAGCCGCCTTGTATGTCATTTTGTGCAAATTTCCTGGCGATGGACACAACCAACTTAGTTCAAACTTCGACACAAATGCCAATGGAGTTTTTGTAATGACATAGCTGCAAATGATTCATATACAGACAGTAAACAGATCTTCACCTCAGGCAGTCCGTCCATGCCAAGACTTAGTTTGACTTTAACCCATGGTTAATTAACACTTAATCAAGAGACAAAATGGTAGTTGACTTTGTTGTCACAGAGTGTGTATATATGTGTAGCTTGTGTCCTTATATATATATATATGCACTTATATTAAGTTTAACTTAAATGGTATCATTGTTATAATCTCCTGCAGACTTGACAGACTTCTTTACAGCGTGGACTTGCAATCTCAAAGTCAAACCTTTTGAATTTCCATCCGACGTCCCAGTGATGTCACGCTCGGATCACCGAAACCTGCCACGCGTACAAGACTAGGGGATACCACAGAATATGCTGCCGCACTTTGAAAGTTTTTTCAGTTGAGATTGTGTGTCTATCCATGTGTACTTTAGAAAAAGTCTTCATTATACTGCTGGATTTTTAGTATTATACTCATACTTTACTTAAGAAACTGTATATATAATAATAAATGGGAATCGTATGTCTCTGTCTGCAATCACTATCCATCAATTCATTTTTTATTAGTTTTGTAAGAACACGGCACCAGCTAAACCACGTCTCGGGAGTAGCACGTCGCTTTTGATGTGCATATCCGCATTAATGGTTTCACAATGGGGAATTGTTTGCCCTTCGTCTCTCATTAATTGAGGTATCCATAACAAAAGGAAAAGACCTCTTGTTACTCTTGTACAATCCCAGATGCTCATTCACATGCGTGCTAAGAAAGACTTTGTATAAAGTCCAAAAAACCAGCATGTGCTACATTCAGAATGTTCCATAGAATATCCCACACATTCAAAATTTGAATTCCCTTGTTACATGTGGGCCAAGCAAGGGTGGCTGAACAACCCTCACGTCGATTCTGGAAAATGGTTGGCTGAAGGAAGCTTGACGAACGAATGCATGAACCAATACAGCAACATCAAAGAATATTATGATAAAATAGGCACCCTCAATTGACATCTCCAGCTGATATATAGATATACGTATAATGTTACCATACAGTTAGAAAACATGGTCCTTAAACATGATTTTCACGTAATATAGCTTGAATTGCGGATGACCCCACGAGGTCGGACCACATGTTGCCACATTTGCCTCTATATATGAGAAAAGAATGTAATAAAGTGGCTTGATAGACACTCAAGCTTGTATATAAAATATATTAAGGAAACACCCTGGGAATTCACAGTGAGATTAGTAGGTGATTCGGTGCTTAAAGAAAGTTCAAATTTCCCCGGGGACACGAGTTGCAGATTGAGGCATTGACATTTGACTGAGAGGTGGCAGTCAAGGGTTTATAAAAATACGATCGCTCTCGTATCTATGATCATTGATTAACATAAACAACGAGTTGACCGTTTCCCTGTCATATCACATCGGCACACACAGACGCTCTCTCTTAATCAACAATTAAGGGCAGGGTTTTTGTTTTTTTAAGTATTTCTTTTCTGCTTTTGACTCGCAGAACGACACGGTGTGCGGGCGTTTCCATTCCCACTTAGGAGCCCGTTTAGCCGCCACGCTGGGACACCGACTCGACTGAAAGAACTCGTTTGTCTTGTATAGCTTCGGTCGGTTTAAGGCTTAACTCTAGAGTTTTTGAGTGTTTTCTCTCACCATACATTCATTCATTGCACTCTTCGAATGAAACCCCTGACTTGTATATTACAGGTTGAGCATCTCCTCCTTCACAGGACGACTACAACACACTAACTGCAACAAACGTCGCTCTATAGATTGTTCACTGAGTTGAATTCCCCCAATGGAAGCGTCTGAGTCAGGAGGTTTAGAAGATCTGGATGGTATCCTCAAGCTTCTCTCAGCAAAGCCCGAGGAGTCGTCTACCGAGTTTGCAACTTCTACAGCTTCATGTACTTCCTCAGATTCGTCTTTCTCCCTTCCCATTCCCTCCACACCCACAGCATTGAGCACCTGTTAAGTAGCAGACCACAAGCTTCACGTTCGCAATTGAGCTCTTCCTCACCGGAGGCTGCCTCTCTGCAAGCTCTCAGGAGGGAGCTGGAGCTACTGGACGATCCCATTGAGTACACACAGGAGGTGAAGAACTTGTATTTCCTTCTCAAGCTAGCTCATCTGGGTATATGGGAAATTCCTTCAACAGGATGCATTCTCAATATGTAATGCCTCCGAGATTTGGGCTTCCCTCTCGTTTGCTTCCGGATTTGGAGTGATCAACAATGGAAATCATATGTTGGATTCTCTATCAGATTTTCTATTCAGTGATAATGCCTCCAGATTGAACACAACGGGGTTGTTACCAATAACATTCCAGGAACTTCAAATTCATCCATGTCTTCCTCCTCGAGTGACGAGCAGATGGACAACAAGAGGAAATCTACAGACGGTTCTGGTTTCGATGGCATTGAGTCTTCACCACCACAGTAAGTCTCTGTTTCTCTCCAACGGGGTTCTGGTTCGTTCATTAACTTTCCTTTCCAGGAGCAAGTCAAGAAGAAGAGGTAAAAAGAGAGACCATCAGCCCAGATATGCAATTCAGACCAAGAGTGACAAGGAAATCATGGATGATGGCTACAGATGGAGGAAATATGGACAGAAAGCAGTCAAAAACAGTCCATACCCCAGGTAATTTTCTTCTTTTATTTTTCAATATACAAAAGCTAGAGAGAAACGTGCACTCCATTCGATTCATGATTCGACAAGAGGAACAGGGACCAGTAGTTTAGAAACAGTTTAATCACCAAACTTAACTATAATTCCTACGTGGGGATGCTTAACTCTTTTACTTGCAGGAGCTACTATAGATGCACGTACACGAAATGCCACGTGAAGAAGAGGGTTGAGAGATCATGTAAGGATCCCAGTCTCGTAATCACGACTTATGAGGGTGTTCATACACATCATAGTCCGGCAACGATTCGAACTAGTGCCGAGTCACAGTATATGAACTGCATGGCTTTCTCGCGGGCTTTGTATCCAAACCTCCATGTTCATCCGCCTATGCAGCAGTTACAGCTTCCAGGGACGACCCATGTCTTAAACACCGTGCGGTTTATTGGTAACGAGGGCGCCAGCTTGAACGCTGGAAGCATGTCTGGCCCGGAGTCGATAGACAGGGGCTTCTCGAGGACATGCTCCCCATGAGAAGCTGTTAACAATACACACTATTCAAGGTGTCTATACACCTTGTGTAAAAATTTTGATTTTTTATTTGAAAAATAGAAAGTGTAATACATTTTTCTATAGAGTTGTTGTTGTTGGTAGTGATCTTTCAGACTTGATATAGTGTACGTTAATAACTTTATTCTTAATTAAATTAGATAAGTGACACATCAGTAATGTTATAAATAAAACATTTGCATCGACATCGTATTAACTGCCTTTCCAATCACAAGCGTTATTAATTCACAAGTGGTAGATAGTTAAAAGTATAATCAAAGAGGGTGAGTGTGAAACAGCTAAGAGTAAGTATTTCTTTGTGTCAGATAGCTTGATCCTGAAGAAGAGTAGACTTTGACCACGGTTAGATGCATTGACCATGACTATGGAACAGTCAACGCCCACAAAAGTAGTAAGAAAGTCGCTGTCTGACACAACCCCTGCAAATGCCCACAATTCGAACATATCCCCAAACCCAAATATTCCTTGAATTATGGAATATTCTTACTGGACCGCAGGGTATGTATTAGTGAGACTACATAACCACTGTATGTATATATAATATCGTAAACAACAGTGTGTACATGTGTGTGCGTGTGTGTTGCACATCTGCACATGTGTTTGTATGAATAATAAATAATATTATTGTCTATTACGAAGCATGCGTATCAATTTGTACGTGTAAACGTGCAGGTATAACTATTATTATACAATTTATAATATGGTTTATTATCACCGATCTTATATAGTTATATAATATAACATGTTACATCGATCGTAATTGTTTTAATAGTTTATTAACACAAAACTCTAACATATAAAGATTTGTATATATTTAGTCTCTAAAAGTATTGAATTTGATTTTAAATTAATTTAATAAATTGATCGAACTCTTTATAATTGTTAACGATGAAGATCAAGCTCTTTATAATCATTAATAGACTCACTCACTTACCTATAATTTTATAATTATTAAAATAAAAACATTTATAAAAACATATATTCTATTTACACTATAGACGTATGAACTGCCGTATGAAGTCATGTTTTTAGATGGGTTTGAGGTCATATGGGTACGTACAAAATGTAAAGTCGTGTAGAGATACAACTCTATTTAGGGTTTGACATTTTACACAAAGGATCCTACCTTCCTAACACTCACAGTGTGGGACATATGTATACACCGACGACGCGGTGAGGGAGAATTCTCTTTTGTGTGAATAGTGTCCAAAATGGAGCTTTTTTGGGCGATCAAAAGGTTGTATGATGTTAACACTGCAATTGTATGTTGTGCTGATGATGTTCACAGGATCAGGATCAGATAAAGGTGCGTGGAATTTTGTCATGGTGCGTGATTAAATATCTTATCGTTTCAGAGCTTCGACATTTGTCTCTCTACATTGCTCAGTTAAGCAATAATTAGTAGACTCTATTGAAACATATACAAAGTATAAACAAGAGTTTTGGATTGATCGTGTGTTAAACGCCTCTCACATTACCTACTTAGAGAGCTAACTGTTTAATCTTTCATCAAGACTAATTATCTATAAACTACAAGCGGGTGTATTATATGTTGTGTGTGTGTGTGCGTGCGTAATCATGCCTACGAGAGCATCGGACAACCCTCTAAAGCTTTTCTTGACAGAGTCCAAGCTCCTGTTCAACGAAAGATCCCATGGGACCTCTTTGCTTGTCAAGGATGAAAAAATATGTCGAAAAGTATTGAAATATGACATATATAGACATATAATACAATATCAAACGTACTTAAATCCTATACATATATATAATTACTAACAGTGTTTGTCTACCCTTATGATTTTATGAAAATTCCATCCAATAATTAATATTTCCACATTTGAATAGTGAACTGCGACTGGACTCAAAGTGAGAGCAGTTATGGGACATGCATTAGATAAGAGAATCCGTGAGGACCAATCAAAATCCAACATGGTGAAGCTTCTTCTACAAGCATCTAATTATTAAACCCTAATTTACAAGGCACTTTATAAGGAGCGTGTGCTTAGGAGTCGCCTGCGGTGAGATGCGGTCAGTACGTGCCCACTACGGCATGGACTAGCAAGTCATACTTTGAAAATTATACATTTCTTCTCACGCAATTTAGAATCACATGATGATCGTACAAATATAATCTATTTATTTCATTACTTAAATAAATAAAATTCAAATTTAAAATATCATACATTATAAAGGATAATTGTTTAATTAAATTCGACCGTGACTTAAATCAATTTCTAAATTATAAAATTATAAAATCTTTTAAATCAATTTATATGGTTTTAAATGATTTAAAGTACATATATTTAATCTTACATTCAACTAATTTCTTTGTTTAACCTTGTATATAATAGTTTTTACTTAATAAGAATTACTCATGTAAATTATATTTCTTTTAATTAAATAGTACATAAGGTTTCACGATAACATCAATTCACCTTTTATTATTCTAGTTAAGAAAAAGTAAATACTTAACTTATACATGAAATGAGTAAATTAATTTTGTATTTCATAAAATATTCTTTTGCTATACTATAATTGTCATCTAATAAAATAATACAAAAATCAAAACGGTTTGGTTTAACACAAATTGTAGGTGATTCTTATATTTAATTAATTTATCTCTTATTATTCTTTTCTTTTTTCTTTAAATTTTAAAAAGATTTAATATTTTAATTTATATATATTCTTAATCGGTACTAAAATTTAACTCGAAATGCCAACGCGTGTTAACACATCATTATTGAATGGCCGATTCTACATAATCACTTTATATAAATAGTTTTAAATCTCTTAAAGAACTATCTTAACAATCCTTAAATCTTTTAAACTCAAAGTGTAACTTTAATAAATCTATCTTGCTATGTAGGCTCAGACATATGCTCCACGATTTAATAAGATCTAATGACTTTAATTTATTTTAAAATGAGAATTATTTTAATGGTTGCGTTAATCTTGACCATTTGGAAAACACTTGAAAATATCAATAATAATAATTAAATTTTATTATTTACTTTGGTAGCAAAGCTGCTTATTAAATTTATTAAAAAAAGAATTTTTCTTTCACCAACATATAATTAATAAGTTTCATTGCATAGTCAATATTTTTACCTTTAGGACGATTGTATGACTATAGTAGCTTC
The DNA here is from genome assembly GCA_003024785.1 of Selaginella tamariscina. Taxonomy (NCBI): domain Eukaryota; kingdom Viridiplantae; phylum Streptophyta; class Lycopodiopsida; order Selaginellales; family Selaginellaceae; genus Selaginella; species Selaginella tamariscina. The sequence goes on from PUQB01000133.1 coordinate 242,098, forward strand.
TTAATATTATGTATAAATTTTAATATTTTTATAATAAAACATTATTTATTATGGCTCTTTCAATTCAATTTGCTACTGCCATTATTAATCATTATTAAATAAAAACATGAATTAGAGGTATTATAGGATATTTTTAATTTTTAAATTCAAGACTTAGCATATTCTTAACCCTAATTAGTATAGTTATAAATCTTTTGGAGCCAAGACTTTAATTAAATTAAAAAAAATTCTATTAGTTCTTTTTATTCTTTTATTAATAATTAATTTTCTGTATTTTTAGTATTTTCTTTTTAATTTAATATCTTAATATTAATTAATTAAAAATAATAATTACTTGTTTGGACCATCTTAAACTCTCAAATTCTGTATAATAATTTGCATTATCTCTTTCATTATGTCAATTACTCTCCAAATGATTAAACATGGAAATAACTTTAACATGGTCTAAACACCTCTTAAGACCTCGTGAAACATTAGGAAGTATTGTAATTGGAGTATGTGAAGATTTTAATATTAATGTAAAACTTTATCTTAAGAGTATTATAATATGCAATTTACCTACTAACTATTACACATAAATAATAAAAAAATATACTAGATATTTTGCTAGTCCATGCCGTAGTGGGGCACCTACTGACCGCATCTCACCGCAGGCGACTCCTAAGCACGCGCTCCTTATAAATTGCCTTGTAAATTAGGGTTTAATAATTAGATGGCTTGTAGAAGAAGCTTCATCATGTTGGATTTTGATTGGTCCTCACGGATTCTCTTATCTAATGCATGTCCCATAACTGCGCTCACTTTGAGTTCAGTCGCAGTTCACTATTCAAATGTGGAAATATTAATTATTGAATGGAATTTTCATAAAACTCATAGGAACACTGTTTCGTAATTATATATATATATATATATATATATATATATATATATATATATATATATATATGTCTATATATGTCATATTTCAATACTTTTCGACATATTCTTTTCATCCTTGACAAGCAAGGAGGTCCTATGGGATCTTTCGTTGAACAGGAGCTTGGACTCTGTCAAAAAAGCTTTAGAGGGTTGTCCGATGCTCTCAGAGGCATGATTACGCACGCACACACACACCAACTATGAATATGAATGAATGAAAAGAATATGAATGAATTACTAATGTACAGAGAAAATAATGGAGAAGCTAATTAAAAAGAGAAACTAGTTATTCAAATATCAATTTAAAATAAATGTTGAATGGGTACTAAAATATCAATTCAAAACTAATGTTAAACTGGACTTATAATTTATTGATTATTTAGAACCTTACCTGTCACCGTGGATCATTAATTACAACTTCTTTGTTGCTTATCCTCTGGAAGATTATTAATTAAAATATATTCGGTATTTAAATTCATATTAAAGTTTCAAATGATAAAATAGTTCCACACCACAGGCTAATATAAGCAAGTGTGTGGAAAGAGGCCATCTCTTATTAGTGCTTGCTTAGTTTTTTTAAATAAATAATTAAAATCACTTTTTAAATATATTTATTTCATTACTTAAATAAATAAAATTCAAACTTAAAATACCATCATCCCAAGCACGTCCCATTAACCATATTAATAAAGGATAATTGTTTAATCAAATTCGACCTGACTTATAACATTATAATATCTTTAAATCAGGAGCCTTCACATATAACATTAAAATATGACATTAACATTAATTTCTCTTCACACTTGAAAACATTAAAATTTAACATTAATGTTTTATATGATTTAAATTAATGTGTTTTCACACTTGTCAACATTAACATTAATGTCAACATTAGCATTAACATTAAAATAGAAAGGAGTTGTTGTTTTTTTTCAATGACAAGAATTTGCATCATTAAAATTACAACATTACATTAACTTATTATTCTACTGAATATTCATTCAAGGTTTGAGCTGCGGCGCAAGAGCAAATCTATGACACGGCCATCAAGTCTCCATTCAAGTAAACTCCTTTCACTCTGAACATGTTAGGCATACATCTAACCGGGAATCTATAGTTTTCCCGGCTGCATCCTCTCTGAACCCCTTCTCAATAGCCTGGAAGTTTTCAATCTCCATCAGTATTGCCTGATGAATCTTTACACTCCACAGCTCACGTAGAAGGTGTGGAGGAAGAGGTAGAGGTGGTGGAAGTTCGGGTAACACTACCCCCGTAGCAGGTGCCTCCCCAATTGGTTTTCAAGCTCCCCGCCAAGCTAAATGGTCCAAGGAAGAAATGATTTGCCTCATTGGGTTGAGGAGAGCTCAGATCCTTCAGGTTGACCAGCATCCTGATCAGCGAGGCCGAATGAAAACTACGAGAGATAAGTGGAGCGAGATTGCCAAAGACATGGCTAAGAGCAGCTTCACGGGGCGAGACTAGAAGAAATGCAAAGACAAGTGAGCAACATCAACAGGATCTACAAAGACATCAAGTTGTACAACAAATCCACAAGCTGCACTAAGTATTTCCAAATGGATTCAAGCGAGTGGATATCCAATCCATGGATCGTGATGTTTTTGATGAGCTGGAGGGGACTCTTCATGACAAGGCAAACATCAAGCCTGTGAAGATACTTGACAGTAGTGCTACACAAGAAGCAGGGACTCAGCCAAGCAGCAGCTACCGAACTGGCAAGCAAGCAAGATTTTGAAGTTTGTAGCAAATTTTGAAGCAGCTCAACAAGATGCAGAGGCTGAGACCAGGCGATGGAGGTGGAGGCCGATGTTAAACCAGAGAAGATTCCTAGCGATCGGGAGCATGGATTGAGTGGTCGAGTCTACAAAAAAGCTCGAAAGACTGAGAGCTCAGTGCTGGCAAATGTGCTTAGATCCGGGAATGTTCTCAGCTAAAGATGAATGCTGAGGACGAAGCCAACAAGTCGAAGAGGCATGCAGAGAGGATGGAGCTTAGCAGGGAGCTTGTCTCCATTGAGGAGCGACGACTACAGATGAAGTCGACTTCCCAAAATGCTTTCAATGCGATTCTAGCCTCTCTGGTTGCAAAACTCCCTAGTATTCTTTTTTATGTGCATGTGCATAAGCATTGCATGCATATTTATTTCAAAATATATACTTAATTTTTTGTTTGTTTTTCAGGCCTGAATCCTAAATAAATTAATGTTAATGTAAAAAAAATAGATGTGAAGATGTTTTGTGTTAATTTTGAATTAAAAAGTTAATGTTTTCTAATCTGAAGAAGTATTTAGTATTAATGTTGACATTAGGGCTGTCCGCACCAACCCATAAACTCCATAAAATAAGAATTTTTTTGTTTAAAACAAGTCTGCACCAACTAATAAACCCCATAAAATTTACGGGTGCCCTTAAACTTTGGAATCTTATTTTTTAGTGTGAGTCCGCACCATCCTGTAAAGTATGGGGCTTACGGGGAATATTTTTGGTATATACTCCATTTTTCACATAAATCTTATGGGTCCTCGAGAGAACCCATAAGATTACGGGAGGATGACATGGCACTGTCTCATTTAGGATTTTAGGGTTTTCGGTGCCAGAGAGTTTAAGAAAAAATCATGGAGGAAGAAGGCGAGGGTGAGGCTTTTGAGAGGTGATGCAAGAGGACAGCCCATTGGATTTGGGGGCTTCTCCGTCTCTAGAAGCCAAGAGATCCACATGGAAACAAGGGAAGGGATTAACATGGAAATAGGGCAAGGTAGGCATGCAATAATATGGGGATAAGAGCAAGAGCAAGGCAGGGCCGTGGCTTACCATCTTTTAATCGTGGAGCTGACTTGTTGGATGGAGCTGGCTTCATTCATGGAGCTACTAGGCCATGGCAATCCAGGTCTTAGTGTCTCGGCATCTGCTACAAGGCCAAGGGGCAGCCACTCGGCATCTGCAAGGCCAAGGGGCAGCAGCTCGGCATCTGCTGCAAGGTCAAGGGGAAGTAGCAAGGCATCTGTTGCATGGCCAGGCAGAACCCTGCATCTGTTGCATATTCTTGTCCAAGCAACCCGGCATCTACTGTATGTCCTCATCCAACCAGCCCGACATCTGCTACAAGTCTCATCCAAGTAGCTGCATGGCCAGACAACAGCCTGGCATTTGCTACACATTCTGGTCAAGCAACCTGGCATTTGTTGATGGCTTAAGCAGCTCCATGGATGAAGGTGGTCTTAGGCTGAGGACATGAAAGAAGTCATTTTTGTAGAGCCATGTGAGTTTTTTTAATTGTTTTTTCCCCTATTGTATGAAGCTCACATGGAGCTTTTTTTGTAGTTGTTCAACTTAATCAAGCCCATGGTGGAGGTCGAGGACGTGGTGTAGGACGAGGCCGTGGTGGAGGCAGAGGACGTGGAGCAGGTCAAAGTCATGGAGCTGCAGCTGCTGTAGGTCGAGGATCTACAACATGCAACGTTGAAGATGAAGGTGATGATGAGGTAAATACATAGTTTTTATTCTTAGTTAGATGCATTAGCTTTGAGATTGCATAGCAGGATGAGGTAGAGGATGGAATGGAGTGAAGAGGTCACGAGACTCCAACTTCAACGACCATGAGACAATGGAGCTGATCCGGCTCAAGGAAGAGGAGGACAAACTTTTTATGGAGCCACGGGCAAAAACTGGCAACTAAGCGGTGGAAGTAGATTACTGTCAAACTTTCAAGCAGCATGGGATCCCACGAGATCACAAGCAGGTCCACCGCCATTGGGAAACATTGATCAAGGGCTATAAAGGAATCAATGATTACCACAACAACAAGGTGCGGGGAACTATTGGATGATGAGCAGAGATGAGAAAAAGGACCTCCCTAAGAAAGTTCCTGCTCACTTTGAACATCACTAGTATGATGCCATGAGCACATGGCTTGCCGATAGACCGGTGATGTGTCCTCGTCACCTCTATAGCTCGGATGGTACCAGCCAGCAGCCAGCAGCCAATAGACAACATCCAGAAGACAGAGCCAGCATGTAGAGACACAAGCCACCGGACAACATACAACGGAGAGCAACAATGATGAAGGTGATGGGGGCGATAGTGTTTCTGGTAGCACCAGCAAGCACAAGAAGAGGAAGACAAAGGATAATGATCTCAGCATTGGAGAGCAGCACCAAGAAATTGACTAATTAGATGGCCAACAACATGGAGCTCAAGAAGCAACAATTTGAGCACATGGCACGATCGAGAGTTGAGAAGAGAGCAGTTTGAGCGAACGTTCACCATCGCTGAGATGCACATGCAGCTGAGTTCCGCATATGCAGCTACTCTCTGGCCCAGTCTTTTGGCAACCTCACCACCATCTTGGGCCAGCTACTTCAACCTCCACATCCAGCTCCTCCTCCTATTCCAGCTTCAGCTCTTTGATGAAGAAGAAGACGAGTGATCATTTATTAACTTGCATACTAGTTTCTATTGTGCTTAAATTTTATCTTGAAACTTATAATTCTTATTTATTTTCACAGCAGTCACCTTTGAAGCTGATGTTGATCCTCTTATTGGTGCTAGGGATACACCTACTTCAACAATTAAAAAAGGTGAATGCTTAAATAGGTCAGGTGGTGACAATGCTCCACGACCTCATGGACGAAGATAAGGAGGACCTACATGATGAGGAAGAGGAAGTGGCTGAGCAGTCCTACTTGCATCTTATGCAACTCACAGCTACTTCAAGTGTTATGATGGTGAACCAGGGCCATGGTGGGTGAAGCCGAGGAACCTCACCTGGTTTGACATCTACATGTGCGAGTACTATGATGACCCACGGTGGTTCAACCTACTTATGATGTCAAAGAGGAGCTTCAACTACCTTTGTCATCAGCTGGGCCCAGTCATTCAACGTCAAAACACTCACTACAGAGATGTATTCCGGAGTTCGCTTAGCAGCAACCCTCCACAAGCTCATCCACAACACAGACACAAAGACTATCACCGAGTTGTACGCATCGGGAAGTCCACCTTTTTTGAGATTCTTGTGGACACATGTGCAGCCATTGTGAAAGTGTTCGGTACATGTTGAAGTTCCCATCAACAGCAGAGGAGGTTGCTCGAGCAACAGAGGAGTTTCAAACTCTGACCAAAACACTCTTCCAAATGTTGTGGGGGCCATTGACTGCACTCACCTTTCGATTGTGAAGCCAAAGGGAAGCGGGTTTGACTACTTCAATAAGAAACAAGATTACTCCGTGGTGATGCAGGCTATTGTGGATGCGAGGAAAAGGTTACCATTTATGTGGCTGGCCAGGTAAGTTCAAGTTTATTTTTATTGAAGTTTAATGTTTTTATTTCAGGAAGCGTTCACGACATGAGAGTATGGAGGAACAGCCCTCTACAAGAGAAGATTGAACGGGGAAGTACTTCAGGAGCCAGAGATTTTTATACTGGGCTAGAAGGTGAAGCCCTATCTAGTTGGTGATAAAGGGTACCAGTTGCTTCCTCACATATTAACCCCTTACAAGGGTACATTTCAAGTTATTTATTTCTATATTGCATTGCATTTGATAAAATTATTTTGTAGATGGTGAAGTTCAAAATGCCATCACCGAGGAATACAACGCCCAACACAAGAAGGCTAGAGTGATTGTGGAGAATGCATTTGGGTTGCTGAAGCAGAAATTCAGGTTCTGGACTACAAGCAATGGATGCATGTGAAGAAGATGTCGAACATATGGGCAAGCTGTTGCATCTTGCATAACTTGTTCATTGATATTAAGGACACAGATGTGGTTGCACTACTAGCGGAGCGACAAAGGATGCATGGAAACCTGGAAGCTACAGATGATGAAGAGGATGAAGGTGAAGCAGTGATGAACAAGGAAGAGATGTTCGTGAAGCGGTGGCCCAATGGGTTTGTATGCAAAATAGGCCAGAGCTCGAACATGATAAAGGAACTTGTATTTAAAGGAATTTCAATTTGTTAATTTTAAAAAACTTAAATTTTACGTAAATTTTATTGGGAAAAAGAAGGTGTGAACACTCTTTTAAAAACTCTTTGGTGCGGACTCTTCTTCCGTAAACTCAACCATAAAAAAGTATATTTTATGTTAATGATTAGCTTTTTCCGGGTTATGCGGACACACCTTTAAACTTCTTTACATAAACTTTTTATGGGCCCGTAAAATTTACGGGCTGGTGCGGACGGCCATATTAACATTATTTGAGATAATGTCTCATTATATAAACGTTGGTGTACAGATGGTGGCGATAATATTTTAACATTAAGTTAATGTCAACATTAACTGGAGTTAATATTAATGTCATGTACGAAGGGCCCTCTTTATATGGTTTTAAATTTTAAAGTATATATATTTAATTTTGACATTTTTTTATAATATGTTAAGATCTCTCTCTCTATATATAAGAAAGATTGAATTTAATGTATATGAATAATGAATATTATAATGTTTTCAAATTTATAAATTAAATGTGCATTCATTATTATATTTTTAACATACCACTTGACTAATTTCTTTGTTTAAATAGATTAACCGCCTATATAAGAGTTTTTACTTAACAAGAATTACTCACGTAGATTATATCTCTATTTAATAGTGCATAAGGTTTTGTTTTGTGATACATCAATCCACCTTTTTATTTTAATTAAGAAAAAAGAAATATTTAGTACCGAAAAAGACTTAATTTTGTTTTTCATTAAGGATAAAATAAAATAACTTATATATTAAATGAGTAAATTAGTTTGGAAGTTCACTTAATAATTTTTTACATTATTCATAAAATATCACTACTATTTATTAATTATACTTTATCTAAAAAAATAATATATAAAAAGGCTAAGACAAAATTTAAAACATTTCGATTTAACATAAATTATGAGTAATTCTTATGTTTAATTAATTTATCTTTTATAATTCTTTTTTTTCTTTAAATTATAAAGGTTCAATATTCTAATTTATATTATATTTTTGATTTATAATATTAAAATTTTAACCCAAAGAATTAACACATAACACATGATAACACACAATTATTGAGTAGTTGTTTAACATCGTCATCGTGTATAAATAACATTGACTCTTTTAAATAGTTATTCTAAAATTCTTTAATTAATTAAGTAAGAAACTTAAAGTCTTATTCTTAAATCTTTTTAAACTTTAAAAAGTAATTTTAATAAATTTATTTTGTACTATAAAACTTAGATAGTTTAGTGCCTTAGTTATATCAAGTCCAATTAGAGATATATTTTATATATACTTCATAGTATAATTAAGAAATTAACACATTCTCACTTAAGAATACAATAAAATGTAATGACTTTATAATTTTTTTGGTTGTTTTAAAATGAGAATTACTATAACAATAATGTTGACCACTAACCATTTGGAAAACACTTAAAATATTAATAATAATAATTAAAACTTTATTATTTACTATGAGTAATAAAGTTGTATGTTAAATTTATTATAAAAAAGAATTTTTCTTTCACCAATATACAATTAATAAGTTTCACGTATTAGTTGCTTTTTTAATATTTATGTTTTATACGATTGTGTGATTATAAAACATCTAGATTGTGTTAAAGTAACTTATTAAAATATTAAAATATTATTTCTTTATTAGAGCTTTATAATGGCTTTTTCAATTCAACTTGCATAAATTACCACCATTATCAAATATTATTAAATAAAATATGAATTAAAAAGGTATTATGATATTTTAATTTTATATCATATAAGAATTATAATATTCTTAACCCTAATTATTATAGTTATAAACCTTCTTAAATCAAGACTTTAATTAAATAAAAAAGTTATTACCAAAATTTTTCTGTATTTTTAATTTTTTCAACTATTAATTAATTAAAAATAATAATTGTCTTTTATACGACTATATTTATTTCATTTTTTTTACTCATCTTAAACGTTAAAAGAACTTTAAAATATGATTTATGTTTCTTGAGTTTAATCTAAACATCTTTTAAGACTTAATGAAACATTATATTATACCAATGTCATTATTAGGAAATATTTTAATAGGAATATGTGAAGATTTTAATATTAATCCTAAAATATATCTTGAAAATATTTTTTACAAATATGCTATGCAAAGTATTATAATATGTTAAGTATTATATATAAATTATTTGAGAAGGTTATACCATGCTAAGTATTATATATAAATTTAGAAGGTTTGAATTGTAATTAATGTAACAGGTATTACTTTTTAAAAGGGTTATAAATAATAAATAATTATTATAAGTCCAATTTAACATTAGTTTTAAATTGATATGTTAATAACTAATTTCTCTCATTCAACAATTGTTTTAAACTGAGATATGAATAACTTATTTTCTCTGTCCCCATTAGTAAATAATTAATAATTTCATTCATATTCTCTTCTTAAAAGCTTTAACATTAATAGAAAGTGTGTTACCAACAAATGTTAAAGATGTAAAGGTGAAAAAAGAGATTTAATTTAAAACAGATTAAATATTATTTAATATATTTAATTTATGTAGAGGAATGATAAAGTTTACAATTAGTTGACAAATATTTTAAAAAATATAAGATAATTATTATAAGAAAACATCGTTATAGTTGAGTCTCACTGTTTTGATTGGCAGAGGAATTTTTCATTCAATTATAAAATATGAATTCTTTATTTATAATAAGTGTAATGGATCTTTATAATTAATAGTATGCATCATGAAAGCTTGAGGAATATCATTTCCATATATTGCTCCAATCACAAAAAAATTATTAATTAATCTCTTGAGCTCCTTCACCGATTGGTCACGATATCTAACCATTTATTAATTAAATCTCACATCATCTCTTAATTATTTTATTTACAGTACTAAAATCAATTATAAATGTTCAGAGACATTCTTAACAATGTGAGTAAGAAAAAGAAATTTTAACTGACTCCATTATATTTTTATAAATAAAAACTCCAATCACCAAAGTGTAAATATGAACAACATTTTACAAAATTTAAAACACACACACACACACACACACACACACGTGAGGTGGGAAGCTATGTCTGTGCCAATACAACAAGTAAACCATGCATCCGCTACACACACACACGTGTGTGTGTGTGTGTGTGTGTGTGTATAACTTACAGAGTTTGCAGTATATAAAACGTAAGGTGGCGTTACTTTCAACTGCCTCTTGAAGGAGGTAAGGAAACAGAAGTTCTCAAGTCAACATCGCCATCACTGATCTCTCTAACACTGCGCGAAGAGAGGCGTATTCCGAGGCCGGCCTTTTGCATTAGCGACTTGGTATTTTCGAGCTCTTCACGGAGTGCTTTGTGGTCTTTTTCAAGCTGCTCGTGTTGGTTCACTCTTGCTTCCCAAGCCAACCGTTCGCTCTGAAGTGTTTGCTCCACCGCCTGCTATAGTATTACTACTTGATTAATGCCTGCTTAACATTAACATTGTATATATATAATATAGTTTTAAGTATCATATGACAAACACTCACACTAACATGCATATTATCGTTAAAATCCTAAAACACTTTCTCGGATTACTTATTATATACCTGCTTATCTGCTTTGTAAGTTAAGTTCTTAGAATGAAGATTACTTTAGCCCAAGTGGGAGGTACACGAGACAGTGTCCTAGCACGTGAGAGACGGTAAATTTACAATAATGTATATAGAGGGATACTACTACAACGTACAATATAATAGGTGATAGAGAATAGAATAAAATAATGTATTTGTACCAAAGTACATAGTGTATGTTCATATATGTAATCTGTAATATATATATTGTATTCCATATGCAAGATGGCGCATTACTGAGACTATTATGAGAACTGCTAATTGTGTTTTTTGCCTTTGTATTAAATTTTCTACAACGCACCTGCTTCTCAGCATACCATGAGGATATAACTCGTTGTAGCTTCACTTTAAGGTTCTCACTAATACGCTTATATTCCTCGCTATCCTTGTCCATATTCTCCGCATCCCCAGGCCTGTAGTTACATATATGTATGCATACACATATTACATGCATGTGTTAAACTTGCACATCGGTTTAAACTTACACATCAGCTTGCTTCAGCTTTCCAAATACTTCCTCAAGATTGTTGAGAAAGATCTCCCCACCCTGCTTGTCTAGTTGCTCAGCATTTTCTATGGCAAATTCTTGAGGAAGTAACTGCTACATATATACAGTAGCGCACCTTTATAAACACACACACACACACACACACACACATACACAACACAACGCATATATGGTGTTAAACTTACCTCTGGTTCTTCAACTCTGGTTAACCCTTGGTCTTGTTTACATTTCGGATCCTCAAACTTCTCAGTAGTATCTTTGATTTTTTTCTTTAATGAATCATGTTGTGCTTTCATTTTGGTTACTTGCTGTTGAAGATGTTGTACCTGTTAAGACATCGTCTTTGAATAACAAATCGTATGCCATACACACAGACATACACACACCCACACACCCATCCACACCCACACACCTTTTCATCGGCTTTAGCTTTCTGTTGCTCCAAGAGCTGGGACTCGAGCTGCCACCTTTGTTTCTTGAGGGACTTGAGGTTGGAAGTTAGTTTCTTCAAGTGTTGATCTAGTTCGTCGTGGAGCTGCTTCTTTCCGTTCTTGCCAATGGTGGATTCCAGTTCTTTCCTTACAGACTTTGCTTCATCATCCTTCTTTCTCATCTGATCAAACCATACACAAGATATATACATAAACACACATATGTCAATGTATACATTTGTCTGCACTAGTTGTGTTGTACTACGTCTACATATATACATGTGTAATTGGTGTGTGTAGGTATACATAAGGGACACTGGGACACTTTCCGTCACACACACACACACACACACCACACACAACACATATATATATATATATGCATATGTTTACTTACATACAAAGATATACGCGTTGTTCTAGACATACAAAATCACGCCAATCTATGACACGCACGCACATGCACAGACACACACACAATGAGAAAACACCTCTGCCTGAAGTTCAACTATTTGAGCTTCAATCTCTATCTGCAATGGACCAGTTTCTGCTTTGGTAAGCTCCATGGTATCGTCTACTATTTCATTCAAAGTATTATCTTTCTGCAGTTACAAGCATGAAAATATGTAAATACACACACACACACACACACAGTTATATATCTTGTGTATATATAAAACTTACTGTGTCAACTCTATCCATGTCTTGGGATGCATTTGTCATGGTCATCTGTTCTTGGTGGTTTACAGTCTTAACAGTCTTCAAATCGTTCATCTCCTTTGCATTTGCACTTAATTCCTCAGATAAACGAAATATTGAAGCCGCATCCACCTCAACCTATTTAAAAAGTTTTATTAACATGTTCTAGATTTAATTAAGGTACGTGTTTATTATCTATCAGAGTCTACATCCTGTACATAGATACATATCGACATATATGCATACACACACACGCACCTTTTGTAGGAGTTCCTCCTTGTCTTTCCTTAGGTCCCTGGCCAGCTTTTTAAGTGCTTGCATTTCTTTCATTTTTTCAGTGAATATATGCTCGTCTCGTGCAAGATCCTCTTTGGCTTCAATGAGCTCCTCTGTTTTCATCTGCACATCCTTCTCCCTCTCTGCCAACCTCTCCTCAAGTACTCTAATAGTTTCTGTTTGCTTGCTTACAACCTCGGCTTCACCACTCTACATGCATAAGGTATGTGTGTGTGTGTGTCTGTGTCTGTGAATACGTATGTGTATGCTGTTGTACATATTATCATCATAGAATACAAGAAAAACAGCAAATACTACTACCTTAGTTTCTTCTTGTGTCTCAGCATCAGCAGCCTGTAGAAGTTCTTTAATCAGACAAATAATCGCTTATATAATGTCTTAATAACCTATGTAACCACTGTGATAATTTAGATAAGATTCTACTTTCAATATATACGATGATAACTACCATACAATAATGATAAGTAATCATTAGTATATCTAAGCTAACTAAATATATGATAATAACTATAGATAGCATGTGTATATAGTATTATAGCAGCTACACACACACAGTGCATGTTTTATAGTATACTCTACTTTGTAAGTGGGATATGAAGGCTTTAATGTTACACTGTCATATATACAAAAATATCCAAAGACGCCACAGACTTATAAGATTTTATGAATTTATAATGTACAATTTAAATTATCTCAAATGAAAAAGTAAAAGTTGTTACTTTCTTATGGTATTTATATAAAATGGTCATCACTACTACTTAAATTCAGCTTTAGATAATTTAATAAGTTTAATCAAGATGATATATGTATATAAATAATAATAAAGAACATTAACAACCTAAGCAAGTTTGAAACAAGTATAAACTAATGAGAAGTATATACCTTTGTTTCCATTTTCTTCTGTTCTGTTGATGCATCTAGCACATCCTTCATTATGGGTAACTTGTAAGGGGTTTCTCCAGGCGGAGGGATGGATGACACGCCAGAATCACTTCGACCAATAGCAGATAGTATTCTCTTCATCATATCCAGCAGGTGAATTCTGGGCGTTGTTGTGATCTCATTAGAGCTCTCCCATTGTGGGATAACTTGGAGTAGCGAGTTCATTTCTATACACACCTCTTCAAGTTTTAACTATAAATGAAACCTCATTAGCAATTATCGCATATGAAACCTTGAATAGTTAGTTATCATTATCAACCTACACCATGGATAAATGAACACTTGAATAATATAGTAGCATGATATTAATGTGAATAGTTAATCTAAAACGTAATTCTGATGGTGTTAATCATTTATATATAGTGATTGTGATATAGCGGACATACAAACAAGCATACACACGCGCACGCACCTGGTAGTGACTACTCTCGGCCCTTAGCCCAGACGTCTCACTCTCTAATTTATTCAACAGCAGCTTGGACGCCTGTAGGCAATATAATTAATAACACTATGTATACTAGTATTCTTGTGTATGCGTGTGTGTGTGCGTGCGCGCGTGCATGTAAGTACTAGATGCAATATTGTGTCGAGATATCCACATATATGATGCATAAATAAATGTGGCGGTATGTGATGATATGTGCACAATCACCATCATATGCAGAATGGTGTAATTCAACAGTGATTTATGGATCGCTATAATACACACACACACACATGTGTGTGTGCGCGCGCGCGTGCCCGTGTTAGCATCCGTGTTAGCATACATGTAGATATGTAAACAAAGATGCAGGCACAAACACATCATTCTATGCACTCATTCTACAGAAAGAAGGAATATGCGTATGTACGACTTTTCATTCGTGTGTGTGTGCACGTGGATGGGGTAGGGTATATGTATGTAAAGCCAGCCACATGTACACATGTATTAACACGTAGATACATGCATACGTATATAATACCTCAGATTCTTGTTTCAAGAGTAAAAATTCTTGTTCCACTTTCACACTCTTTTGTCGAAGCATTTGAAGCTCAGCAGTTGGTAATTCACCTTTAAGCACAAAAGCAGACGCATCCTCACCATTGCCTTGCATCCGAGCCTTCATTAGCTCTTCTTGTAATAACTGCATATAATATAGTTGCACATATTTTATTATTTTATTGATAAATTAAAACTTCAACATGCACCTTGACTTCAGATCGTAACTGGCTTAACTGGACAGAATGTGCATCCCTGTTGATTATAGGCTTGTTTTGGATATTCCGAGCACGGTTTGCATATTTCAATGTGTTCAAAGTCTCTTCATAGTTAACATCTGCTGTACTGTTGCACACTTGAACCAGTTAGCTTATAAAATTTTCAGTCCAGTGCGTGCGTGCGTGTTTTGTGTGTGTGTGTGTGTGCAAAGTTATGTGATATATTAAACTCAGTGCATATTTACCTGATGCAAGCTATCATACATGTCTTACTGTTCCCTCCCAGGGAGTCCTGCAAACATTCAATTTTAGAATTTAAACAACTCCTGGATATATAAAAATATCTTATAAAACCTGTAGAATCCGTGTCAGCTTTGATTCTCTGTATGGAACATGCTGCCCCGTTTTCGTTCATCTCCTAATGCACTGGTGTTACATGATGGTCAAACTATGAGCAGTTTTAACATAATATGTAATATATAGAGTAATATTACATCATAAACATTATTAATATATATATATATTGTGTGTGTGTGCGCGCGCCCCCATGTGTGTGTACCTGATAACGTTACCAAGAGCTAGAAGGCCACAGTTTATAGTCACAGATTCCTTAAAACGCATACCAACAGCACCAGTTCTTTTTGCACGCTCTGAACCCGCCAAATCTACCTAGCACAGATGAATAAATTTAAAAAACACATAAAATATGACATAAGCAACTACTTATATAACATATAATTTAAGTTAAATGGTAATATAAATATAGATGATTTCTTCACAACCAATTATTAAAATGCACGCACAAGCACAATGCGCACCCATATTCAAACACATAAACGCACGTACGCATGCGCCACATACCAAGTGAAACTTTGCACTGATGATTTCATGACCATTTAAACTCTGGAGTGATTGCTGCTCAATGTTCATTGTGAATATAGCGTGGGATCTACTTGATAGCTGATTCATCAGTGTGCTTCCAGTAGTTCTAAATGCTGAACCCTGTTCCAGACACCTGTAAGTAATAAACATTATTATCCCACTAGTAAAAACATTATTATTGTTGTGATAAATGGGCTCTCACATAAGAATCACCCACACAAACACACACTGATCTTCAATACAGAATTTTCAATTACCAATGTTGTAAATTTCAAAGTTAAACTAAAGTTGTTAACTATATATTTAACAAGAAACATTCCACAAATACACCATCTGCAATATTAATAATTAATTTAAACATTTCATTTTCATTATTAAGTTCAAGAAAACTCTTTTACATATATTTTAGTATATGTAATTAAATGAGATATTTATTTAATGTTCAAATAGACCCAGCTTACACAGAGCAGCAAAAATCAAACAAACATCATTAAGCTACATATCACATCACATCACAATTGTATACTCTTGTATATGCACACATATATTTACATGTATCCGTACATATAAAGCTTTTAAGTACCTCATCATATCCTCGTAAGTAAGCACAGGTTCATCCTTCACGCCAGCCAGAATTATATCACCATTTGCATCTTCTCTAATAGATATAGACTTGGATGGAGTTTCTGGATGCAGCAAATCCTTTATTTCTTCATTATATATTTCCACAAAACAACATTTCACCTGCTAGAACAATACATATATGTTTGTGCACCTATACAAAAATATATGCACACACACACACACACACAAAGAGAACTTACGTCAAACTGTGCTTTTCCTTTACGTTCTTCAATGCTCTCATATAATTGACGAATAGCACGAGGAAGTATTCCCAAATCATCCTCTCCTGACACTGAATTTGTTGCACTTCCCATTGTATGTGTTTTTCCAGAGCCAGTTTGGCCGTAAGCAATAACAGTTGCATTATACCTGCACTCGTAAACATTAACCATCAGATAAAATATACACACATATAGAGCTTACCCAGAAACGCAACTCTCCACAAGAGGTTTAACACAAATTCTGTAAACCTCCTCTTGATCTGTAGATGGACCGAAAACATGATCAAATGTGAACCGTCGATCTTTCCCCAGAACAACCTCTCTTCCATCTGTAGAATAAGAGACACACTCTTGGCACTTATCAAACACCTCCTTCTCATAAGTGGCCGGGCTCGAACCGCAACACGCACATTGGAGTCGTCAAAAGGAATCGAAGGCACGGTTTCTTGTATTGTGTATTCTGGAATTGTCATGGCATCTCTGAAGCCGCATACCTCTATCAATACTCATATATTAATACATGTGTCTGTATATGTGTGCGTGTGTATGCATATATCTGTGTGTAAACTTACATTTTTTTAGCTGAAGAAGATGATTAAATAAAGAGAGGCATATAAGAATTAGCATACAAAGATGAGTTCCCCATGCAGATACCAAGAATCACAATAAAAACCTCTTCAAATCTGGTGATTGGAAAAACCATATAAAATTAGAAAACAAAAAAAGTGATAATTAATATTTAAGAAAAAAATCTAATGCATAAAAATGAAACAGACGCTCACGCACACACCTGCCCAACATTGAAATGGTAATGTGAAAAAAATGTAGGTGTAACTAGAGAAAGCAGGTAAACAAAAGAGCAACAAACCTTGGTTTAGGGTTTGAAGAGGCCAGGAAAGACCTCAACTGCCGGTTTTCTCAACGGAATTTTTCACGTCGTGATTATTTGGCAGTTCATATTAATGACGTGGATCCTACGTGTCATCGCATATGTATGCTTAAACCAGGTTAATATACCTCCATGGAGTTACTTCACATCTCGTATAGCGCCTGAAACAAGAGAACGTAAGAAACAAGTAGATGTGAATGCCTATACTTCTTTACGTGTTTTCTAAAAGAATTTACCACGTGTATTTCTAAGGTCTATAGACATGTACACATATGATTGTAGAGGGAGAGAGAGAAGTATTCCTGTTCACTTTCTTCCTAAACTTTGCACTACTTTCTCCTGTATAATATCTAAACACATGTACTACTTATGTTATATGTATGCATATATAGATGTTCACACGCATGCACGAACCCAACCATCCACACACACACACACACACACACACAGTACCCTTTGATGACTGCAGGATAATATCAAGTATAGTCTCTTGAATATTATCATAAAACATGGTCCCAAATCGCGAAACTGATGGTGTACTTGGTAATGAGGCAATCACATCTTTCCCCTTAATCATCTGCGGACCCCGTTTAAACTCCAATATGCACTTCCTCACAGTCATGTCGTGCTTAGCAGCCAGACTTATAATCGCTGACCACCTCACCTAATAATAATAAAGCATTAGTATCATATAAGTAAGTTCTTTTCTAATATATATGCACATGGCATGCATATTATTATCCTAAAGATACGGCAACAAGCTTACTTCCACAATCCTTTTTACCTTAATAAGACTATCTCATGCACGCACGCGCGGACACACGTGAGTGATCGAGTACCTTACCTGATAATCAACAATCCGCTTAACCTTGATATAATTATCAGAGCAACGATAATAAACCAGGAGTGCATAAGCCACAGCAGCGTAGTACGAAACTATAGACTCATCTGGAGCGTTCAAAAATGCCGGTATTGGATCTGGTTTATGCGAATCTGGTTTAAGCATCCCCATGTATCTTAACTCGCTCATTATTGTATCCAGTGGTGCTATAAGCCGTATAGGGAGTGCGCCGTATGTACGTACCATTTCAAACCTCTTTGATTTATTGTTCGGAAGTGCCACCTTCTTCTCCCTACACCCCTTCATTACATACCTGTAATAATAGGTAATAAACACCTCAGGTAATCACTTACAAGCGTTAATATATATAGTTTATAATAATGTACATATACTCTCTTGCACAGCATTTCTAACACACACACCTGTAGTGTTTTTCAAGCAACTCAGTCAAGTGCTTATGAGCTTGAACAATCTGCTCAGGAATCCCAATAGCAGACATATTATAGAACACAGCATTCTCCGTATTAAGTATCTCCTCGATAGCCAGCCTCGATTCCCCTCTATCAAGTTCAGCAACAGCAAAGTCCCTCACCATTTTCTCAGATTTGTGTTCAAGAATTCTTCTACATTTCTCCAAAGACGGAAGCTCCTTGCTTATCCTCCTAAACATATGTACATATATATGGTAAATTAACCATAAAGTAAAGTAACCTGGGCAATCGTATAGTAAAGCATATATATGTATGTATGTGTTTTAACTATTACGTAGTTAATTAGTTTTACTAATTATTAATATATAAACTGACCTCAATCCTAACGCCCAAGAGTGAAGTGTCATTCTCTTAACTCTGTCAAACCAAACACGTTCACGTATTGCACGGAGTTTCATATTCCTGAATATACACCTTCTGCGTTTCTCCATCCTCTTTGCCTCAATCTTGGGATTGTATGTAGACTCTGCTGCTGTAATCCTCATTCCCAGGAAGAGCGTCGATCCAAAGCTTAAGAAAAGTACATATTAGTGTCTGTATGTGCGTGTCTGTGTGTGTGAACATATATACATAGTAATCTTACCTTATATCTGAGTAAGTTGCATAATCAGGGACAAGATTAAGATCCTTGCTAAGAAACTTAAGCACTAAACTCTGAATCTTCTCCACAACAGACCTTGAACCACCAACCCCAATGACAAACTCATCCATATATCGTGCATACTTCACATTAATGGGAAGCTCATCGGTAACATTAATCGGATTTGCACGAACATGAAATATTGTCTTCCGTTTCTTCACCACTGGCATCTGTTCCTGCTCCTCACATATCCTCTGTATCTCACTATCCACCTTCTGCATATATATGTGACATATAAAAGGTGCTAGAATCGTATGCCGTATACCAAGCTCCTTATACTCTATAACCGTATTTTCCAGCTTGGGGTTCTTCTTCAGCATCTTCGGCGAGTACTTCACATCATGTACTGTAGTAGAGGTCACCTCAAACAGCTTCAATATGAGATCTACAAAAGTATCATCTTCAATGTGTTCCCCAAGGACTGACCTGAGAATATCCCTGTCCAGGCTCTCGAATATGTTCTTGAAGTTAAACTCCATTAGCCAGTTAACTCCAAGCCACTTAACACCCCGTATCTCCTCGAAGAGCGTATGACACCCCTTGTTTAGACGGTACCCATGTACAGTCGGAGCTAGAAGGGGTTCATATACTTTCTCTAGTGCCATATGCATTGCTTCTTGCACAATGAGGTCCTCTACAGGTGCATATGGTTTAGTTTGACGTACCTTAAACTTGCTAAACATGCTGTAGTTAAGAAAGAAGTCCAGGGTGAACTCCCTCAGTGTATCAGGCTCCTTCTTCATGTAGTACTCCGATCTACCACCAAAGATCTCTGCACGTTTTGTTCGGAGAGCCCAGAGGTGTACAAGGAGGAGCGTGTAGCGGTCTATCATGGAGTGCTGTGTCGCTCTTGCCCCAAACCTTCGAATTATGTGCCTGCTTCGGTAGTTCTTGAAGTCGTAGCCTCCAGCTAAGAGGCTGGCTCTGGTTTCGTTAAGCCAGTTTAGAGGTAGTTCTTTAGAACCAAGTAAAGGAATCCTTAATCCTGCATTTAAAATTATATATGGTACCTTTAGCACGTATTCAGACGTACATACATAAACATTAAAATACATCTCTATGTGTCTGCGATCTAAACGTACAAAACGACCTGTAGCTGCTTATAATATGAGTCTGTGATGAATTCGTAAGTATGTGTACAAACATGCATAAACATAATGGTACGTTTTCCATAGGTATATACATACAAGAGCCCATTTCTACCTCCCGTTATATTTTCATAGTGAAAGCATTTTAATGAAATACGATGGTACCTTGAACCAGCGCTTATGCAATATGCATATAAATAATGTACACACACGCGCGCACGTAACTAGCAGGTATATATTTTCCTGATACTATGATTGAATGTAAGCATATATTCAAAATATATATATATAACAACACACAGAGAGTAAATATGATCTCTAGAACACTTAACATCTACCAGCCATCGCAGCTTCATCTTTATGTGCATAACACACACACACACACAACACCTGGACGGGATTTGACACGCTGATAAGCAGCAAGCAACGTGTCCTTGTTCGATACAATGTCGATAAGATTCTCATATTTGCCGTTGGGCCCTCTGGACAAGTTATATATACGCTCTAACCTCGAGATTCGGCGGTAACCAGGCCAAATGTGCCCTCTAAGACAAGATCCAGTGCAGATTTCGGTTCTTTGGTGCATTCTTCACCTTCCATGGTTCTTCTTGGGAATCGCAAGCGTGCAAAATCTGCTTCCTACGGATTGAAATCTACTTTCAGATAAGAAAATGTGCTATTGAATACATACACTATATACTATATTGTAAATTGTTTATACTTGTCCATCGAACTAGCTTACCTGCAGTTTCCATCGGTAATTTGCTTGCAGACAGAGACC
The DNA here is from genome assembly GCA_003024785.1 of Selaginella tamariscina. NCBI lineage: Eukaryota > Viridiplantae > Streptophyta > Lycopodiopsida > Selaginellales > Selaginellaceae > Selaginella > Selaginella tamariscina. The sequence goes on from PUQB01000133.1 coordinate 263,136, forward strand.
TCACTACTGTTCGCATCCTGTCCCGGATTTTAGGGTTATTGTTGAACCCTAAAACGAAGTAAAGGAAGCATAGGGTTTAGGGTTTAAACTGTTAAGTTTAAGGAACGTATACAGTATATTCGGATTGTACATAATATGTTTATGCACTTGACAAATTTATTAAGATCTCAATCAGATTATAATATGTACATATAAAGTAGTTACTAAGAAAAATTATTTATACATATTGTAGGTGGTTACAATAAAACATTATTTTGTACATATTGTAGGTGGTTACCAAAAAAACATTTTATACATATTACCAACATTTCATTAAATATGCATGAACAACCATGAATATAATTGGCTCATTTGATTTGTTGTTTTTCTAGTATAAAAGAAGCTAGGTTTACTCATAATATACAAATGGCTAATTTAAACATATACTCCTTCTCTTCGTAGTTTTTCTATAGCATTCTCAAACCATGTGATAACCAGGAGTTTGCTAGCAAACTAAAGAATTGCATGGAGAAAGAAACTTCATGTTGCTCCGAATTAACTTCCGACTTGCATTGCATGGTTCCTTTATACAGGTATTTCTTTTTTCTCTCTTTCTTTCTCCCTTCTTCTCTCTCCCTCCTCCCTTCTCTCCTTCTCTCCTCCTCCTCCTCTTCCTCTCCTCCCTCCTCTCTCTCTCCTCTTCTCCCTTCTCTCTCTTCTCTCTCCTTCTCTCTCTCCCTTCTTTTCTCCTTCTCTCTCCTCTTCTTCCTTCTCTTCTCTCTCTCTCTCTCTCTCTCTCTCTCTCTCTTCTCCTCTCCCTCTCTCTCTCTCTCCCTTCTCTCTCTCTCTCTCCTTCTCTCTCCTCCTCCCTTCTCTCTCCTTCTCCCTTCTCCCTCTCTCTCCCTTCTCTCTCTCTCTCTCCTTCTCTCCCCTCTCTTCTCCCTCTCTCCCCTCTCTCCCTCTTCCCTCTCTCTCCCTCCTCTCCCTTCTCTCTCCCTCTCCTCTCTCTCCCTTCTCTCTCTCCCTTCTCTCTCCCTTCTCTCTCTCTCTCTCCTCTCCCTCTCCTCTCCCTCTCCCCTCCCCCCCTTCTCTCTTTCTCTCTCTCCTCCTCTCCCTCCCCTTCTCTCTCTCCTCCCCTTCTCTCCCTTCTCTCTCTCTTCCTCTTCTCTCCTCTTCTCTCTCTTCTCTCTCTTCTCTCTCCCTTCTCTCTCTCTCTCTTCTCTCTCTCTCCCTCCCTCCTCTCTCTCTCTCTCTCTCCTTCTCTCCCTTCTCTTTCTCTCGCTTCTCTCTCTCCCTCCTTCTCTCTCTCCTCTCTCTCTCTCTCTCTCTCGCTCTCCCTCTCCTCCCTTCTCTCCCTTCTCTCTCCTCTCTCCCTTCTCTCCTCCCTCCCTTCCTCCCTTGTCCTTCTCTTCTCCCTCTCCCCTCCCACCCCCTTCTCTCTCCCCTCTCCCCTCCCCCCCCTTCTTCTCTCTCTTCTCCTTCTCCCCTCCTCTCTCTCTCTCTCCTCCCCCCCTCCCTCTCTCTCCCTTCTCCCCCCTCCTCCTTCTCTCCCCCTCCTCTCTTCTCTCTTCTCCCTCCCTCCCTCCCTTTTCTCTCTCTCTCTCCTCTCTCTCCTTCTCTCTCTCTCAACAAGGCAATGCATTGGAGTACTTACATATAGTTTTACATATGTATACTAATTACTCATGCACTCATCCCACATGTCTTTAGCTCATTAATTATATGCTTATTGGTTTTACACACACATAAATATATATACACACGTACATATGTGAAAGCTAAAGCAAACATATAACATGTTTTGTAAGGTATAAATCCATGTATTATTTAATGTAGTTTGAATGTATATATAAGTTCTACATATAGTCATTTAAATTCCATTATATTATTAAATATTTTTACGTTTTTTCCAGGAAATCTTAATGGATTTAACTTAAAACGAGAAGCATCGGCTTTATGCATCGATGTGATTTCCTTCTTGTTAATATGACACACATACATGTGCAAGACTAAATTTTTAAATAATATGAATAAAGACCTTTTTATTCTAAGGAAAACTAAATTATTAACATATGTGTATATATAAATGTATTTATATATGTATATCTATACAATATAATTTATACATGTATATCTGTAAATATAATTTATACATGTATAAGTATAAACTATGCAAATTATTACACCACATGTGTTTAGAAAAAATATTTATGGAAATCTCTTTCCCACATCATATATTTACTTAATTATTAGAACTTAAAATGTGGAAGTCAAAAAGCTCTTTTAAGGGTTTAATATAGGAATTTATTATTTAAATGAATTTCGAATTTAAAAGACTTCAAAAATAGTAAATCAGGAATTAACTTCATTTTGTGACACTTTGTTTTAACGAAAGATAGTGTAGACTCCTTAGTGTCGTATAAGATATGATAGTTCCGCTGCATGATATTCCCAATGACATTCACATTGTCTTCATCATTCAGCTGAAGTGCAAGACAGCTACATTCTTTAATCTTCTTCCCTAAGAGTATATTCTCGAGCGGAATCTCGAATCTAGCGCCCTGCAGTTGAAACCATATCGGTGGAAGACTAAACTTGTAATCCTCTCCCCTGTCATGTTATAGCACATGAAAGCGCGGAAAAGCCAAACTCTCGTCGGAGCAGTAGGGAAGACCAATCAAGGCGTCAAAATAGCATTCAGCGACAGGTATGTCTCAGCGTTCAGAGACGTCCAGCTGCTTCCGGAGTCTATAATGGTTGTGGTGTTGGGACTCACCGAGAAAAACTTCTCCCCCACATGGACACCTTCCAGGTTGAGCTTGTAATAGACATCGTAGTCCGAATATGATTATGGGGATTGTTCGGTAATATCGGTGTTGATTGTATCCCCTTGCCTCTGAGTTCTGCTTCCTTACCGAACATCAACGGCGTAGAAACATTGGCATGTTCGTCGTCCACAAAGCAATACGAGAACTTGTTATCGATGGCGTCCCCTAGCTGCGACACAAGCGATAGGGGACTTGCCCCTAAACCTATCACACCTTGTATACTGTCGAAAATTCTTGGCCAGCCAACGGCGACGCCAACAAACATGTTAGGGAACTTTTAACTTACCGTGCGGTGAGTTTTGCCTGAGTGAAAACGTATCCTTTCCGAGGTAGCCAATGTTGAATCCGCTACCATAGCCGAAGAAGTAGGCGCATTGGCGAGGGAGACGAGGGAGAGCAGATTACACATTCCACTTGTTGGGAAATTATTGAACATGGAACTGCAGTTTTCATAGTCACCATCGAGGATTGGTTGGTAAGATGAAGATTCCTTAACATGGAATGATGCATGATTGTTGTTACATCCGTTGCAAGTTTCCCATACTAGGTCGCTGCCGGTGTCTGCAATCCCTATAAACTTTTGAGCTGGTGTTCCTATGTAGATTTCCATTCCCACGATAGTATTGCTGGGTTCGTCCATGGTTTGCAATAGTAACCCATGACTACGGTGATGGTGATGGTGATGGTGATGTTTGTGATGATGACTGTGCCTCAGCAGTCTAGTCCTGTTATAGAAATCCTCTTCTCCTTATAATGCGTTAGATCAATCTTCAGACAGATGCTTGAAGCACTCAGCATGAGAAGATCAACCAAAAAAGACTAAAGATGAAGCCATCAAACTCTACGTCTATAAACTCTAGTTTATATAGTTAAATAGCGTAAAGCCTGATTTGGTGTAGCTTTATATAACTTAATTTAAGCTAATAAAAACTCTAAAGCCTGATTTTGTGTAGCTTTATATATAGCTTAGTTTATTTTAGAACTAAAGACATTAAAAATTAAGTAGTAAATTCAATTCTTATGACTGCAAATTAATAGTAAGTTTAATTCACAATAAAAAAGAATACTTTGTACATTAACTATGTTTAAATTTACTCTTTTAATTTTAATGCCTTTAAGTTTATATTTAATATAGTAATTAATTATATTATGTATTCACCGTTGATCTTTTAGGGATGAATATGAATCTAAATATATTTTATAATAACATTCTATACTTTTAACATATTAATTAGTAGTAAGTTCATTGCAAATTGTAGAAATGGTATAAAACAACTAAGATGTATATATATATTACAAGTGCAGCATTCAAGACCGTTGATCGTTTAGGGATTAATAAATAAACCTATAAATAAGATTATCTATCTACTAAACTAGCGAGGGCATGTGCCATGGGCCTCTACTCTGGCAATCTCTCTTCTTGCAAAAGCCATATAAGCTTTATTTTTCCATCATACATTTCATAGACTAACCCGGTACTTTACAGCTATAATTTCCAGCCCGAAAAACTGTAGCAGATTCACAAACAGCCTCGTTCTTCAATTCAAGTAAGAATTTCTATCAAGGCAATCGAATTTATTCACAATTGTTTGTTTCAAGCAAGAATTATCAACAGATTCTCGAATTTCGTTCGATACAAGCAGGAATTTCTATAGAAATCATCTGGGTTATCTCAGAACAATCGGTTTCCTTCACAATTGTTCGACTTGAGGAAGAATTTCTATCATACAGCTTCCGGGTTGTCTCAAAGTAGTAAGATATCTGAGAGAGTCATGGCTGTTAGTGTACAACATTTGCATGATCCAGACTCAATTACGTATCTTACACAATCCGCTGCGGTTGAGATTGATGAGCTTTCATGGGTCCTCTTGGGTTCAGCGTGGATCAGCTTATGGTATGTGATATATATGAATTATGTATTTGTAGTGTATATACATATATGCATTTTCAAACTGACTTAAATGCGAGTCTTATATGTAGATTAACTAAAGATATGTATGTATATGAATGTACATATGTATAGACAAGGCTTCGTATATGTATATTCATTTTTGTACTGTATAACAGATTGCATATACAGTGTGTGCGTGGCTGTATGTGTTAATGTATATATATGTTGGTTTGATTGCAGGAGCTTACTGGATTAAGTGTTTTCTGCCATTGCCGAGGTATGATAGGTTCTTTATAACCTACATTATTTCAGCAGATTCTCCCTCTCTCTCTCTCTCACACACACACACACTCAACACACATAACGCACCTACTCATTATCAGATACACAATAATAGAAGTTTTTAGAAGTTTATGTATGCATATGATTTGTATGTATGATGTTAGTTAATCTGTGAATGTCTGTGTATACCGACATGAACCAGCGCTTATGCAATATGCATAAATGTATGTAAAAATAATCTCTCTCTCTCTCTCTCTCTCTCTCTCTATATTATATATATAGATAGAGAGAGAAGAGAGAGAGAGACGCACATACACTTAAACGGCCATCGCAGCTTCATTTTATGTGCATATGCATGCGTACACACACAGCTGGACGGGATTTGACACGCTGATAAGCAGCAAGCAACGTGTCCTTGTCCGATACAACGTCGGTAAGATTCTCATATTTGCCATTAGGCCCTCTGGACAAGTTATATATGCGCTCTAACCTTCGAGATTCGGCAGAACCAGGCCAAATGTGCCCTGTAAGACAAGATCCAGTGCAGATTTCGGTTCTTTGGTGCATTCTTCACCTTCCCATGGTTCTTCCTTGGGGATCGCAAGCGTGAAAATCCGCTTCCTACGGATTGAAAACTATTTAGAAAATGTGCTAAAAACTACACAAATGCAGGATTGAATACATATATATATATATATATTGTAAATTGTTTATGCTTGTAGATCGTACTAGCTTACCTACAGGTTTCATGGGTAATTTGCTTGCAGACAAAGATCACTGCTCTCCGCATCCTGTCGCGGATTTGAGGTTTACTCCTATGAACCCTAAAATAAAGTGAGGGATTAGGGTTTAAGGTTTAAATAGTTAATTCAATAACGACGGTTAGTATATATATACTTGTGCTCTTTGTAACATTTACGAAGACCTGGGATTAGGTTTTACAGTGGTACGAGCATGTGTGTGATAAAATATATTGATATATTGTAGCATTTCATGGGTTGTCACATTTTCTAATGTGATTAAAAAACTATGAATAAGAAAAGTATATGTTTTAAACTAGATATACAAATCACTTGTATATTATGTACTAGAAAACATGCAATTCAAATGAGCAACCGTATATTCATGGTTGTTATATTTATTCATTAATATATATTAATACATACAGTATATATTAAAAAAACACATTACTAATTTAAAATTAAAAAATTATATTTAAACCCTTGAATTTATCAATTTACATATGTACCCCTAGAAGTTTTATATTTACATATATATCCCTCTAAAAGTTTTAAATTATATATTCTTTAAAAACTTCAATTGTAATATTTTGACTTTTAAAATAACAATATTAACTAAAAATATATTTTCAATTCATAATGTTACAAATAAAATAATTAAAGTTTATTAAGTGTTAAATGTCAAAAAATTGTCATAGTAAAAAATGAAATATTTTTAAAATAATTATATTATATTATGATATATATGTTTAATAGGTTATTTTAGACCTAAATATAATTAATTATAAATTTTTATTGATTTTTTAAAAATATTTTTTAATTTTTAATTTTAAAATTTATGAAGTTTTAAATTAAAGTTTCAAGGGTATATATATAAAAAAAAACTTCTAGGATATATATTAAAATATGATAAATTTTAGGGGTATAAATGTAATTTTCTCTTAAAATTAAATATAAAGTTTTATTGTGGGACTTTTCATTTTTATGTTAAAAAAAAAATTACATTTAAAATTTAAAATTATTATGAATTTTGTGATGAATTTGTTGCTAATGACATTGTAATTTTTGATAAATATAATTAGTTTGGCAATGTGTAATTTGTTTAATTTATTTATGCCTTAATAATTGCCTTTATTTATTTGTTTATTTCACATATTTTTAATATCTTAAAAGAAAATAAATAATAAAATCCAAAATATATTTCTTAATAATTTATAAAAATTTCAGCTTTATTAAATATTAACCTATTTTTGCGACAAGGATTCTCACATGCATAATTATATATATACATAGACAACAAAATATTACTAGTTTAGTGTATAATATATTATTCTATTTAAAATTTTAAAATTTAATGGGTAGATTTTAGTATATATCCCTCCCTTTGTATTAGTAATAATTAATTAAATTTTAATTATTTAGTAATATTAAAAATCAAAGGAAAAAATTTTGTATTTAGGAAAACGTATGTATACCAAAATCATGTATATTAAATGAAATGCATTAACCCAAGTCTTTTAAATTTATATTATAAAATTACTGAAATAATTAAATTGGTAATTGTGATTGATATACTTTATTTTTCATTCGAACAAAAAAGATTTTGTATTTAAATTACAACAATGATACTTATACATGTCAAATCAAATGAAATTCCACAAAAGAAAACATTAATATTAATAAAGTATATACAATCACACATATAATATAATAAAATTTGAACGATTATATGTACAATTTAGAACATAATTAAATAAGACATGGATTTGTACTTTACAAAACATATGATAGTTCAATTTTATATAAGTGTGTATAAAAAATCAATAAGCATATAATTAATTATTTAGGAGTTAAAAACAAAATGAGATGAATGCATGAGTAATTGTTATACATATGTATACTTTAATACAAGATAAGTTACATTTATTCACATTGCCTTGTTAAAAAAAAGAGGTTAGAGAAGGAAAAAAAATTAAAAAAATACTTAAAATAAAGAAGCATAAACAATAAAAATTGGTAGTTAACTCAAAATAATAATGTTTTTTTTTTTTTTTCATACAACTTCTTAACTTGCAATCGTACTTTATATATAAATTTTAAAAAATATAAATAAAAACTATATAATATATAGTTTATAAATAGAAAGTTATAGTGAATAAAAAATGATTCATATAATTATAATATATCAATAAATTTATTAATGTGTAACAAATTCAAAATGTTTAAATTGGTGCTCAATTCATAATATTATGACATAAATAAACCCAACATAATATTTTATTATGACATAAAGACATATATAATAGACTTAACATGATATTTTTATTATAACATAAAGACATATAATAGACTCAACATGATATTTTATAATGACATACATATAATAGACCATTATAACATAAAACATTATGTTTACACACAAAGACCTCATTACTTGGATTTAGTAAAACAAAGTAATTGTTTAAGGATTAAAATTTAAAGTAACTTATATAGAATATGCTTGTGCACTTAATGACATTTATGAGAATCATAAATTTGTTTTTATCATGGTATGTATATATGTTGTACATATTGTAGATGATAATAAACAAAACAATATATTATACATCTTATTAGCATTTCATAAAAGAAACATGGACAATAATGAAATATTGTTGGTTATTTGGATTGCGTGTTTTATAATATAAAAAAAGCTTGTTCTTATTCATATAATTAATTTTAAATACATTTTTCTTTTCAAAGTTTTTTTATCACATTATTAAAATCATATGCAGAATGTGACAATCACCAATTTGTTCATAAATTATGAAGTTGCATAAAAAAAGAAATTTCATGTTATTTTAAACTGATTACCGACTTTCATGCATATGTTTTTTTTATTTCAAATATCTTTCCTCCCTCCCTCTTTTCATTCCCTCCCTCCTTTTTTTTCTTTTTTAACTTTCATTATATGTGTTTTTGATTTAAATATATCTCTCCCCTACCTCTTTCCTTCCTTTTTTTCATTTCTTCCTTCCTCAACAAGACAATGTAAACAAATAGCACTTGTTTAATATTGAAATATTTTATATATGTTCTACATATGTATAATAAATTATCAATCATTCGTCTCATTTTATGTTTAATCTTAAATAATTAACTATATACTTATTGGTTTTTTACATACACCCATATAGAACTAAGTAGACATACAATAATATGTTTTGCAAATATAAATCCATATATTATTTAATAATATTCTAAGTTTACATATAATTGTTAAATTTTATTATATTGTATATGTGATTATATATGCTTTATTAATATTAAGTATTTTATGTTTTTTTTTTCAAGGATTCCATTGGATTTGACATACACCAAATATCATTGGTTATTCATCGATGCAGATTTCCTTTACTTATCATACACATACACATGTATAAAATTAAATGTTTTAAATAATTTAAATAAAAACCTTTTTCATTCTAATGAAAACTAAATTATATCACACTTCAAATTAAATTGCATCATATATATAATCACAATTAATTTAATTATTTAATAATTTTACCATATAAATTAAAAAGACCTTTAGGGTTAATGCATTCATTGTATTTCATTAATATACATGATTTGGTATACATATATTTTCCTAAATACATTTTCCCCCTTGATTTTTAGTATTGCTAATTAATTAAGTTTTAATTAATTATGACTAATACAAAGGGAGATATACTAAAATCATCCCACTAATCTTGAAATTTTTAAATAAAATAATAATATTAACATTTTATTATCTATTACACACTAAACTTAGTAATACTTGTATATGTATATTATGCATGTGAAACAAGTTAATATTTTAATCAACTTTGAAAAAAAATATTTTATAAATTATTAAGAAATCTTTATATTTTGCATTTTGTATTATTTATAGTTCTTTTAAGATATTAACAATTTATGAAATAAACAAATAAATAAAGGTGACTATTAATGTATAAATTAGGTTAAAAATAATAAATAAAACAAATTACATTACCAAATTATTTATATTTATCAACAATAATAATGTTACTAACAACAAATTAATCACAAAATTCATAATAATTTTGAATTTTAATATATAAGTTTATACATTTTACATAGAAATGAAGAGTCCGTTATAAAACTTTATATTTTAATTTTAAAATTACTAATGTCCTTTTTATAATATACTGTATATATTAATATATATTAATGAATGTAATATATTTTATATATATTTCAAAATTTATAAATGAAAACCATATAATATAGAATTTATAAATAATATAAGTGCAAATAAGAAGTGATTCATATGATTATAATCAATATTTGCTAATGTTGACAAATTTAATGTGTAAATCGATTTCAACTCATAATAAACATATTCTTATTATGACATAAAGACATATATAATAGACTTAACATAATGTTCTTATTATGACATAAAGACATATGTGTATCTCATGTTTTACATTTACTTTATAATCATACTAATAAATAAATTAAACTTTAAATTTTTTTTAAAAATTAGGGACTAATTTGTTTAGTATAAACTTTTATGTCATATAATAATACAATTTGTTGCATAATATTCTAATGATATTTGTATTGTCTTCTTTCATTTTAAGTGTCATACATTACATTTTTTTTTATTCATCTTTAATAATATATTCTCAAGTGGAATCTTGAATCCTGCACTTTATAATAAATTAACCTCGTAAATTTCTTGTCTAATCATGTTATATCACATGAAAACACCAAGAAAAAATGAAATTATTATCACAAATATAGAAAATTGATCAAAACATTCAAAGTCGCATTCAATTATATATAGGTTTAACATTCATATGTTCTCAAGTTTATAAGGGTGGTGGTATTAGGACTCACCAAGAAAGAGAAATTTTTTCCCCCACATGAACACCTTTTAGGTAATAAGAATAATTATTTGGATTGTTTAGTGTTAAATGTTAATTTGTTGCACATAAAGATCTCATTTTGCTATGAACCCTAAAATAAAGTAAGGGCTTAAAGTGCTCTCACCCTCACAAAGGGTAGGATACACTTAACCCTTTTACCCTTATGATATTAATTTAAATTTAATAAATATTAGTTTTTAAAATAAAATAAGTATAAATTAAAATTGTATGCTTCTTAATTTATAAAATTCTTTTATATAAAATAAAGAAAATTAAAAATCTTAAGTATTTATATTAAAATATTTTAAAATCTTATTTAAATTTATGATAATAAAATATGTGACAAGAAAAAAACATATTTTTATCCTCGTGAGGGTGATTACATGTACTTTCACCCTTATAAAGGTGAAGGTAACGGTGAGACACATTGATCCTTTTTTAAATGTCATATTAGCTTAAGAGTAATTAATAAATGTGGCAAGATCATATGTGCCCTCACTTTTATAAAAGTGAAGGTAAGAGGCAGTTCACATGTGCCGTCACCTCACGTGAGGGTGAAGGTGAGGGTGAAGGTTAAATGTGACCTATCCAGCCTTGTGGTATTAATTTAAACTTAAAAAATTTGTTCTAAAATTAAATAAATATAAATTAGAACTGTAGGCTTCTCAATTATATAAAATTCTTTTATATAAATAAAAAACTTGGCTATTTATATTAATATATTTTAAATTTTTTATTTAAAACCTATATTAATTAAACATGTGGTAAGAAAAAACATATTTTTACCCTTATGAAGGTGAGGAAATTTAAATAAATCTAGGCTTGTTTAGAATCTTACTGTTAAAACCCTTGCAAGGGTGAGGTAAAATGTCACATGTGACCCTGCAAGGGTAAAAATTCTTGAAGGTGAAGGCACTTCTAAAGATAAGGTAATATATGACCTAATTTTTATGTTATGTCAATAAGAGCAAATGGTAGAATTATAAATTTTGATGATGCAATGGGAGGACGAGAATGCATATAACAACAATTATACTATTTTATTTGAAGTATTGGGTATGGTTATTTTTCAGTTAATTCAATAATATATTATTATAAAAGGGAGCTAAATTAAACTTGCAAGATGCAAAAAGAATCACTCTCTTGCACAAAGCATCTATACTAAATTATTATAAGTTCCATTTGCTTAAAGTGTTCGACTTCATTCTTTACATTGAAGTTACAATGATAATGATAGGTACAAAAATTATTTTGAATTAATCAAGAATAAATTTAAATCATATGTGATATGGTAGCCCCAACAATGAAGTTTACACCTTCTACTTTTTTAATAGATTTTTGTGTTTTTTTTTTAATTATTTTTAAATTAAAGATGTAAGTGTTAAAAAACAGATGGCAATACCTTGATAAGGTTGCTTACTGAATTAAATTATTTTTAAATATTGAAACATACAAATGTTGCATAATTAAGTATTCATTAGGGCTATCTTAGAACCACCTCTTAGAAAATATTAAGTTAAATGTTTGTGCACTTGACAACATTGATGAGAATCCCAAATTAGGTTTGACTCATATCAAGTAGCATAAGTTAATGTGTTTTTAATTGTAATATATTATTTCATACACAAGCTGGTTATATACATATGGTATGTGTATGTACGTTGCACATATTGTAAGTTATATTATATATGTTGTCAACATTTCATTAAAAAAACCAAGGACAACCGTGAATATATTTGTGTCATTTGAACTACGTGTTTTTATAGTATAAAAAAAGCTATTTTTACTTATAATATACAAATGGTTAATTTAAAATACATACTTCTTCTTTTTATAGTTTTTTTACAACATTAGTAAAATTATATAAAGACTGCGATAACCACTAATTTTTCAATTGCATTAAAAAAAAAACATTATGAACTAATTATTAAGTTTCACTACATATATTTCAAGGTATTTTTCTCTTCCATGTCTCTCTCTCCTCCCCTCCTTTTCTTTCTCTCTTCTTCCTCTACCCCCCTCTCTCTTAACAAAAACAAGACAGTGTGAATAAATGTCACTTGTCTTATATTTAAATACTTATTTATAATTATTCATGTACTCATCCCATCGTGTGTTTAGCTTTTTAAATCATTATTTGTTGGTTTATTACACCCACATAGAGAAAGAGCTAAGTAAGAATCTCTTTCTATTCTTGATATATATATATATATATAAGTTCTACATATAATCCTTCAAATTCATATTGTATATTTGTGCATGACTTTTATTTATTCTAATATATTATATACTTTATTAATATTAAATATTTAATGTTTTCTTTAGGGAATCCTATTGAAGTTGATATAAAAAATAACATTGATTATTCGTTGATATTACACACAAAGATTCGATGTTTTAAATAAATTAAACCTTTATATTCTAATGAAAACTAAACCCTCCCTTCATTACAACTAATAATTAATTATTTCATTTTTATAATATAAATTAAATGGTGATATACATGTATTTTCCTCAATTTTAATATTTGCCAATTAATCAGGTTTTAAATATAATAATAATCTATTATGCACCAAACTTACTAATGGGGTATAATGTGATATTTTGATGCATGTCTCTACTTTGTAACAATACAAATAAATAAATTAAATTTCTAATTTACAAAAATCACGGACTAATTTAAAATTTCATTTTGTGACACTTTACCAACTTACCGTGTAGCCAATGTTGACATAGTCGAAAAAGTAGTTCGTCCATGGTTGCAATAGTAAATCATCACCAGTGATGGTGATGTTTGTGATGATGACTGTGCCTCAGCAGTTGAGTCCTGTTATAGAGATTCTCTTTAATCTTCAAAAAGAAGATTGATGCACTCAAGCATGAAATGTCATAAGAAAGATAAGTCGCTTTCCCACTTACCCTTAGCACAGTATAAATTATGCAAAATGCCTTCCCACTTACCTTTTGCATTGCATAACTTAAAAAAAATTTCTTAACACATGACACGAGGTTGATTGCTTAAGAAATTTTCCTTCCACTTGATTTTCTTAAACCTTAGTATTCTTAAATTCTTAAAATACTATATTATTCCCTTAAAATGATCCTTAATTTAAGAGTCATTTTATTACAGTTACCTTAAGGTTCCATAACTCTCTTTTTGCTTACGTGGCAACACACATATAATTAAATTTATTTATTAAGCATATTTAACCTAACATATAAGTACTTAAGAGTGTTGTTTTTGAATGATTAAATAACTTGAATGTCATTTTATGTTTAAAACTAAAATATAATAAATATTATTTTAGTAAACCATATGTTAACTATGTGAAATCAGCTATTTAAGATTTCTTAAAATTGTGTATAGTTTTTATTGTCACCTTTGCATAATGTACACATATAAACATACATGTATACACAAAGAGGGGTTTTTAGATTAAATTATGCAACAGTGGGAATGGGTTACTATTAAGGAAATTACAAATGGGGATCCTCCAGCTCTAAGTTGTAATATTAATTAATAAATATCAATAATAAAAAATTATACTTTTACTTTGTATAGCTTTAAATATGTTCAAATTTCACCTCATTTTTTAAAATTTATTTAATATAGTAAGTTCATTAAGTATGTATATACATTACAAGTGGCAAACATTCAAGACCGTTGATCTTTTAGGGATGAATATGATCAAAACAGTAAATTAAACATAAACCCATAAACAAGATTATTTTATCTACTAAACTAGCGACTAGCAAGGGCATGTGCCATGGCGGCCTCTACTGTGGCAATCGCTCTTCTTGGAAAAGCCATGTAAGCTTTCATTTTTCCATCATATATTTCATAGTCTAACCCGGTACTATACAGCTAATAATTTCCAGCCCGAAAAACTGTATCAGATTCACAAACAGGCCTCTGTTCTTCAATCAAGTAAGAATTTCTATCAAGGCAATCGAATTTATTCACAATTGTTTGTTTCAAGCAAGAATTATCATACAGATTCTCGAATTTCGTTCGATACAAGCAGGAATTTCTATAGAAAATCATCTGGGTTATCTCAGAACAACCGGTTTTCTTCACAATTGTTCGACTTGAGGAAGAATTTCTATCATTACAGCTTCTGGGTTGTCTCAAAGTAATAAGATATCTGAGAGAGTCATGGCAGCTGTTAGTGTACAACATTTGCATGATCCAGACTCAATTACGTATCTTACGCAATCCGCTGCGGTTGAGATTGATGAGCTTCTCATGGGTTCTCTTGGGTTCAGCGTGGATCAGCTTATGGTATGTGATATATATGAATCATGTATTTGTAGTGTACATATGCATTTTCAAATGACTAAATATCTTATATGTAGATTAACTAAAGATATGTATGTATATGAATGTACATATGTATAGACAAGGCTTCATATATGTATATCCATTTTTGTACTGTATAACAGATATGCATATACAGGTGTGCGTGGCTGTATGTGTTAATGTATATATATGTTGGTTTGATTGCAGGAGCTTGCTGGATTAAGTGTTGCTTCTGCCATTGCCGAGGTATGATACGTTTGCTTTACAGCCTACATTATTTCAGCAGATTCTCTCTCTCCCTCTCTCTCTCTCCAACACACACACACTCACACACATAACGCACGTACTCATTATCAGATAACAATAATAGACACATGCATCACGCATACATAAACACACACAGAAAAACACAAAACACAAGATCGATGTGTTTGTTCAGGTGTACTCTGTGGATCATAGCGTGTGTTGGTGCTTTGCGGCCCTGGAAACAACGGAGGGGATGGATTAGTTGCTGCACGTCATCTTCATACTTCGGCTATAAACCGTGCATTGTTTATCCTAAAAGAACTGATAAACCTCTCTACAAAGGACTTGTTACACAGGTATAGTTGTGTAATGGGGTGCATTAAATAGTGCTTTCATATCAACTTCTTATATATTACATATATGTGTATATATTATATGATATTAAAGCTCATTGTTTTCAGCTTGAAAGCTGAATATCCCATTTATGTCACCGGAAGAATCACCTGAGGAGCTTTCGTCCAATTTTGATATTGTTGTGGATGCTATGTTTGGATTCTCATTCAAAGGTACAAGTGTGTGTGCGTGTTGGTAGTATACAGTGAAGATACATACATACTAGGCACAGACAAACATGTATAATTATACTTGTAAAGCTTGTATAATACTTCATATTTCGTTCTCTCTCTCTCTCTCTCTCTCTCTCTACGCACACACAACAAGCATTATAACAGGACTTCTCCTTAGGTGTACCGAGGCCTCCATTTGACAAGTTAATACAACGCATAGTTCACACTCCCAATGTTGTATCCGTTGATGTTCCATCAGGGTGTACGTAGAAGAAGGCGATGTAAATGGGCTTGGACTAAACCCAGATATGCTGGTAAGCTTATCAAGTTAATCACATAATAACTGCCATTTTCAAGTTCATAATGTAGTTAATTATTTGATGTAGGTTTCACTTACTGCTCCCAAAATGTGTTTCAAAAATGTTTAAAGGCCCACACCATTTTCTAGGAGGAAGATTTGTACCTCCGGCAATTACAGAAAAATACGGTCTTAAACTACCACCGTATCCAGGTTAGATCCTGATTATATATACATATTCGTATAGACGCGCGCGCACACACACACATTTACACACTCTTTTACTTCGTCTTGTGTAAAATACGGACTAAAACTACCATCCTGTGCAGGTACATCTCAGTGTGTAAGGATTGGTAAAACCCCTCCTATAGACGTGGCAAATCTACGTGAAAACTACGTGGGGTCTGTTTTACTTGAAGAACAAGTTAATAAGGATCCTATTAAACAGGTATAACTTGTTTGACTAATTTATAATTTATAATGTGATAAAATAAACTTGTATACATGGTTTAACTTGGTTTACTGCGTTATATAAGTTTACTGAACTTTTTGTTAAATTTAACTGTGCAGTTTCAAGAATGGTTTGAGGACGCTGTGGCCGCAGGATTACCCGAGCCAAATGCCATGTCACTTGCTACTGCTGATGCTAAAGGGCGACCGTAAGCCTGTTTAAGTTTATTGATTCATAGTATTAACATTAAATATATAATTAATTATGCATATTATAATATATATTCTATTGTGTTGTTGCAGGTCTGCCCGGATGTCTTTACTTAAGGGGTATGATGGACGAGGTTTTGTATGGTAAGTGCTCTCTCTCTCTCTCTCTCTCTCTCTCATTACTCGATACTTGGCAGGTATACCAATTATAACAGTAAGAAAGCAAAGGAACTCGCTGCGAACCCGCAGGCATCACTTGTCTTCTTTTGGAACGCGCTCCACCGACAGGTACATCTGCGTGTATATTTATATGGGTGTATATGTACCCATCTTTTTATATATGTGTACATATATACTTTTACGAATACTATATCCCGAAGTCAGCTGACATACAGATATATACGTATTAATGAGCATATATGTATGTATAAATGGTGTGTGCACTATATAAATATATATATCTAACACATGGATAAGGCGTGTAAAGCTCACAAATAGGCAACTTGTTGATAATGTATAAGGTACGCATTGAAGGGGACGTGTCTCGTGTTTCTGACGAGGAATCAGATGCATATTTCCACAGCCGCCCAAGAGAGAGTCAAATTGGTGCCCTGGTCAGCTCCCAGGTATATTCCCGGATTTAATTAATCTAGATTAACATATTTAATCCATATTTTAGAGCTCTGTTATCCCTGGAAGGCACGTCCTTGATGAATCCTACGAACAACTTGTTGCCAAGTATGCGGACAGGTATCACAGATTTGGTGATATTTATTATTAAGTGTTAAATATTATAATATATATACACACACGCACGCACACACACACACATCAATATTGCAGGAATATTCCTATTCCTAGACCAGCACATTGGGGTGGTTTTAGACTTCAACCCCGTGCTATAGAATTTTGGCAAGGACGAGAGTCTAGGCTTCACGACAGGTAAGTCTAATCAAAATAATATTTTTAACCATCAATTAATAATATTTTAATCATAATTAACTATTTAAAAATATTAAAAAGTATACATTAATTAAAACGTTGTTTAGTAATAATTAATAACTAATTATCATTTTTTGTAGGATACTCTTCACAAGAGTATCATCAGATACATGGAAGATGGAGCGTTTATCACCTTAACACACATAATATACACGGGTAGTGTGTGAAGCATGCATTGTTGTGCATGTGATATTCTTTTTAAACCATGTGAAATTAATTAATCCGTATTTAATATAATCTCTATTCCTAATCATAGTTTATACGAATCTTCCAAAGTGAAATAGGGGATATGCTTTTCAATTAAATTTTATTTCTTGTAATAATAACTGGGACCCACGCGGAATGCGGCGCCACGGATATGCGAATACGTAGATTCGAAGATCCACTGGGGATATTCTTCCTAAGTGGAGACACGTCAGCAAGTCGTGGGCGCGGAAAGGGAAACGGTCCGATTTCCGCCACGGAATCCCACGTGTAGATCCATGGAATGGCCAGAGGATTCGGAATTGGCAAGAAGATTTACCGGAATGTCGACCCGGTGTCTTTTACGACTATGGCGGAAAGAAGTTTAAAGGTTTGAAGGTATAAGAACAGGGGAGATCGATATGGGGTGTGCGTTGCGGTGTAGATCGATCGATTTCTCGTGTGCGAGTAGAATCAATATATCCTGCATTCGTAATAAGAAGAGATTTGATACAAGGATCGTTCCTGGTAATCCAGTTCCCCCAATTCACAATGCGGTGTGTAACGTATTCCCTATATAAATTCAACAAAAGGGTGCAGAAAGGATCCTATATATAACACACAGATTTCTTTATGGGTTCTACAGCTTTCGACTTCTGGGGAGGTAATTCTGGTGTTTTCTGTGCGTTTTCTATCTGGGTGCGTATTCTTCTGTGTGTTTTCTGTGTGTACACGGTATTTTTTGTGTATATATGCGCATATATGAATGGGTGTATATGTTCCTGTATAGATGCGAGGTGGTTCAACGGGAAGCCGAAGATGGTCGTAATTGGGCACCGTGGATGTGGGAAGAACAAGATTGGGGATCCCCACGATCCAAGGACTTCGATTATGGAGAATACAATCACTTCGTTCAACATGGCTGCTACTAATGGAGCAGACTTTGTTGAATTCGATGTCCAAGTATGTATATATGTGTGTGTGTGTGTGTGTGTACGTGTATATGAGTGTTTTTGTTGTGCTTCAGGTGACTAAGGACGGACACGCCGTTATATTTCACGACGATTTGATCATAACTGAGGATCATGTAAGTATATAATTAGTTGATTAATTATCCTTAAATATGTTTTTTCCAGATCTCCAAGAGGATTGGAGAGCTGACGTTAGATGAGTTTTTGTCCATTGGTTTCAGAAAAGATGGGGAACAACAGGTACTGGATTTTCTCATATATATATATATATATATATATATATATATATATATATATATATTATATATATATATACGTATCCGCACTTGTAATATACTAATTTTGTATTTGTTTTTTTCTAGAATGGGAAAGCGATGGTTCTATGTACAAATGGACGGCCAATGTGGAGGATTCCCTGTGTACTTTAAAACAAGCTTTTGAGCAGGTTTATCCTTATGTGGGGTTTAATATCGAGATTAAGCTCCATGATACTTTGCCAACCTCCCCTGAAGAATTGGAGCGTGTCATTAGTACCGTGATTAAGGTATGTGTGTATGTGCGCCTGCGTGCGTGTGTTATGGTATAAATGAGAATATTATGAGCAGGAGGTTAGACAACTTGCAAATGGACGTAAGGTTTACTACTCATCGTTTCACCCTGATGCTGTGGAGATGTTAAGTCAAATGCAGCAGGAATATCCGGTAAAGATCTTGTGTGTGTGTGTGTGTGTGTGTGTTAATATGTCTTAAATACAGATATTTTTCTTGACGGACGGTGGAGTGCATGTGTACAATGATACTCGTCGGAACTCTATCAAAGCAGCGGTTGAAGTTTGTAAGAAATGTAAGTCTAAGACCCACACGCACACAGACGTGTATGTATCCATGTATATGTGCAGGTAATCTATTTGGTGTAGTCTCTGAAGTTAAGGCTGTGTTGAATGATCCCATTGCTGTTTCTCACGTAAAAGAAGCGGGACTCCAGCTACTTACATATGGAGAACTCAAGTATGTGTGTGCGTGTGCGTGCGTGCGTGTGTGTGTGAGAGAGAGAGAGATTGACGATGGTTTGTTTTGCAGCAATGTCACAGAGGCAGTACATAAACAAGAGGAACTTGGTGCAGACGGAGTAATAGTGGACCATGTTTTGGAGATAGTGACGGTTGTAAGGAAGATGGACAACTTTGGGCCTTCGGCTGGAGTCGAACCTCTGCCCACTCGAATTAGAGTTGAGGCTTAAGAGGAAACTCCATACGTAATTATAACTAACTAACTAAAATGCTTCTCCCACTTAGCTTGGGTTTTGTATTGCTTTTTTTAAATGATAAGTTACACAATTGTATATATGGCTCGTTCAAATTCTAATAATTCATATAACGCCTTCATAGACAATGTAAGTTGGTCTCTTCCAATGTAAACTTATTCCGCGATTTATTAGTTATAGATTTATTACAACTTAATACAAACTTACAATTGTTCTAAATCTTTCCACATACTCAAACTGGTATATATATCACCCATCAATATATACACATTTGTATCTGCTGTACCACTTTCCACTAAAGCATCGAAAGCAACTTTTCCCACTTCAAGGTTCTTCCATTTTCCACATGCCCCTAGCAGAGTCTTCCATGTAACCATGTTAGGTTTCAAAGGCATGCTATTAACCACGGACAATGCTTCGTATATTCTGTTAGATCTACCCAGCATGTCAACCATCGAGTTGTAGTGTTCTAGACTCGGGCAGATGCCGTATCTGGGCATCGCTGAAAAACCACATTCTCCCTCCTCTACAAAACCTGCACGGCTGCAAGCCGTAAGTATACTGAGAACAGTTATATCTGTCACTTGTAAACCGGCTTCCTGTAGCCTGTCAGTTAACTCAAATACTCGAGAGGAGTCCCCAACCGAGGCGTACCCTGCTAGTAAAGAGGTCCATGAAACTACATCTGGAGAGTACATAGAGTTAAACAACACTTCTGCCATAAGCATGTTCCCAGACTTGCCATACAAGTCTAGCAAAGCAGTCATTATCACCTCGACTTGTTCGAACCCAACCCGGTAAACTCTAGCATGACTCACCTGCCCGGTTCCTATCTCACCCAAGTCTCTACATGCCTTCAGTAGAGCGATATATGTTACAACATCTGGTTCACAATCCATGTCTCTGAACAAATCTAAGACTAAAGAGCTTTCCCCATTCTCCACGTATCCCAGAAAGAGACAGTTCCATGCAATAACATCCTTCCTGATCATCTTATTGAAGACTTCTTGAGCGCGGAGCATGCTACTGCATTTGCTATACATGTCCATTAATGTGGTCAACACTTTCGTGTCCGAGTTGAATCCACCGTCTGTCAGTCTGTCATGAATGGCGATTCCTTTCTTAAGTAAATTCTGCTTCTCGGACTCCGTCTTTATAATCGCCTTGAGTACTGCAACATATGTGACACTGTCTGGTTCACAGTCCATACTTGTGAACAACTCAATAGCCATTGAGCTTTCCCCATTCTCCACATATCCCAGTATCAGAGAGTTCCATAGAACGACATCCCGGGGGAATGTCCTGTCAAAGGCTTCCTTAGCCGAGTCTACGCTCCCACATTTCATATACATGCCGATCAGAGCAGCTGCTACATACTTGTTCCTGTGACAATTGGCTGCAACTGCATTCATGTGTAGCTTCTTTCCCTCTTCCAAGTCCCCTGTCTTTCTGCATTGCTTCAATGCAGAAACAATCTCCCTGGAACTCTTTAGCTCCCCTTGTACACCTCTGATCTTGTGGCCAGTAAGATGCTGATGCAGGAGCAACAAGGAGTCACAGTTTTCATACATAAACCCTAAACCCTAACTCTAACCCTAATGGTCTAGGGTTTAGAGGCGGTTCACATGTGCCCTCACCCTCACGTGAACATGTGACCTATTTACCCTCGTGTTATTAATTTAAATTTAATAAATTTTATTTTTTAAAATAAATAAATATAAATTAGAATTGTAAGCATCTCATTTATATATGTAAGATCCACGTGTACGGCTGCATGTGCACATATTATTATTAGCGTAGTGGATTTTGATAGCCGTCGGATTGGATTCAATCTGGACCACTCGCTCTTGTATATAAGTTAGGGTTTCTGAACTAATGGATATACACATTTCTATATTCCGAGCTCTCACATTGGTGGAGGTGAGGGGCACCTCTAATTGTCCCTACGGAGTGCTCGGATTTGTGTCTTTTTATCAATTTTCTTTCTTCTTAGGTCTAGCTTTTCCATTGTCTAGATCTATTCTTTTTGTGGATTTTGTCTCTTCTTCGTCCATGAATCCACAACAGGCAAATCCCTTGTCTGTGGAGCAGTTACTCATGCAGTTGTTGGATGCCATGCGTGTGCAACTGAACAATCATTCTCAGTTGATGGCAGCATTCACAGTCCAGGGTACTCCTCCTACTCATGTTGCAAACCCCCGTGTCCGGCCGGATTTCTTTCGCGGAAATCCTGGAGATGATGTGTACCATTGGTTTGACCACTTCATTGTGGTTGCCACATATCATTCGTGGGACGGTGCTCAGTGTTTGCGCGAGTTTCCTACTTGTCTTCAAGGGACGGCGTTGCAGTGGTACAATGGTCTGGACGTTGCAACTCGTGGAGATTGGAATATTCTTCCAGAGATCTTCAAACGTGCATTTGGGCATGCGGACGACTGTGATGATGCTTTTCAGCAGTTGCATCGTATTCGTCAGGAGCCATCTGAGTCGGTGATGCAGTTTGGTGTTCGCTTTCGAAGCCTTTTGCTGCGTGCAGAACCTAACATGTCGGAACGCATCAAGTTAGGTATGTTGTGGCCAGCACTTCGTCAAGACCTTGTGGGGCTTGTGCATGCACTAGCTCCAGTGACTCTTGACGATGCTTTGAGGCTGGCACAACGATATGAGTCGTCACCTCTCCCACTTGCGCCTTCACGTGCTCTTGTTCCACTTCATGTTGGGGATGGACCTGCTCCGATGGAGGTTGAGGCTGTTGCCGCTCGTGTACCAGCACAAGGTGGGCCCGTGGACGAGGACGTGGACGTGCAGTTCGTTGTTGGGCGTGTGATGAGGTTGGACACACGTATCGGCGCTGTCAACGGTTTCCCGATTGGCGTCCCCCATTTCCAGGATGGAGGCCATGGCGTCAACAACGTCCGGTTGGTGCTTGCAGTGGAAGGTTGTGATGCGTGGATCTTCCGGGAAACGACGAATCGCACGAGTAGAGGAGGGTCCTCGTGCGAATAAATTAGTGACCCCTCCATCTTTCTTTCGGGAGTATCATCAAGGGGTTCACTCGGCACCAAATCATCCGGTTTTCACTTTTCAAGCTCGTTTTAATCACACGCCACGTCCTGTTTTCCTTTCAGTGTTGGTGGATACAGGTTCAAGTTTGTCCTCTGTTTCTCAATCTGTTGCTACACGTTGCCTTCATTTGCGTCGTGCGGTAGAACCAGTCTTCATTCTGTACGGCAACGGACATACTCATGCTTGTTCGCGGATGAAGTGGACATTGTTGTTCGTGTGGATGATTGTGAGCTCGAGCTTCAATCTTTGCGGGTGGTGCCGAGTCAAGCTTTTCACCTTATTCTTGGTATGGATTGGTTAACTCGCAATCATGCCAAGTGTGACTTTGAAAAGTCTCCCCCTTGTTTGACTCTCCCTCTTTCTTCCATTCCTCTTACTTCTATTCCACTTCGTCCATCTGCTTCCACCTCTGCTTCCATCACTTTTGTCTCACCCTATTTCCAACCATTTTCCCTTCATGCTCTTCCTTTCTTCTTTGGATCCATCAGATGATCGTCGTGCTGTAGTTGTTGATCAACTCAAGAAGGAGTATGCTGATCTTTTCAACTTCGACTTGTCATCTGGGGCCAAGATTGCGACACGCCACCCTATTCCAACTGGAGAAGCTAGGCCAATCAAGGTACCTGTTCGGCGTCGGTCACCAAAGGAGCTCAAGATCTTACGAGCGAATGTCAAAGAGATGTTGGAGAAGGGTGTTATCCGGAAGTCTCGAAGTCCTTGGGCGTGCGAACCTCACCTTGTGACGAAGCCTGATGGGAGCGTTCGATTCTGCATTGACTATCGCCCATTAAATGAGGTAACCGTCTCAGATGTGTACCCACTTCCTCATACTGCAGACCTTTTGGATCGACTGGGGCGGAGCCGTTGGTTCACCAAGTTAGATCTCGCATCTGGATATTGGCAAGTTCCGATGGCTGACATGGACATTCCCAAGACTGCTTTTCGACACCATTTGGCCTGTACGAGTTCTGGTGATGCCTTTCGGTTTGAGCAATGCTCCAGCAACTTTCCAGCGTATGATGGACGAGGTTCTTTGCGACATGCCGGAGGTGACTGCCGATTTCATCGATGATGTTTTGATCCATTCGGATGGAACGTGGGAGGAGCATGTCGGTGATGTACGTAAGGTTTTGGATCGACTGCGGGAAGTTGGTTTGAAGTTGAAGCCATCTAAGTGTGTGTTTGGATCAAAGGACACCACTTATCTGGGTTATCGCATTTCACGTGAAGGTTTGCAAGTCGATCCTGACAAACTAGTTGCAGTTTTGAAGTTCCCTACGCCAAAGTGTGTGAATGATGTGCAACGCTTTCTTGGCAAGGTACAATATCTGGGTCGTTTTGTGGATCATCTTTCAGATCGTACTGCACCGTTGCGCGCGTTGTTGAAATCGTCAATGACTTCTTTTGTTTGGTCTAAGGATTGCAAGCAGGCATTTGCAGATCTCAAAGAGTTGTTGACGACTCCTCCAGTTTTGGCGTACCCGGATTACACCGTCCTTTCATCTTGCGTGTAGATGCTTCTGACATCGGCCTCGGGGGGTATTGATGCAGGAGAGTACGAGTGTTCCTGGCCAACGACATCCCATTGCGTACATCAGCCGTACATTGCAGCCAGCAGAGGTGAATTACTCCACGACAGAAAAGGAGTGTCTAGCAGCAGTTTGGGGTTTTGAGAAGCTCCATGCCTACTTGCATGGTTCGCGGACGTTGTTGGAAGGCGATCATGCAGCAGTCACTTCGTTGTTGAAGCGAAGAATTTGATTGGGCGTACTGCTCGGTGGGCCTTGAAACTTCAAATTTACGACTTTGAAGTTGTTCATCGTCCAGGGAGTTCCATGGCTGATGCTGATGCTCTTTCTCGGGCTCCTCTTCCACCTTCTCTCTCTTCTGTTGCCCCAGAGGAACCAGTTGTTCCAGCTTCAGTGGACTTTTTGGATGAAGATTCCGTACCATCAGCAGTTGCTGTGCTTGACGTTCAGTGTCCGCAGAATGCAGAGTTAGATTTGCCGTCTTTGGATGAGGTTCGGGAAGCTCAAAAGGTTGAGCCGTGGATTCGAAGGCTTCGTGATGGGTTTGAGAATCCTGCATCACTTGCTGATGACTTGCCTTTCAGGCATTTACATTCACAGTATCGCCTTCAGGATGACCTTCTTTATTTTGTGGGGACTGATCCAGATGATCCTTTGCGGTTGGTGGTGCCTTCAATCTTCATTCCACGCTTCCTCCATGCTTACCATGACTCTCCTATTCTTGGCGTGGGACATCGTCGGGTGATGGAGAAGCTGCGCAGATCTTTCTATTGGCCGGAGTTGCGAGGAGATGTGATTCGGTATGTGCGTAGCTGTGTGTGGTGCCAAGCTCGCAATACTCCCCCATGTGCTTCGGAAGGACGGTTGGAGTCAATTGCAGTTTCTCGTCCGTTTGAATTGGTGGCATTTGATTTGATGGGACCTTTTCCGCGGTCAACTGCTGGTAACGAGTACGTTATTATTGCTTCTGATTACCTAACTCGTTGGGTAGAAGTTGGTGCTCTTGCTAGTGCGACTGCTTCTGCTGTTGGTCAGTTTCTCCTGAATCGGGTCGTGTTTCAGCATTCTTGTCCGGAGCGAATTCTCTCGGATAATGGTCCCGCATTTATGGCTGAGGCATTTCATGTTTTGACATCTCGATTAGGGATACGCCACACTTTCACAAGTGCTTATCATCCTCAGACAGATGGTTTAGTGGAACGGCTTCGTCAGAACCTTCAAGGGGATGATCGCAAAGTATGTGAACTTTCAACATTCAGATTGGGATGGTTATCTGCCGTCTCTCCGATATGCTTATGTCACTGGAGTTCAAAGTTCCATTGGTACTTCCCCATATAAGCTTTGTATGGTCATGACCCGGTGTTGCCAACGGAGTTGGGTTTGCCTTCTCGGTTACCGCGAGCTGCTGATGCTAGGTCGTGGGATCGGTATCTGACGAGCATTCTTCCATTGGTTCGTGCGGAGTCAGCAGAACACTTGGGCCGCGTACAAGTAGGACAACAACAACGCTACAACTCGCATCATCGTCCTCCGGAGTACAAGGTTGATGAACTGGTGTTGGTTCGTTTTCCCAAGCTTACGGTACGTGGTTTAGCTAAGAGTCTCCTTCCTCAGTGGAAAGGACCGTATCGAGTGCTACGGCAAGTAGGGCCACAGGTTTATGAGGTTCGGCACGACATTCAACCCGATCCTCCGGAGATTGTACATGTACAACGGTTGAAGCATTTTGTGCAACGGGAACAGTGCAGAACAAGTTGTGCCGCCTACAGATCCACCAGTGCCTCCTCCTGATGTTCCTCCAGATCCGGGCCCGTCTACAAGAGAACCCTAACCAACTTACACCCTTCCGAGAGGAGGGGATGATGTAAGATCCACGTGTACGGCTGCATGTGCACATACTATTATTAGCGTAGTGGATTTTGATAGCCGTCGGATTGGATTCAATCTGGACCACTCGCTCTTGTATATAAGTTAGGGTTTTTGAACTAATGGATATACACATTTCTATATTCTGAGCTCTCACATATATATATTTTAATATAAATAAAATAAAAAAAATTTTTATTATTTATATTAATATATTTTTTAAAATCTTTATTTAAACCTATTGTAATGAGACACGTAACAAGAAAAAGCATATTCTCACCTTCACGAGGGTGAGGGAATTTAATTAAATCTAGGCTGATTTAGAATCTTGCCCCTGAGACCCTCGAGGGTGAGGGTAAAATAACACACGTGACCTTCCGAGGGTAAAAAGATTCTTGAGTGTGAGGGCACATGTGACCCGCCTCTTAGGGTAGATGTAGCTTAGATGTATACGATGGGGGAAAAGAGCTCGAATAGCGTTTTCCAAAACCCAGGAGCGAAGGAGGTCAGTCTTTAGTGCTCAAGGTCTCTTATTAACTTCTATTGTGTAAAACAGCGACAAGGAGGACGAAGGAGTGCCAAGGAAATCATCACTGCATTGAAGAAATGTAGCAGAAGAAAGGATTTAGAAGGCGGGAAAAGACTGCATCTGGAAGCGGTTGCAGCTGGCTACCACATGGCGAACTATGTTGCTGCCTCCTTGGTCAGTATGTATATGAAATGCGGGAGTGTAGAACGTGCACGGAAGTGTTTTGATAACACATCCCATCGGCATAATGTTATGTGGAACTGCCTCATTCATGGATACGTGGAGAATGGGGAGAGCTCGGTGGCTATTGATCTATTCCACAGTTATGGACTCTGAACCGGACAACTACACATACGCTGCTGTACTCAAGGCATATGCAAGCTTGGCTACAGAGAGAGACTCAGAGAAAGAGAGTTTTCTGGAGAAGGGGATTATCATTCACGAGCAAGCTTAAGAACAATGGATACGCCTCCGACACAGTTGTGGCAACTACCTTGGTAGACATGTATAGGAAATGCGGAAGTTACAACGTGCACAGGAAGTCTTTAATGAGATGGTCACTAGAGATGTGGTCTCCTGGAACTGCCTCATTCTGGGATACGTGGAAACTGGGAGAGTTATAAAGCTCTGGAGTTGTTCATCTCTATGGACTGTGAACCAAACTATAATAACACGTATATTGCTGCCCTCAAGGGATGTAGCAGCCTTGGTGCATTAGATGTTGGTCAGGTTATACATTCCAAAGTTTGCCAGCGAGGGATGGAAGAGATTGAAGTATTAGCGAGCTCCTTGTTGGACTTCTATGGGAAGTGTGGAAGAATGGCTACTGCTGAAGAGGTGTTTAATAATATGTATTTCCAGATATCGTTTCTTGGACATCGTTGATGGCGGGATATAGTTCTTGTGGTGAGTCCTCTCAAGTGTTTCGTTTGGCAAGGAACGTACAGGAAGCCGGAGTACGAATGAACTGTGTCACGTTTCTGTGTGTTCTCATGGCTTGCAACTACGCAGGGCTCGTGGACGAGGGTAAGTCATACTTTGAGTCTATGTTTACATATGGTATCTCCCCGACTGTGGAACATTATAACTGCATAATTGACATGTTGGGGAGAGCCAACAGGTTAGAGGAGGCATTGTGTATCTTCAAGAGCATGCCTTTTGAAGGAAAATTGTTACGTGGACGGCTTTGATCGGGGCGTAGGAAATGGAGGAACCTTGAAGCATGCAAGGTTGCATTTGATGCATTGGTGGATGGGAGTAAGAGAAATACAAGTGCGTATGTTCTAGTGCGTGATATATACGAGACTTTGAGTCAAGATGGTGAAAAGAACAGAGCATGGTTTTGATCTGGACAAGGTTATCAAACAGAAACTGAAAAACGTTCTAAGATGACAACAACGGGAGAGAGAGAGAGTTGTTACTCGTTAAGTACCTGTTTTCTGGCTCTCTGAAAGTGCTAGCAAGGACGACATACGAGGCACCTCTCTGTGGGTTGAGCTCAAAGAACACGCTCTGCAGCTCTAGAGCAGCTCGTTGCATCTGAGTTAATCCTGCAAGCACTCTGTAGCGTTGCCCAAGCGACATCATCAGGCAGGAAAGGCATAGTCTCTATAAGTTCTTCGGCTTGTTTCAGTTTTCCCATCCTTGCAAAAACATCGATCATGGCATAGTAATGCTCCCTTAGTGGGGAAACCCCGAAGTCCGCGTGCATTCCCCTTAGCAACGTTCTAGCGCCGTCTAGCATTCCTACGTAACTATAAGCAACGAGATGACGATGAATGTTGTCTCATCGGGCTCGAGTCCTTCTAACACATGCATTCGAAGAGTTTAATGGCCTCTCTACCCTCCCCAAAGTGAGCGCAAGATGCCATCATAGTGTTCCACGAGGCAAAGTTCCTCTCCGGTACAGTATCAAATAAAACCTTCGCCTGCTGCAAATGCCCATTCTGGGCGTATGCTGTAATGATCGCAGTCCAAGCAACCACGTCATGTTCACACATCTTCTGGTAGTGTTCTTCTACTCTCTGCAGCTCCTTGTTTTCAGTATATGCAGTGATCATGATCGTCCATGCTCGCAGGTCTCTCTCCGGAATGCTCCCAAACAACTCTCCAGCTTCCTGCAGATACCCCGAACGGGCAAATGCAGACATTAAGGTTGTCCAAGCTACTGGATCCCACTGAGACATGAGATGGAAACCTTCTTGGCTTCAACGAGATCATTGCTCGAGTATGCAGTAAGAATCGCAGTCCACGATATCACATTCTTCCCACTCATGTTATCAAAACAAGCTCCTTGCTGTGTATAAGTCTCCACTCTCACTGTATAACTGAACCATGGTAGTGGACAAGAGAGTGTCGCGATCAGGAACGTGCTGAGAGAGAAACTTAGCTTCTTCCACATGCCCGTGAAGGGCATACGCTTGAATAAGAGGCGACCAAGAAACAGCATTCTGCAGCGGCATTCTCTCAAAAAAAGTCCGAGCTTCATGCAGATGCCCGGTCTTGGCATATGCACCGATCATCGAGTTCCATGCAACCAGGTCCCTCTCCGGCATTTCCTCAAAGACACTTTAGCTTGATCGAGATCTCCTCCTTGTGCGAATGCATTAAACATAGTTGTATATGCAATCACGTTTCTGTGAGGTGCTCTATCGAACGCATCCTTTGCTTCGTGCAGATGCCCATTCTGGGCATATCCTGAGTCAGTGTAGTCCACGATACAAGGTTCCTCTCTGTAATTGCTGTCAAAGACTTGCTTGGCCTGTAGCATTTCCTTGCTCTCGGTGTAACACTGATCATGGTGTTCTGTGAGAATGCAGTCTTGTCCGGCATGCACCGGAAGAAATCCTTCGCTTCTGTGGTTTGCCCGTTCTGGGGCATATGCAGTGAGCATGATGGTCCATGAATATGCGTTCGGCTCCTGGATTGTATCGAACACCGTACGAGCGTCCTCCGTGCTGCCGCATTTGCCGTACATGTCTACTAGGAGGTTTGCCAGTACGTGTTGTTCTTGAACTTGGTTTGGAGGATCTGTTCGTGGATCTTTCTTCCCATGTTAGATCGCGAGAACGAGAACAAGCTCTCACAAGGTCTGATAACTTGTCTTTCTCACCCATGAACGTCCCATAAATGAACAATGTCGTGGTAATTAAATACAGATTAGTTTCTACATTAACATAAGTATTATTTTCTGGTAATTTCCGTAATTGATTATATGTAATATTTTTCTATAGATATTGAAAAATCAGACAAACAGGTCTTGTTAATGCTTCCATAGCACAGCGGTAGTGCGTTCGTTTCGTAAGCGAAAGATCACGAGTTTCGAACCTCGTTGGGAGCATTTTGAGTATAAATTTACTTAAAAATTATATATATATATATATTAAAAATTCTGATATTTATTAACAATTTTGATTCCACAATAATACACAATGTGTATGCACATTTATTTACATTTTTTTATGTATACACGTGGGTGTGAATTCTAAATTTGTAATAATCCGATTGGCATATATTTATCTTGAATAAACAATCAAAAATACATTTTATTATATTTTACATAAAAAATACACACTTCACTTATTTTTTTTATAAATCCATTAATTAAAATTTATATTAAAATATGAAATGGAGTTCTTAAAATAAACTTTGTTTCATTCTTAATACTTATAATTTAAAATGAAAGGCTGTAAGTTTCATAGTATATACACAGTATATATGCCAAATAGACTCTACCATGGAGGTGCCATGTGGTGAATTTACTTAGCACTAGGTACACTAATCTAGGCGCTGGTTAATATGGGCATCAAGATTTACCTGACACCAGGTGCACTAATCCTGGCACAGACACTTAGTATAAATACCTTGTAAGAGTCAGACTAATCGAATCATATTTGATATTCACACCTTTCTCATTGTTCATTTGTTGGAGAAGTTGGGTAGTATTATGAAGGTTTAGCTTTTTTGTGTTTTTCTTTGTTTCCCTCTCCCCTTGTTATTATTATTTGTGATGGCGAATGAAGAAAGATGGTTGCAGTTGTTCGATGCGTTGCAGTTAAGCATGGCGAATCAAACCACTCTCTTGGAGAAATTCACCGATTTTGCAAGTAAAATGCCAATATGTAGTAGAGTGCCAATCCACACCTTTTGGTCGAATCTACGTGTTCGTCTAGAGTTATTAAGGGGGAGATTGGAGTAGACGTTTGTACCATTGGTAGGAACACTTTCAGGGATTGCTGATTACATGGATGATCTGAATCCAATGGTTGCATAGTTCCCAACGTGTTTGCAAGGACTTGCCTTGCAATGGTACAATAGTGTTCTGTTCTCGATCGGTAAGATTGGAACATCTTGTCCCAATGATTCAAGCAAGCTTTTGGTAAGCCCGAGGATTCACTGTGGCTTTTCGTGAGCTTCATGATTTGAAGCAAGTTGAGAGAGCCGTTCAGTGATTCGGGATCAAGTTTCAGACTTGATCAATCGTGTAGATTTGAGCATGATAGAACATGTACGGTTGGGCTTGTGGCTAGCTCTTTGCCTTTGATTTGGATGGCTTGATGGAGGAATTTGGTCCCTCAACTATGGAAAAAGCCTTGAGGATTGCACAATGATTTGAAAACTCATTAGTAGCAACACAACGTGTGTTTCTTACTAGCACCTGTTCCTAGAACTTCTTTGACATCCAATTCATGTTCCGATGAAAGTGGATGTTGTCCAGATAGAGGACAAGTCCTTAGGCCACATGAGGGGTTAAGGCCCGTTTGCTGGTCGCATTAGTCATGGTCATGGGCAGAACATTCATGCTACGAGTGTTGAGGTTGGGACATGTTGTAAGAGCGTGTGCAAATCGACATCAAGTAGCTACATCAAGACTGCAAAAGAAGTTGAGATGCTTCCTCAGCCAGAAAACGAGGAGTAATGCATGGGTGTCAGAGGACCCGTGCACTAGGCACATTGCATCACCTCTTAAAGAATTTGACTCATGCACAGTCAACACTTCCTGAAGCACCTTTGTTCTTCCATGTTTTGCGGGCATAGGGGTTTCTTGATTGAGTTGTCGGACACTGAGCATTTTATGTTTGTCTTCTTAGGCATGGTAGAAGGAACATTCTAGTGGACTTTGGATCTAGTACTCTTATTCCATCAATCGATGGTAGCTAAGTCCCTTCACTTGCACACAATATCTGCTGAGCAGACTCTGAAGGTAGGTTTGCTGATAAGAAGTCATTTGTTTGATCACATCAAATTGCACCCGTGCCTGTGTGTTAGGAGGATACCATTATATACTTCCATTGTGTGATGCTAAGTCAAGTCCATGACATCATCTTGGGTATCATTGATGTGTGATCAAGGCGAGATGTGATTTCGAGATGTGCATTACTGTATATCCCAGATGCCCTTATTACGGCTATAGGACATGCACCGCATGACATGATGGCGACATTGCAGGTGTCATGGCACCTAAGGAAGAGCCTTCTCTAGAGCATGAGTAAGGACATCAAGGACCTGTTGGCAAGGTATCTGAACCTATTTAAACCCATTGTAGGAGTTATGAATCCCCTGTTAACTACTCGACATCACATCCCGACTGGTACACCTCACCAGATCGGGATGGGGCACAGGCAACGTTCTCTGAAAGAGAAGGATATTCTAAATCGTTGTGTGAGGGAGATACTAGAGTTGAAGGTGATATGTAAGTCCCGAAGTCCATGGGGCAAAACCACACCTAATTCTAAAGCCAAATGGGATTACACGTTTCACTATCAACTTCCGGCTATTGAATGATGTCTCTGTTCTAGATTCGTATTCATTACCGAGGGTGGATGACTTGGTCAATGCATTGCTGTAAGGAAGTAGACTTACGTAAAGGACTTATAACTGCTAAGTGGAATATTCAAGAATATACTAATGACATGTGTACATAGATTGAAAGTCCCATAAAGGTACATAGTACATAAATAAAAAGGATATAGGCCTATGATATAAAAAGGGACAAGAGTATTTAGGGTGATCACAGTCCTTAGGACGAGCTGGGTACTAGCGAAAAGTACTACTAGTGTGTTAAGCACACGATATTACAAGTCTGCGTATTGCTCGGGGGAAACACCACGTGTTCTTTGGTTGGGAGGTTTGAGTTGGCAGATCTTGTGTGCGTGTCCATACACGTGTGTTAGGAGTGTTACAATTGGTATCGGAGCCACACGATCATGAGCGACAACCCTGTGGTTGTGCCTGGAGTGATTGAGGCAGAGAAAGGTGAAGAAATTAATATGGAAGTTGAACATGAAGAAGGGAACAACTCTGTTCCGAAGTATGAGTGGACTGATGAAGCTCTTACTGCTGAATTTGCTCGTGTTAAATCCACTCTGGAGACACTTGTGAAAGATGTTCATAAGGGTCTTGATTTTTTCCGTGATGAGCTACGAGGGTTATCAGAAGTTCGTGGTTTTAAGGGTTCCTCTTCCAAACATTTTGAAAAAAGGCTTGTGCCGAATTTTGATGGCCGTGGCGGGCCGGTGATAGCTATTGCTTGGCTAGCTAACGCTAAAAAGCTAGTGGAACTGCAAGGCCTTACGTTAGATGAAGCTTTTCATGCAGTGACTTTTGCCTTGACAGGAGATGCACTCAAGTGGTGGCATCGTGTGAGTGTAGAAAGAGAAAAAAGTGGTCGATTGGTGGACTCACTTGAGGAGTTTAAGAAGTTATTTTCTTCTGAATACTCTCTGCTAATGATTCTAAGGTCGCACTGCTAGCACTACGTAAGTGCACACAGCAAAATAGCTTGGATAGCTACATCAAAGAAATGACTGATTATTTCTCGAGGACTGTTTTACCATGGAAGTCCAAAAGACGTACTTTTTGGATGGATTGGCAAGTCCAACTATGAAATCTCAGTTGGAGGCTGCTGATTCTATTGATGTGGACCTTGAGGAGATGTTTAAAAAGGCAAGGAATATTGATATTTCCTTAGGCAAGGACATTGTAATATAGAAGTTATGGACGTTCTTATTGTGATAAGGGACGATTTGATCGTCGTCACCACCCTTATGATAAAAAGGGTTTTGAGAGAAATACCTATACAAAAGAGAATTTAAGAAAAATTTAAATATACATGGCAAGTCTTATTAAGCCAAAAGGATGCTTTAAGTGTGGTGACACTACACATGTGGTTAGAGATTGCCCCCTTAGGAAGAGTGTATCCATTAAGGGTAGTCCTAAAAAGCTTAAACAGATGAGCTGTATTGTTGGGAAAACTCTTCTTGTTGGTCCAGAAGAACCAGTCATTGTGCTTATGGCTCAAGTATATGGTACTTCTGTAAGTATATTATTGGACTTTGGTAGTTCTGATAATTGGGTTTCATGGAATTTGTTAATCATTTGGCGTTACCAGTGAAAACTACAAATCCATATTATATTGAAGGGGCTGTTATAAATCCACATGAGCATCATGGTTTAGTTATATACCATTAACAGTAGAGGGCACTACAGTGAAGAAGGACTTTTTTGTGGTTAACTTGAATTGGTATGATATCATCTTTGGCATGCCTTGGTTTAAGAAGATGACACCAATAATTGATTGGAATACTTATGAAGTTTTCATGGAGCACAATAGTTCTAAGATAATTTGGCATGGAAGAAATATACTTCTCCTAGTAAATTACTTTTTACAACTTCTATGAAGCAGTAATAAGAATTCTATTAAGTTATTTGGTGTATGTGTGTGATATGGAGGATGCTTCAAAGATTAACAATCATTAATTTACGTCCTTTAATATTAAATGAACATGGTAATGTAGTTATTAAGATAGACATACCTTATTTTCTGCCATTAAACTCAAAAATGAATTAATGCTAATTGGGGTTTAGGTGTTAAACCTAGGATTAACTCTAGAGCCCTAAATTCACTTGCAAGCTAAATTGTCATAAAGTTATAGCTGAGGAGAATTCCATAGCTGAAAAATTAAATATGATAATGCTTGCTTAACTTTAAAGTTAAGTGTTAAACTTACAACACGTGAATAAGGACTTGTATAATACTCAATACTATATTAAAGAATATACAGATGTATTTCCTGATACTGTGCCTCAGGGGCTTCCCCCACGGCAAGAAATTGAGCATGAAATTGATCTTGAGAGTGGGATTAAGCCTATCTCTCAAAGTCCTTATTGATTAACTCATTAGAGAACAGAAAGCTTGTATATCAAGGTTTTATACAACCTAGTAAGTCTCCCTTTGAAGCACCTGTGTTGTTAGTTAATAAAAAAGATGGGTCTATGAGACTGTGTATTGATTATCATCTTAACCTACAAAGATAAGGAGTGGCTATCAAGTAATTATTTTTGAGAGGATGAAAAAACTTTTCAAACTTGACAAGGTCATTATGAATTTTTAGTAATGCCTTTTGGGTTGACTAATGCACCTACTACTTTTATGACATTAATGAATAACATTTTTTCACTTATATTGACCAATTTGTGCAAGTGTTCTTAGACGATATTTTAATATATAGTAAAACTCCTACCGAACATTTGTTACATTTAAAACAAGTGTTAGAAGTTTTACGTAAGCATAAATTATATGCGAAAATGTCTAAGTGTGAATTTTTTAAACCCGAAGTAGAATATCTAGGTCATGTGGTTTCTTCTGAAGGATTAAAAGTTGATCCTAAAAAGGTGGCAGTTGTAAAAAACTGGCCAATTCCACATGATGTGAATGAACTACGTAATGGGTTTAGCTAATTATTATAGACGTTTTGTCCTTGGATTTTCAAGGGTAGCTTTGCCTTTAACAAACCTACTTAAGCACGATGTACCCTTTGTGTGGGAAGCTAGTCAAATGATAGCTTTGAAATGCTTAAGTCTTGTTAACTAAAGCACCTGTGCTTGCTATAGCAGATAATGCAAAACCTTACGTGGTATATGCGGATGCCTGTGGGGCAGCACTCGGTGCTGTGCTCATGCAAGATGGGCATGTAATTGCTTATGAAAGCAGAAAACTTAGTGATGTGGAAAAACGTTATTCCACATATGAACAGGAACTATTGGCTATAGTTCATGCATTAAAGTTATGGAGACATTATCTCCATAATGGCCAGCCGTTTAAGGTGTATACTGATCATAAACCACTGCAGTATTGTAAGACACATAAAGATTTAAATGCTCGCCATGCACGATGGAAATTGTTTTTGGATGAATTTCCTTATATGGAAATAATATATAAGGAAGGTAAACATAATGTGGTGGCAGATGCATTATCACGTGTTAAATGCTTAAATACTGTATCCAAGTTGCATAGTCCCTTGGTGAAATACATTCTGGCTGCTCAAACTAAGGATCAGGAAGCTAGAAAATTGCTTTCTACCGTGCATAATGGCATGTTATTTTATAAGGGGCGATTATATGTCCCTAAGGATAGAGAAATACTTTCTCGTATTATGTTTGAGATGCATGATAGCCCTGGCTGGACACTTGGGTGAAAAGAAAACATATGATCTAGTTAAACGAAGGTTTTACTGGAAACATATGAAGAATGATATATGTAATTATATCAAAACATGTACTACGTGTCAGTCAGTTAAGGCTGAGCGAGTTGCACAGCCTGGCTTATTGCATCAGTTAGAAGTTCCACATGAACGTTGGGAAAGTATCTCTATGGATTTTATTACTCATTTGCCAAAGACACAGCAAAAGCATGAGCAAATATGGGTTATAGTTGACCGTTAACTAAGTATGCTCGTTTTTACCACTCAAAAAAGATGCTAAAGCTGTGGACTTAGCACGTTTGTATATGTCAGAGGTGTTTCCTACCATGGGTATGCCTTGTGATGTGGTTAGTGATCGAGATACTAAGTTTACTGGTGATTTTTGGCTTAATTTTTTTCGAGGTTTGGGAATTAAGCTTAAACTTAGTAGTGGTGATCATCCACAAACAGATGGCCAAACTGAAAGAGTTAATCAAGTTCTTGAGGATATGTTACGAGCTACTGTGGGTAATCACCCAGGTAAATGGGATAAATATATTCCCTTAATAGAGTTTGCTTATAATAATAGTAAGCATGATTCTACCTCTATGAGTCCTTATTATGCAATGTTTGGACGATATCCTCGTACTTCTTTGGATATTGGTATAGATTGGAAAGAACGTATGGCTGATAACGAGGCTTGTGAGTTAACAACACACTTGGAGAATATTCTTCAAGACTGTAGATGTAATATTTTTAAAGCTCGTGATCGTCAAGCCAAGTATGCTAATAAGCATCGTTCTTTTCGTCACTTTCATGTGGGTGATAAAGTCTATGTTCGAGTGATATTTCCTTCGACTTATAAAAGAATTGAAGCACTACGCAAAGGTAAATGTGATAAATTGGCTCCTAGGTATGCTGGTCCATTTGAGATTATTGAGAAAATCAATAATGTTGCATATAAATTACAGTGCCTGCTGGGTGCGTATACACCCTGTTTTTCATGTTAGCCAATTGAAAAATGCTTTAATCCGAGGTGAATATTGGATTGATATTCTTAAAGATGCACAAGCAGTTGATCAACTTCCAGAGCAAGTTGATGATGCTCCTCCAAAACGTCGACGTGGTAATATGAGTTAATGTGTGCACACTGAAATTGGTTCTTCGATCTTTGAGGACAAAGATCTTTGTAAAAGGGGAGGAATGTAAGGAAGTAGACTTACGTAAAGGACTCATAACTGCTAGGTGGAATATTCAAGAATATACTAATGACATGTGTACATAGATCTGGAAGTCCCATAAAGGTACACAATAAATAGAGAGTCCATAAATAAAAAGGATATAGGCCTATGATATAAAGGGACAAGAGTGTTTAGGGTGATCACGGTCCTTAGGACGAGCTGGGTACTAGCGAAAAGTACTGTACTAGTGTGTTAAGCACA
Organism: Selaginella tamariscina; assembly: GCA_003024785.1. Lineage (NCBI taxonomy): Eukaryota > Viridiplantae > Streptophyta > Lycopodiopsida > Selaginellales > Selaginellaceae > Selaginella > Selaginella tamariscina. Next base: position 301,157 of record PUQB01000133.1, read on the forward strand.
CGATATTGCAAGTCTGCGTATTGCTCGGGGGAGAACACCACGTGTTCTTTGGTTGGGAGATTTGAGTTGGCAGATCTTGTGTGCGTGTCTATACACGTGTGTTAGGAGCGTTACACTAGAGGTTTTTCTTTTTCATTTAGTTTCACCTATATTCTTATATAAATAAAAATACATTTTTATTTAAATAATACTAATTAAATAATTTATAAAATATCAAATTTATATAAAGTCTCAATTTAATGTTAATATAGTTTATAATTAATGCAAACTTGCCGGAATATATTCATAATATATATTAGTATTTATTATTTAATATTTTCTAATAATTATGAAACAATAGGAAACGTTAATATACACAAGTTTTTGTATATATTTATATTTTTAGTTTTTAATATTCATTAATTTATTATTTTTATATTTTATTATAATTTAAAATAAAAAAGATATACACATAAAGGTTAATGCATATCATTTTAATGTTTTATATATATTAATTTCTCTAATTATTAATATTCATATTAATTATATTTTTTATATCTTAGAACATCTCGACGGCACCTTGAACATGTAAATTACCTGTCGTGTCACTGCCTTCCACATCAGCTACTGTGAAACTTAAAAAGTGACATGGCAGATATGCCGAAGGCAATGACATGGAAGGGCTATATAACGTAATCGTTCCGATATAGATATATAAAAATAATAAGTAACAAAGAAAAGCAAATTATAATCTTTTAAAAATTAATTATATAATTAATGTTTTAATTAGCTTTAATAATTTAATACTTGCAAAGAAGTGGCCTAAAATTTTTAATATATATATATATAGATATCGATGATTAGTTTAGTAACTGATAATTTTTATTATTATTATTAAAATTAACAAACAAGTCTGAATAATGTTCTTATGCTTGTATGAGTTTTATTAATATTTTAAGATTTAATTAATCCTGTTGGAGTTCCACATGCAATAAAACCAAAATAACTAGCCAAATAAAATATAGAGATCCCCATAAGCACCTCACAAAACTGACCATGACAATCCATAGCCCTCGCAAGCTGCTTAAACCTGTAAATCCCATACACAATCCCACGATGGGATACGTGGGGAGCCGGTCCTTACACAGGAGGCGTTCATACGCTGCCTGTACAAACACCAGAGCCATATACGGACCAAACCCGGCCAGACTAGTTTCTCGTTGATGCTATGGATTATAGCATTCTGGAACAAACCATGGGGAATCATTTTAAGTGTGCGTCGAAAACGCCTCTCAAGAATTATCTAGAGCATGTAAAGCAATTCATATATATTCAATTTGCTTACCCCATGTGTATATAGTCTAGCGTAGGACGTACAGATTTACAACGACCAAATATGTTCTCATGAACTATTGAACTTAATGATTATGTTAATCTTATTTTAATTCATCAGCTATAAACATATGTGCATGATCATTATGTTATTAAACATGATCTTCGGTTGATAGTCCAAAGGTGTGAAACTCCCATTCTGGGGGGTATCCAAACTAAACCAGCCGTGTATACCACTCTCTTGCCTTGCTGAAAGACAGCCGCTTTAAATGCGAAGAACGCTGAAGCTGCCAAGAACAATGGTGGCTCTCCAACAGCTTTAGAAGAGTGTATCGCCTTCGGATTTGGTGCATCCTAGAAGAAAATACACAACTTTTTAATTAAACATACTTAAACACACATTTAACTACTTAGTACTTAATATACTTAATTTTATCCAGGAGGTATGATAGACGTGGTTGAACTGAGTATGTTTAACTAAAAAGTTGTGTAACTTTATCCAGGATATGTTTATCCTGGACATACGTTGATCACACACACGCGCGCGCCGACAGTTAACTAATTATATATCATATATAGAATTACAGCAAAAAAACAATACAAAATATTATACAATTATATAGTCTGAATACAACGGGAACATTCATCATGTGTGTGTTGGTGTGTGCGTGTTTGTGTGTGTGTGCGTGTGTGTGAGAGAGAGAGAGGTATGCATATAGTTATACATAACTCTGTGTGATCAACGCGTGTCCAGCCTCGTAAAAATATATGTATATATATATATAAATATAACATATAAATATTTACGTATACACACGCTTTATTATTGTATACTATGACTATGGCTGCCACTGCTTGACAACTATAAGCTTTTTTGCTTTCATCTAATTATGAAATTACTTTATTTTAAATTATTTAATAATGTAAAAAATAAGGTATATTTTAATATCTCTTAACTAAATAGGACGATTTCACACCAAAACATTCATAAAAGAAACTTTAGAAAATTGGTAGTAGAAATTTAAGATAATTTTTAATTTATATTACATAATATTTAATTTAATTTATTCTAGCAACAGCATAAAACCAAAGTAAACATATACTCGGTATAACGAATATACTAATCAGATTCTTAGAATATCATCAGTATATTACTAAAAGCAGGTTGAACAAAATCTTGTTTTAATTTATGTTTAAAACAGATTAGTGAGGTGATGTTTGTATGTTTATGTATATACAAATCTATATTATTATTATTGTTATATACATATTGTGTCTGTAGAAGATTAATATATGTTATATCACACACACAAATAGTCAATATATGCGGCACTTTTATGCTCTAATAAGGTTGTATGTTAATTGTTATATATGGCTGAATGTGTATAATATATGTGTGTGTTGATGTAAACATGTATGTACACCCACACAAATATGTTTGTGTGTGATACATAACTTTTTTAAGGAAAAGAGCATTAAAAAAATTATTAAGTTTAACTTATATTATAAATGTTCGCTCTAATAAATGAATAAATTATTTAACGTTTGTTTTATTATTTCACCTAGTAAAACAATAACGTAATTCATTTGCCTGTTATTGACGCCACTTCAATATTATATGCTTTGTAATATATATATATATATGGATGTGTAGTGGTATGCATGCATGAATCATGACTGATTATAATTAATGTGCGTGTGTGTGATAACGTAACCTTAGCCATATAAATATAATCTGATGTTTTAGCTTATTCTGATATTCTTTTACAGTGTCCAATTCTATTAGTACCCGAGTAAACATAGCGTATAGTCATTATATATACAGTTTATATATATAAAAATATAAATAATGTAGCTAATATATTTCAATATATATATATATGATTTAATAATATACACATATATACCACTTAATTTGTCACTATCATTATCATTTTAAATTAAAAAATATCATATAAAAATACGTAGCAAACCTACTTGTAACATATAAAAATAATAATAATGATCTGTTTGATTATAGACATACATACAAAATATATACATATGTATGTATTAAATTAGTAATCTTATATATTAAGTAATGGAATGAAAGTCTCAGTTTTGTCTTTATTTTTCTCAAGAAAAACCTGAGCACTGCGCGACGGTCTGTGCCATTGCTTAAACCCTTAACGAACTCAACCTCCTTAACTGCGGTACAAACACCGTCGTTAAAACCTCACTCTTCCTCATTGAACTTTGCGGTATCCGATAAAGAACTGGTAAGACACGTTTGACACCAGTCGACTCGTCAACCACGGTCAACCTTGCTCCACAGGGGGTTCAAGTCAGAGATCGGACTTGCTGTACATATATTCCCCACTAGCAGTTCACAATAACGATGTTAACGAGAAGATATCCCTATTGGTATGCCTATGACCAAGAGGGAAAAAAAGAACTGAAGAGTGCAGGCTCAACAAGAAAACGATGGCTAACGCTTTCAGCTCATGGAAGCAGAACAAAACGAGGAGTTTGTACAAAGCCTGAAGGTATGAGCGCTATACAGACACATACATACGGCACATATATACATATTTGTATAGATAGATATATATTTGGAGTTTTATGTACATATAGATATGTAGAGTTACTATGTACGTATCTACGTAGATTTACAGCTCTATGTGCATATATACATTATAATTTTCACTTTTATATAAGCTGTATATATAAAATATATGCTCACATATTTCTATATACTAAGTTTTGTGATGAAGAACCCAGTAAAGCTCGACATGCCAACAATGGTACATCATCAAAAGCTCGAACTATTGACTCAGTCTCAACTTCATTCAAGACGTCGGATCATGGTTCAACAACAACAAATCGCAGTTGCTTGCAAAAACGAAGGTTCATAGAGACAGCTCCACAGCCAGTTTATAGAGACCGAGCTGCAGAACGGAGGAGTTTATATGGATTGAGCGTTCCAGGATCGGAAGAAATAGAAGAAATGGCTAGAGAAATGCCATATCTTGTGTTTGTGTATATATACGTGTGTGTGTGTGTGTGGGAGCGAGCTGCTAATATATTGATATATTACTTAGCTACGATGAGCGTTGGCAAGTAAGCTATATACATACATATATATAGCTGATAATATACCTGGCTTATCATATTGAACTTAGAAAGAACTTTAGTACGATTATTAAATAGAATATAAGCATTGGAGTTTACACCTTCAAGTGAGTTTCTATTCTATTAAGTACTTATGTAGGGCTATATATATATATAACCATATAAACACACACACACACACACACATAAGCGAGAGGGCGAGACGTAAATGGACAACCTGCGATTATTCAGAAGAAATTTATTGCAAGATTTCATGATATGCTTTAAGGGGGGTATACTGTATGTGGTATTTAAGTTGTAGGCTTATTTCAACATTAAATTTACTAACGTTTTTATATTTAATTAAAAATTATATAAATGTTTCTTTCTTTTAACATTAATGATAAATAATTATATATTAATTTTATTTATATACTAATTGATTTGTATGGTTTACAATTGAAGCTATATAATAAAGAATTACCATGCAGCAGTTTTGATATTGTGTGCGTGTGTGTGTGTGTCGGGTCACGGGGTCTGCGGCACTAAGTCTTGTGGTTTCTGTGTGTGACGTAGTCCTCACGGGTCCCGGGTCTGCGACACTAAGTCTAGTGGTTTGTGTGTGTGACGTAGTCCTCACGGCTCCCGGGTCTGCGGCACTAAGTCTTGTGGTTTGTGTGTGTGACGTAGTCCTCACGGGTCGCGGGTCTGCGGCACTAAGTCTTGTGGTTTGTGTGTGTGACGTAGTCCTCACGGGTCGCGGGTCTACGACACTAAAAGTCTTGTGGTTTGTGTGTGTGACGTAGTCCTCACGGGTCGCGGGTCTGCGGCACTATAAGTCTTGTAATAAAAAGTGTGTAGAGATGCAGTTTGTTTGCATTTAATAGGAATTTGATTTCTTTTTTTTTTTTTGTTAAGAATGCATTCGTATCCATTGATTTTAGTAATCATTCTTCATATTTATGTTGCTGCCACCAAGTCTTCTATCTACAAAGAGGAGGTTGAAGCACTGACTGCTCTCAAGCAAGCCATGTACAACAGCACAACAATCTTACCCGACTGGACTCCAAAAGTCTCCCATTGCTCTTGGATGGGTGTCGAATGCAACGACGCCACCGGCCACGTTGTTAAACTTGAGTTAGGCTCAATCGGCCTTAATGGTTCAATACCATCTCAAATCTCAAAACTATCTTCTTTGCAAGTGTTGGATTTGTCTGATAATTTTCTTCATGGCGGCTTGCCCTTGTTCTTATGGGAACTGAGGAGTCTCAAGCATCTTAATCTTACACGTAACAGTTCAATGGTTCCATCTCACCTCTAATTTCTCAGCTTACAAAGTTGGAAGTGTTGGATTTGTCAGAAAATGTTTTTTTTCAAGAGGCATACCATTGACATTGTGGGAACTAAGGAGCCTTAGGCATCTGGATCTTAGTGATAACAGTTCAATGGTTCTATCTCACCGCTGATTTTCAGCTTACAAAGTTGGAAGTGTTGGATTTGTCATGGAATTCTTCTTTCAGGAGGCATACCATTGACATTGTGGGAACTGAGAGCCTTAGCATCTGGATCTCAGTTTTAACAATTCAATGGTTCCATTCACCTGATTTCTCAATTACAAAGTTGAAGTTTGATTTGGCAGGAATTCACTTTCAGGAGGCATACCATTGACATTGTGGGAACTAAGGAGCCTCAAGCGTTTGGATCTTAGTTTGAACATGTTTAACGGTTCCATCTCACCGCTGATTTTCAACTTATAAAGCTGGAAATGTTGGATTTGTCATGGAATTCTTTTTCAGAGGCATACCATTGCCATTGTGGGAACTGAAGGAGCCTCACAATTTTGAATCTTGGTTTCAACCAACTCAACGGTTCCATCCCACCACAGATTTCTCAACTCACGCACTTACAAGAGCTTGATTTGTCATCCAATTCATTCTCAGTGGGAAGCATACTGTTATCAGTGTGTGAGATGAAGAGCATCAGATGGTTGGATCTTCGTAACGCTAGTTTGAGAGGCCCTCTTCCTTCGAACTTGGGAATGATGCAGAATTTGGAGATTTTAGATCTCAGCAACAATTTGTTAACTGGTGAAATACCTCCGGAGGTGGGATTGCTACAAAACTTGAGGTTTTTAGATTTAAATTCCAACAGATTGCATGGTACAATACCTTCTACATTGGGGAATTGTAGCCGTTTATACGAGCTTCGCTTGGACAACAATCAACTTATTGGTCATATACCGACCAGCATTACTGGTAAGCTCTAAAAATCAATAATTGCTCTTGCTTATATGTGGGCTTTGCAGAACTACCAGACATTTACTCGATAAACCTTGAGAACAACCGTTTGATTGGACATGTCAATCTCCATCCCAACAGTTCTCTTGATTCCTTGTATCTGGGATCAAATCTCTTGACTGGTAACTTTCCAAGGTTATCGCAGAATCTTATGCTGCTCAACATATCAAACAACTTATTCTCCGGTCAATTTCCCTTGGCTACAAATGATAAATTGACCAATTGGTGATACTTTCTGCAGCAAAAACCAGTTCATTGGAAGCATACCTAGTTGGATCTGGCATCTTCGACGTGTTTATTTTCTAGATCTTTCACACAACCAGCTCCGGGGCAGGCCTTCCATCTAACTTGAATCTCACATTTACGTCCGGCTATGGTTCGTTTGGAGGGTATTATATGGTTAATATCAAAGGGCGAGAAATGACATATAAATACCTTCGATCGGACATGGGCTTTTTGGATCTATCTCAAAATGAGTTGTTTGGAGAGCTTCCTGAGGCCATTGGGAGTCAGATCTTTGGCTTCACTTTCTGAATCTCTCACACATAACAAGCTCTCCGGTCAACTTCCACCGACTTTGGACAACCTAACAAAACTGGAGAGCCTCGACTTATCCTATAATCAATTCAGTGGGATAATTCCAGCCACATTGTCCAAGCTGACTTTTCTTGCCTACTTCAATGTTTCCTTCAATAAGTTACAAGGCCCAGTTCCAGAAAGTGGCCAGTTTGATACGTTTGGCTTGGACAGCTATCTAGGCAATCCAGAGTTGTGCGGTGCAATGTTACCACATAAGTGCTTATCAACAGTGAACGGTACAAGCTCAAGTCGTTTAGAAGCGGTGGTTCATTATGGCATGCTGCAAAGGATTGAGGAATTTATGTCGCTGCCTGCATTTGCATTGGCTGCAGTGACTAGTTTCTCTTTGATGCTATATATTATAGCATTCTGGAACAAACCATGGGGAATCATTTTCGGTGTGCGTCGAAAACGCCTCTCAAGAACTATGTATAGCATGTAAATATGCTCTCATGAACTAAGTCGTTTATGTTAATCTTATCATCTTAATTAATCATTATAAAAAATGTGTGCATGATCATTATGTGTAAAATATTATTATTACACACTGATCTCCAAAGGTTGATAGTCCAAAGGTGTGAAACTCCCATTCTCGGGTGTAGCTGGGGTATCCAAACTAAACCAGCCGTGTATACCACTCTCTTGCCTTTAGCCGCTTTAAATGCGAAGAACGCTGAAGCTGCCGAGAACAATGGTGGCTCTCCAACAGCTTTAGAAGAGTGTATCGCATTTGGATTTGGTGCATCCTAGAAGAAAATACACAACTTTTTAGTTAAACATGCTTACACACACATTTAACTACTTAGTTATAATTATACTTATTATATATGTACTTAATATACTTAATTCTATCCAGGAGGTTATGATAGACGTGGTTGAACTGAGTATGTTTAACTAAAAAGTTGTGTAATTTTATGCAGGATATATTTATCCTGGACATACGTTGATCACACAGTTATATATAAAGCTATATATATATATATATCTCACACACACACACACACACACGACAGTTAATTATTATATCATATATACAATTACAGCAAAAAGAAACAATACAAAATATTATACAATTATATAGTCTACAGTTTGACAATCATCATGTGTGTGTTGGTGCGTGCGTGCATGTGTGCGTGTGTGTGTGTGTGTGAAAGAGAGAGAGAGAGGTATGCATATAGTTATACATAACTCTGTGTACATGTATACATATGGCTATATAAACATATATATAATATTTATATTGTTAAGTATAAACACGCTTTATTATTGTATACTATGACTATGGCTGCCACTGCTTGACAACTATAAGCTTTTTTACTTTTATCTAATTATGAAATTACTTGATTTTAAATTATTTAATAATGTAAATAAATAAGGTTATATCTTAATATCTTTTTGAAAATTCTCTTAAACTAAATAGGACTAATGTAAAATAGTATATTCCACAAAAAAAATATTATGATTTAAGTTATACATATCACAATTATAATTAACTATATATAATATATGTATTATAACCACATTATAAATTCAATTTTTAAATAACGTGCAATATATTTACAATAAATCTTAACCCTCAAAAGAAGAAATATTAAAAATTGCAAAAGAAAGAAGTGTGTGGTCAATGTATGTGTGTGTGTGTATGTGTGTGAGAGAAGGAGGAGGGGGGGGGCGGGGTTATGCCCCAATATCCTATATACATGTCTGTGTGCCTTCTCAATGCATGCGTGTAGAGAACATACCATGTAGAAGCCTAAGAAGCGGTTGATGTTGTGTGGGTAGATAACCAGGGGTGTTTTTCTCTTTTGCAGATTTGCATGTACTTGCTTAAACCTGCTGTTTAACAGATGAATCTCCTTAATGCATCAAATGCCGCATCCATAAATACATCCGCCTGTTATAAATGTTAGTAACCCGCACATACATGCGCGCGTACATCTATGTATGTATGTATGTGTGTGTGTGTGTGTGCGTGTATATAATACATACATATATATATATATATATATATATATATATACACACATAAAATAGACACGCATACGCACCTTGGGATGAGCTAGAAGAACAGGTACAACGTCACGCCATTCAGGTGTAACAAAAGCAGTAAGCAAATAAGCAGCAATGCAACCAATCCCGCATGTAACCCTACCAGAATGCTCCGCCAGCGGCCATCCTTCATTAAACAAATTAGTAATTATATATGTGTATGCGTATACACTCTTTGTATTAATATATAGCATTTTAGTATATATACCTGTTCTCCGTTTGCGAGAACAACAAGCGTCAAAATAACAAAGTCAAGTATTTGCTCACGTATCTTGATTTCTAGCATCAATATCTGAAAAATAAAAGCATAATAAGTATAATTAACATATATTTAGTTGTAACAATGATTATAACATTGATTAAAGTATAATAAACAATTAAAACCATAATTATACTAATACTAAAATTAATATGACGGATACCTGTTCAAGTTTTGGATAACGAGAAGCCAGAATGCTAAGAGAGTGTGGAAGACGAACACCTCGTAAGAGATGAGAGAATTGAGGATGCGTCATGCTTGAGGCAAGAGATGCCAATAATGTGTAAGGGAAGTAACTCGCAAGCTTCTCTACACCGACCTGCAAACACAATGTAAGTGTGTGCTGCGTGTGTTTTTTGTTGGTATGTGCATGTGTGTGTGTGTGTGAGAGAGAGAGAGAGAATACAGCTACGATTTCATAAGACCCAGAAACAGAGTTTTATCAATATATTTTGACCATTACTAGTACTTGTTAGGTATACACTGCATATAAATTGTTATAATACCTCAGACCAATATATAATATATATATATGAGAGAGAGAGAGAGAGAACATCATGTATACATACATTAACAAGAGCACCCTTTGCACAGTTCAGCCGCACGCTGAGATGCGAATCCTTCAGAAATTTCTTCATTTCATGCAAGCTAAACCTGTGAAGCTCCTCAACGGCAATTTATATCAAGCTCCTGCAAAAAGGAAGTATTAAAAACAAATATATTCTAGAATACAGGCATACATATATTATCTAATACAAATGCAGGATATTATACATGATAAAGTATATTGTTTAGTAAAATCTACTGGACTATACAACTTACAATGCGTCCGTCCATCTTGTTAGAAGAGTCTGCATAAGAAAACCAGTCATTAAAGAACTATACTTAATCGCACACATAAATAAACATATGCCATGATATAGGTGTTCATATATAGCCTACTACAAATCAGAACCAAGGATATATGTGAAAACCAACGTAGTGTGTGTGTGTGTGTGTGTGAAAACCAACATAGCAGAAGAATATACAACACAGAAGCATTATATTTTACATTGCATGAAAAATTAGTGACAATTATCGTACCAAAGCTACTGGCATACGACCTTACATAATATATTCAGAACTAACACACACCACGTCTCAATTTCTGAAATGATCAAAGTAACACGGAATATATATACAGTGATTGATGTATACATATATATTTTAAAATATACAATGAGACATACGTATATCATGTAAACACAACCTTATTACACATGAAATTACCAGTACAGTATGTCAAAACACACACACGTGCTACTCACGAAACAGAAAAAAAATTCTTTAATTAACTGATTTTATATGATTATGAATAAACATACCAGCAGAAAACACTGAAATATATACAGGTAGAACAGTTAGATGCATATACTACTACACCTTATTTATGACACATGAAAATACCATCACTATATGCACAAAAAGTTAATACACAATGTATAATATACATATATACACCTATATACACCAAAAAAGTAAAACCAGAGTTCATAAGTTCACTATGACAAATATATACAGCTTTTACCACTTTGTATTTAATCCTTACAACAAAAAACCCAATTTATATAGTAATGTTTTGAAAAAACAGAAAAGCCCAGAATTATATATAGTTAATTTTGACAAACATATTATACAATATTCACACAGAGGATTACTGCTCAGTGCTTAACCGATATTATAATTTGTATGAAATTATGCAATAAGACGTATGTGTATGGATGTAATACGTATGTGTAAAGAGCATGTTAGATACACACATACCTATCAGAATTGATCGATCCAGCATTGCAAACACGAAACATCCACGTTCCAGCAAAATCCAGAGAACCCTAATTCCTTGCCTGAGATGTAATTCCCTTAATTCATTTTAAACCTAATTAAAATTTACTAAATTTTAGTTAAACATACATTTAACTACTTAGTACTTAATTCTATTCAGGAGGTATGGTTGAACTGAGTATGTTTAACTAAAAAAGTTGTGTAATTTTATCCTGGACATACGTTGATCACACAGAGTTTTATATATAATATATATATATATATCACACACACACACACACGACAGTTAACTAATTATATATCATGTATAGAATTACAGCAAAAAGAAACAATACAAAATATCATATAATTATATAGTCTACAGTTTGATAATACAACGGGAACACTTTTAATCCATCATGTGTGTGTTGGTGTGTGCGTGCGTGTTTGTGTGTGTGTGTGTGTGAGAGAGAAAGAGAGAGAGAAGGAGAGAGAGGTATGCATATAGTTATACATAACTCCGTGTGATCAACGCATGTCCAGCCTCCTAAAAAAAATGTATATATATGATTATATATAAACATATAAATATTTATGTATACACACGCTTTATTATGACTATGGCTGCCACTCTTTGACAATTATAAGCTTTTTTGCTTTCATCTAATTATGAAATTACTTTATTTTAAATTATTTAATAATGTAAATAAATAAGCTATATCTTAATATCTTTTGAAAATTCTCTTAACTAAATAAGACGATTTCACACCAAAACATTTCAATGTAAAAACAGTATATTCCACAAAAAGATACAATTATAATTAACTATATATAATATATGTATTATAACCATTTATAGATATTAGATCTACCAGAATAAATCAAAAGAAGAAATATTAAAATTGCAAAAGAAAAAAAGAAGTGTGTGATCAATGTGTGTGTGTGTGTGTGTGTGAGAGAGAGAGAGAGAGAGAGGCGGGGGGCGGGGGTTATGCCCGAATATTCTATATACATGTGTGTATCATCTTCTAAATGCATGCGTGTAGAGAACATACCATAAGAAGAACTTTCTCATAGTGTGTGGGTAGATAACCAGGGGGGTTGCTACCTGTGTCCTTGTTGCACGTCCCCATTTATACTCCTTGAGAGTCAGCTTGTACGTGTTATGTGTTGTAGCACGGTGTGGACTATAATAAATAAATAAATTCATAAAAGAAACTTTAGAAAATTGGTAGTAGAAATTTAAGATAATTTTTTTTTTATATTACATAATATTTAATTTAATTTATTCTAGCAACGGCATAAAACCAAAGTAAACATATACTCGGTATAACGAATATACTAATCAGATTCTTAAAATATCATCAGTATATTACTAAAAGCAGGTTGAACAAAATCTTCTTTTAATTTGTGTTTAAAAACAGACTAGGGAGGTATGTACAAATTTATATTACTATTATTATTATATACATATTGTGTCTGTACGAAGATTAATAATATGTTATATACACACACACAAATAGTCAATATATGGATGAATGTGTATAATATATGTGTGTGTTGATGTAAACATGTATGTACACCCACACACAAATATGTTTGTGTGTGTATACATAACTTTTTTAAGGAAAAGAGCATTAAAAAAATTATTAAGTTTAACTTATAATATAAATGCTTCGCTCTAATAAATAAATAAGTTTGTTTTATTATTTCACCTAGTAAAACAATAATGTAATTCATTTGCATGTTATTGACGCCACTTCAATATTATATGCTTTGTAATATTGTATATATATATATATATTATATGGATATGCGTATGGTGTAGTGGTATGCATGTACGAATCACGACTGATTATAATTAATGTGTGTGTGTGTGATAACGTAACCTAACATATAACAATATAGCCATAAAAATATAATCTGATGTTTTAGCTTATTCTTATATTCTTTTACAGTGTTCAATTCTATTAGTACCCGAGTAAACATATAGTATAGTTATTATGTATACAGTTTATATGTAATAAAATATCAATAATATTAGTTGAATATTTCAAATATATATATATATATATGTATATGATTTAATAATAAACACATATATACCACTTAATCTGTCACTATCATTATCATTTTAAATTAAAAAATATCATATAAACATACGTAGCAAACCTACTTGTAACATATAAAACTAATAATAATGATCTGTTTGATTATAGACATACATACATAATATATATACATATGTATGTATGTATGTATTAATGCTGAATCTTATATATTAAGTAATGGATAATGAAAGTCTCCAGTTTTTGTCTCCGGCGCCCGTCTGTGCAATTGCTTAAACTCCTTAACGAACTCAAGCCTCCTTAACTGCGGTACAAACACCGTTGTTAAAACCTCACTCTTTCTCATTGCAACTTTGCGGTATCAGATAAAGAACTTGTAAGACACGTTTGACTCCAGTGGACTCGTCAACCACAGTCAACCTCGCTCCACAAGATATCCATAGAGGGTTCAAGTCAGAGATCGGACTTTCTGTACATATATCCTCCCTAGCAGTTCACAATAACGATGTTAATGAGAAGAAATCCCTACTGCTATGCCTATGACCAAGAGGGAGAAAAAAGAAGTTAAAATGTCACTGAAGAGTGCAGGCTTCAACAAGAAAACGATGCCTAACGCTTTCAGCTCATGGAAGCAGAGACAAAACGAGGAGTTTGTACAAGAGCCTGAAGGTATGAGCGCTATACAGACACATATATACTCACTTAAAGTTTATGTAGATATGATATACAGATGGTATGTATGTTTGTAGAGTTACATGTGTAGAACAAGAGCAAAGAAAAGGGCAAGTTCGCCGAGGAAACATAGATGAAGACAACCGCTCAAGTCACTTTCTCAGATGAACAACCCAAGTCCATTCTGAAGAACACTCACCAGGGAAATAGGAAGCAGTAGAATGGGGCGTCTAGGACCAAAGACACTCATTCTGCTCAATCGCCTTGTCTTCTCCAAACAGGTCCGCCCAAAGATCTGCAACGAGATCTGGTTCCTGAACACCTCCGCATGGATAGCATGGCTGGTCTTAGTCTCCTTCAAAGACCAGCAAACGAGAACCAAGCAGGAGCAGTAGCCTAAGTCAAGGACGAGGAAGGGGTCACAAACGCAAGAGGCAGGGGCAACTTTGTCCATTATGGCTCTCGTTAATTGACCTCCATCAGGCGGTATTGAGGATAACAGGTAACCAACGTGTTTCACAGCTGGAAATCATGGCAGTTCACAACCTCTCTTCATGACAATTCTCACCGTCAGAACACAGGTTACTTGCTCATGGCATCCCCACAAACCTTACAGAAATCCATCGTGCCTTCGATGATTTTATAAGGACAGCTCGTCCACTTAGCTCTTTAGGGGTAACGATACTCTTGCACCTAGGTTCTACATTCCATCTTTTGTTCCCCTTGAGCTCATCCTCTGAGAGTCCCGACAAAAAGAGGGCTTCCGGGCTTCTGGGCTTCCGGGCTTGGACCTGGAATATTCTAAAGAATCTACCAGAATATTCTTAGAATATTCCTAAATATTCTTAGAATTTAGGATTTTGGCTCAGTCGGCAATTAACAACAAAAAATATTTAAATCATAGCCATGTTTATACTGTATTATTAAAGTTTTATTTCAACAGCAAAGAGTACAATTCAACATTTGTCACTTCTTCTTACGATTGAGCAATGCTGCAATTCATGAATCACCAGTTCTACTTGACGTCGCTATTGGTTGGGTTGGGATTTCCTCTGGCTGGATGTTCTCTTTAATCTTGTTCATAGCAATTCTTCCGAGCTCAGGGTTCTTCTCAGTCCCAACAATGTTTCTCCCCAGCTCGATAGCTGCAAGCATTAAGGACCCCGTACCACTGCCTATATCCCAGATAAGATCACCTGGCGGGTGAGTCGTTCTATCACGAGCTGCATCAATCGAGTGCTCTTCGGTTGGTAGTCCATCCTGCATGTGAAGATAATGGTGAATACTTAATTTGTTGAAATGAAATGCCTACCATGGTTCTTGGAACCGCTCAGGATTATCAACAAGAATTGTAACGCAGCGGATTATCGCGCAATCTTCTAGATGCATCTTGGAAGACAAGAAGGAGCAGGATGCTCTCCTGTTAAAACATCAAAAATCATTAATGAACTTCATGAATAAAGAAAAAAGTACCTTCATCTGTTGCGGTAGCCCCAACCACGCCCTCTGTAGATGTAGTACATTGCAGCAAGTTGAAGGTCCACCACACTTGCAGCTTGGACAACTTGATCCCAGGTGTTTGCTGCAGCAAACACAACCAACCAACCATTTGCAGCCATATGCATACCTGCAAACTGGAGTGCTTCATCGAACTTCACTGGATCAAGGTAGAGGTATGGCGTATCACTCGTTGTATTTCCTGACAAGGTCCCATTTGGAAGGTCGAAGATCACCAAGTTGAAACCATATTCTCCCGCAATATGCTGGTAGCGAGTCTGGCTGTCAGCTGTATGGTACCTGACCACCTGTGTCTGAACTTTTCTATAAGGAACCAGTCTAGCGTCAGGAACCTCCTCTTCCTTCTCATCCGTGAGCACGGCATGTTGCATCTCCTTGATGTCATCAATCGCCAAGAAATTATCACCTCGAGTTGTAGCAAGTGAAGGGACGAATGTGACCAAGTCATCCTTGATGTCCATGGTTCCCTGCGATGGTAGCACTTCAGATAAATTGAATAAGGCAGCTGGATCACGAGTAGTGGAGGTGCCAGCTACTGTATCTGAGGTCTTCTTTGACTGCTGCACAGGCTGACGCCGCTTTGCCTTGGCCTTTGTCTTCTTAATGAAGTCAACCTCTGCCGGATCCCATGAGATGCATGGGAGATCTTTTGAGTGTTCATTGTAGAGATCCTTCTCCCATGTTGGTGGTTGCCCAGGTGGATAATCAAGCCAGAACGGTATGTTTACACGTTCGAACTCTGTCAGGCCAGATCTTGTCTTCGACCACATGTGTGGTGCTTCCATGTAATCTGACCAGAATACCATAGTCTGTGTGTGAGGCACCTTTCTCGCTGCAACATACCTGTAATGAACATATAGTAGTGTCAGAATGTAACAATATCAAGAAGATCATCCTTACCTCCAAATCATCCTTCTTGCTGTCTCTTCGTGTTCGAGGAACTCTTTTGGCTCTATGGAGTAAGTGAACTTCACACACTCATGGAATGGTTGGAACATCACGTTCTTGCATTTTACCCACACTTCATCGTACCAAGTCGTGAAATCTGTAACCGGCCTGGTCCACTTGCCATCCTCGATGAGTCCCGTGAGAATCTATACTGCCTCCTCTCTGATCGCTCGCCAATACAAATCGATAGTAAACCACCTTATTCACTCCTTATCCTGAACACCCGGCAATCCAAGTGTCTCTTGCTCTCTCTTCAGATCGAGACGTACCAGTTTATTGAAGTACATGATTCTCGTCTCATTTGGAATTCTCGCCCTTGAAAGCGCGTACAGCTTTTCCAACCCCATCCATCTGCATTGTTTCCATGTGATTTAGGTCACCTTGTCGAACCACTCTTCACCCAATGCAGGATCGATGATGGCTAAGATCTTCATCATGCGCTTGTCATGCTTAATGTAGACCTGTTGTTGCTCCTGGTATTTGTTGCCTTTGTGTCATAGTTTTTACTATGACTCGACCCTTTACTTTGGGGTTTGACTGTTGTTACCTACTGGATTATGTGACGAACCCTAGATGTAGAAGAAACAGGCCGCATAGTGCACTTGGGTATCTAGTGATGGTCCGGCCGGGTGTCGTTAGGTATTTGCAAGAAACTCTAGGCGAAGCTAGCACTTCCATTTAGAGAACCCTCCCCCGTTTTGACGTTCCAGGTTAGGGTTCTTTGCAAATTATAGCTTGTCAAAATAAGGGTTAGGGACACCCCTAGGGTTGACCTAACCCTAGGGTTGCCCTAACCCCACGTCCTAAACCCCCCCCTAGGGGTTAGGTTTAGGTTAGGTTAGGACAACCATTTTCTCTAAGGGCTGGCATTTCCGTGCCAGCCCACTTACTCATTTAGGTAAACAGGGGGGGGGGGGTCCGTCACATAAATAAGGTAGAGTATATGTAGTGAGGCTTCCTGGGTTCAAAAGAGAGCTCGTTAACCTCCTACCGGTGCAAGCTAAGCTTGTGTCGTCAAGGTGCAACCCTCGTTGTGCCGCCCAAACTTCCACACGACAGGGGTACAACCCACCCTAGGGTTAGACTATCCTTATCGTTGGCAGGATCTTGCCTTTGAGATAGGGCACGTCACTTCCAAGGAGTTAGTCAGATTCCTTGGTCCGAAAACCTGCTCGCAAGCTCAAAGGCATTGCCCGAGTTCACGTTCCGCAGAACTAGTGGTTGAGGCCTTGCTCCGGCCGCCTCAACCACGCCAAGCTAGGAACGACACCTAAAGCTCGGCTAGTCCGTGTATCCTGATTCACAAGGTGAGTCTCGTTCGTGGACTTAGTCAGTTAGGGTTTGAGTTCCTAAGGCTTGGGTTCCTAATACGGGTTACTTTACCAGATTCCGTGGGGTTTCCAGAGAGGGGATTCCAGGGTTGGCACCTGGCAAGCCGCCTTTGTGGCACCAGGTAAAAACTCTGACAATTGGTATCGGAGCAAGTTCTCTGCGGTCAGTAGGACTGCCTTAAGTCATAGGTGTTTCAATGTTTAGATAACTCTAAATTCTTGATATACTCTATTGCTTTCGGTTGACATGTCTGTATTCTGCGCAGAGAGTTTGATCCTGTGAGTTGTCAAACTTCGGAGAACACTTGCTCAGTGAGTCGGCGTGAGATTCTAGGTATGTCCGAAAGTCTTATGCTAGTTTAAGCTGATGTGTGTGGGTGTACAACCTGTGCAGGGTGTTTCCAATTTCACATTGGGAATATTCCAAGCATATTCTCCGAGTGTTGAAACTAGGGTTCAATACGATGAGCAAGAGAAAGCAACCAGAGCCTGAGGCAGAGAGGGCTGTCGCAGAGGCTCAAAATGAGGAGATGGATGAGGCTGATCCAGGTCGACCCCCTAGGTTAGACAACGACCTGGTTGGCGAGAAATAATGATGGATGCCCTAAACGAACTTCGAGGGGATGTTTTGGGTTGAACGACCGAATCGATAATGTTGCCGTTCGGATTCCAACGAATACTGCAGTGCCAGATGTTCCGCAACCAGACACACGGAAAAAGAAGAAGAAGCATGACTCAGAGTCAGGTTCCTCTGAATCAGATTCTTCGACGGAAGTAGTGGTGGAGGTCCCAGTAAATTCAAACCGGTAAAGCCTTCGAATTTCATGGGTTCAAAGGATTACAAGGTTTTGGATGACTGGTTGTATGATATGGAAAGCTATTTCGAGGCTGCTTCCGTGAGAAAGACAGAAAAGGTTGCATGTGCCAAGCAGTTTCTTAAAGAAGAAGCTAAGACTTGGTGGCGAATTGTTGAAGGTGAACGTGGATACCGAAACAGCTGGAAGCACATGAAAAAGGAGATCAAAAAGCAGTATATGCCGGATGATCTCGGTTTGCGATTGCGTGCTGACCTGGCACTTTGTCAACAGGGAGTTCGGGGAAGTCCAATGGACCACGTTTATCGATTCGAAAGTGTACGGCGATTGGTGCCAAATATGAGCGATGATGAAGCTCGAAGTTGCTTCATGGCTAGCTTGAATGAAAAACGCGAAGAGAAATCTTAAGGTACAAGCCAACAAGCTATCGGGAATGTCAAGAGGCAGCTCAAAAGGTTGCTTATGGCATGTCGTTAGAAGACTTGTACAAAGGGGAGGAAGCAAAACCTAAACCAAGGAGGTTTCCTCCAAAGTCTGGGTTCAGAAGGTTTGATAGGCGACCAGATCAATCGCCATCAATTCGAAGTGCAAGTCCCTTTGTCGGCAGTTCCAAGTTTTCGGACACATCAAGACCCACCGGATTTCGGAAACCATTGGCGTTACCACCTCCTCAGCAGCCAAAGGATCGGCTCCAAAGTCTGCTCCCCCGCGTTCCGCAGGCGGGGTCGTGAAATGTTATAATTGTAACAAGCCTGGTCATTTTGCTAAAGAGTGTCCGGCACCCTCACAACAATCAGGACATTTCAAGGCGATGGTAGAAGAGGAAGTTGCTGAACCAGAAACGCTTGAAGATCCGGAAGATGAGTCAGAAGAGGTAATGTTGTGCCAGACACAACCTGCCTTATTCGCTATTCAAGACAAAACTGACCCTTTGCTATATTTGACAGGAAGGATACGAGGGGACCGAGTCCGAATGATGATCGATACTGGAGCAACATACAACTTCATATCGACTAGTCTAGCTCGTCGATTGAATTTGGATGTAATAAAGATGTGTGAAATAAAGATCAATTTTGGCAAAGGTTCTCAAAATACTAATAATATAGCAAGGGCAGTTCCTGTCCAAATCAAAGATTGGAAGGCTAAGCTAGACTTAGTTGTCTTGAATATGACGGGGTTTGACTTTGTTTTGGGTATGGAATGGTTCCATAAACATGTAATCGAAATGAGGGGTTCCGGAGATAATCGAATCACGCTTGCAGCAGATAAAGAACATTAGAAAAACACGCTCAAATGGAAACGCTAACTGATAAGGATTGGAATCCTATGTTCCTTACCTTAACTCAGTTGCGTAAGCAGTTAGACATCGGGAACGTGTGTTTCTTGCAATGGTTTTGGATACTGGTGAAGTCAAAATAGGAGATGGTCAAGAATCTGTTCCTGAACCTATTTTGGAAGTCTTGAACATGTTTAAGGATGTGTTGCCAGAAGACTTGCCGCCGAGTTACCTCCACGTCGAGCTGTGGACCACAGATAAGATTTTGCCAGGTTCGTCTCCACCGGCAAGAGCCCCATATCGGTTGAATCCTCAAGAGTTAGTAGAATTGAAGAGACAGCTGACAGAATTGATTGGTCGAGGACACATTCGACCTAGTCGATCGCCTATGGTGCACCTATCTTGTTGTAATGAAAAAGGATGGTACGATGCGAATGTGTGTGGACTATCGAGCGCTGAACGCGATAACTATCAAAAATAAGTATCCTCTTCCACGAGTGGACGACTTATTTGATACTATCGAAAGCAAAGTATTTTTCAAGAATAGACTTGAGATCGGGGTACCATCAGATTCGGGTAGCAGAGAATGACATTGAGAAGACCGCTTTTCGAACGCGTTATGGATCATTTGAGTTTCTAGTCTTGCCATTCGGGTTGTGCAATGCTCCAGCAACTTTTTGCACAATGATGGATGATGTGTTTAGAGACTATCTAGACGAGTTCGTAGTGGTGTATATTGATGACATTCTGATTTTCAGTTCGACAATTGAGAACATGTGGAACACTTAGAAAAAGTGTTTCAGAGGTTGAGAGAGAACCAGTTGTATGCTAAAGAAAGCAAGTGCGCATTTGGTCAAACCAAGATAGATTTCTTGGGACACTTGATCTCAGGTGGGGAGGTTGCCATGGACCCAAAGAAAATTCAAGCTATTACTGAGTGGATGACTTTAAAAGACGTGCATGAAGTTAGATCATTTCTTGGTCTGACAGGGTATTACCGAAGATTCATAAAGGGTTACTCGGAAATAGCGGCCCCATTGACAGATCTTACGAAAAACATTCCATGGCATTGGACTCCAGAGTGCCAACGTGCGTTCGTCAAACTCAAAGAGGCTATCTCTTCTGAGCCAGTTTTGCAGTTGCCCATCTTTGAAGATCCCTTTGAAGTAGAATGTGACGCTTCCGACTTTGCAATTGGTGGTGTATTGCAAAAAAAGGACATCCAGTGTCCTTTTTCTCGAAGAAGTTAGATGCCGCGCAAACTCGATGGCCTACTCACGAAAAGGAGATGTATGCTATTGTTGCTTCCTTGGAGTATTGGCGTCATTATCTTCCAAGTCATGGCACTGTGGTTTGGACAGATAGTGTAACTCTAAGGTATTTTGAAACGCAGCCGAAGCTATCCGAAGTATGCTAGATGGCAGCAGAAGTTGGCACGATTTCAGCCTGAAATCAACATAAGGCGGGAAAGGACAATGTGGTAGCTGATGCACTCAGTAGAAAGGGTCATCTTCGTATTATGTCAGCACCCGTGTCAACTTTGGTGGATGAATTTGTGACGGCGTATCCTCAGGACAAGTTTGCAAGGAGCTTTGAGCCTGGTGGCAAAGAGGAAACAAGTTCATCAATTACGAAGAGATGGTAATATTCCAGCAGGAATAGAAAGTCGAATGGATGCACTCAAACAGGCCATTTTGCAGTACGAGATGGAGTTCTTTATTATAAAGAAAAGAGACTCTATGTTCCAGAAGGGACATGGAGGGAGAGGCTGTTAAGAGAGCATCACGACGTTCCTTTGGCAGGGCATGGTGGAAGGCATAAGACGTTGGCTTTGTTGAAACAGGGATTCTATTGGCCGGGTATGATAGATGATGTTGCCAAGTATGTCAAGACATGCCCCACATGTCAACAAGTAAAGAGTCGTTCGCAAAAACGAGCTGGGAAGTTGCATGTATACCGATTCCAGAGCGGCCATTTCAAAGTGTTACTTTGGACTTTATCATGGGATTGCCAAAATCTTGTGGTTTTAATGCGCTCATGGTGGTAGTCGATCGATTTTCAAAGGTTGCTCATTTCATTCCAACTGTAGAGACAGTGAATGCAATTCAAGCAGCGAAGTTGTTCTTCCACGAAGTCATAAGAGTGCGCGGACTACGGAAACCATGATCTCAGATCGAGATCCTCGGTTTACAGGGAAGTTTTGGGGGGGAAACCATTTTTAAGCAGTTTGGTACGATGCTCAAGTTCAGTACAGCTTACCATCCGCAAACTGATGGTCAAACGGAGAGGGTGAACCGACAAGTCGAGGACTATCTCAGATGCTATGTTCAAGGTGATCAACTTGATTGGGCTGAACACTTAGATATGGCTGAGATATGTTACAATAACTCGATGCACACTGCAATCGGATGTAGCCCGATGGAAGTGTTAACTGGGAATAAGGGTGGTATTCCCTCAGAGTATGGTGTTACCGAAAGACGATAGCAATCGAGTTCCATCTGTAGCAGAGTTCACGGGACAATTGTATCGAACATGGGAAGCTGCTCGTCAAGCGATGGCTGCAGCACAGGAAAGGTATCGTCAGCAGTACGATAAGCATCGGCGGGATGTAGAGTATCAGGTTGGGGATATGGTATTGTTGAGTACCAAAAACCTGAAGGTTCCAATGACTCTTTCGAGGAAGTTTCTATCGCACTACATAGGTCCATACAAGGTGGTGAAGCAAGTAGGGAAAGTGGCTTATGAGTTGGATCTTCCTCCGGAGTTGGGAACAATACACAATGTGTTTCATGTCAATTTGCTCGAGCCATTCCACAAAGATGAGAAACATCCGCAAAGATATGAAAACTTACGTCCGCCCCCTGAGCTGGTTCATGAAGGTACGGAGTACGAAGTCGAATCCATATTGGGCAAAAGGAAGGTTTATGGACCGCGAAAACGTAAGTTTGAGTATCTCGTCAAATGGAAAGGCTATCCAGCGTGCGAATCGACATGGGAACCATTGGAGAATCTACAAAACGCGATGGAGTTGGTGAATGAGTTTGAGGCAAGGTCTCAAACTAATTAAGGAATAAAGTTATTTCTTCTTAACCTAGGGGCCGACAGACAACATTAACTAGAGGCCTCCGATATAAATTCTAGTTAACTAAAAGAAATTAACTAACTTGTTGTCTGTGTCGGGTGACAGACTTTGCAGACGTGCAAAAGGTCTCCAAATGACTTCTTGTCGCAGGTGGTACCTCCGGCAGCTGAGTTCTCACTCAGTGAACGACGGTTCTGAAGTATTTGGCTTCGCGTAATGCAAGGGGGGTAATAAAACTTGTGAACTTTTTGCTGACTCCGCATAGAGTGATTAGCGTTAGTTTTCAGTTAATTTTTCCTAACCTAGTCTAGTCTTGGAGTTAGACGTCAACGAGGACGTTGACATTTTCAAAGGCGGGGAGTGTGTCATAGTTTTTACTATGACTCGACCCTTTACTTTGGGGTTTGACTGTTGTTACCTACTGGATTATGTGACGAACCCTAGATGTAGAAGAAACAGGCCCGCATAGTGCACTTGGGTATCTAGTGATGGTCCGGCCGGGTGTCGTTAGGTATTTGCAAGAAACTCTAGGCGAAGCTAGCACTTCCATTTAGAGAACCCTCCCCCGTTTTGACGTTCCAGGTTAGGGTTCTTTGCAAATTATAGCTTGTCAAAATAAGGGTTAGGGACACCCCTAGGGTTGACCTAACCCTAGGGTTGCCCTAACCCCACGTCCTAAACCCCCCCCTAGGGGTTAGGTTTAGGATTAGGTTAGGACAACCATTTTCTCTAAGGGCTGGCATTTCCGTGCCAGCCCACTTACTCTTAGGTAAACAGGGGGGGGGGGTCCGTCACATAAATAAGGTAGAGTATATGTAGTGAGGCTTCCTGGGTTCAAAAGAGAGCTCGTTAACCTCCTACCGGTGCAAGCTAAGCTTGTGTCGTCAAGGTGCAACCCTCCGTTGTGCCGCGACAGGGGTACAACCCACCCTAGGGTTAGACTATCCTTATCGTTGGCAGGATCTTGCCTTTGAGATAGGGCACGTCACTTCCAAGGAGTTAGTCAGATTCCTTGGTCCGAAAACCTGCCGCAAGCTCAAAACATTGCCCGAGTTCACGTTCCGCAAACTAGTGGTTGAGGCCTTGCTCCGGCCGCCTCAACCACGCCAAGCTAGGAACGACACCTAAAGCTCGGCTTCCTAATCCACAAGGTGAGTCTTCGTTCGTGGGCTTAGTCAGTTAGGGTTTGAGTTCTAAGGCTTGGGTTCCTAATACGGGTTATTTTACCAGATTCCGTGGGGTTTCCAGAGAGGGGATTCCAGGGTTGGCACCTGGCAAGCCGCCTTTGTGGCACCAGGTAAAACTCTGACACTTTGGATGCCCTTGCAGCCTTCTCAAGATCATCCTCAATCTCACTCTGTAATTCACAGACATAATCAACTAAGTAATATAAGTGTGAGACGTGGTACCTCAAAAAAAATCTTTGCACAGATCAAATTCGGAAGTGGATGCCAAGCTTGTTGTCCAGTTGCGCTTTCCTTCCACTTTCTTATGTCATCTCGTTCCTTGCACTGAGCCTGGCCAAGATCTTCGTTGTGCCCTCCTCACTGGTGCAACATGTCTTCACAGATAGCAGAAGATGTGGCAATGTGGTTTGCACTGCCGTTGCGGAGGAACTGCATATTTGAAAATCTCGAAGTTAGTTAATCCTATGATCTAAAGGTCACTATGTTTACCTATTAATTTGCTGAAACATTGTCACAAGCTGAAGATTATCCATGACCCCAGCACAGATGAAGCCTGAACGCACTCTCACTGCCCACTAATTCTTATCTTCCGTGTCTTCTATGTACAGCTTCTGAAGCACCTTTAGCCTGTGATTACCATCCAACAGATGAACTTCTTCATCGAAAGCATTGGTGCCCATTGCCGGAACATGTCAGACTGAAGCTCCTCCTCAAAAGCCAAATGCTGAGCATACATCGCTTCATCGCTTCTCAATGCTGCCAGATCTGCATCTGTCATGGGGTCCCCAACTTGAAGGATGAACTGAGTGGTGTTGCGCAAATAACCAACTGCCTTCTTGAAACTCCTAGTCAAAGATTCCAGATCCCCTGGATTGGACTCTCCGCACCTGCTCATTTCCCAGAATTCGGCAAATAGGGACATCCGGTGCCTCTCATTTCTCGGATTGTGATCTTCGCGAGAAGACGCACTGCACTCTCTGAATGCATGCTGGCTGCAATGTTGTAAACTTTCTCATTATCTGGCACTTCTGCTTTTACCCTTCTTCTTCTTCTTAGCAGCCTCTGAATCTCCAGCAGCTTTGCGTCGTCTCTTCTTGTTCTTGGGTTCATCCTCTTTGTCACTGGACAAAGTCACTGCGCATGAGCTTGTGTGCCTTCTGTCTGCTCCTGTGTCTCCTGTGGTAAGACATCATTCTCAACTTCTTCAACAAAGTCTGATTGTTCTTGTTGGGGTTGAACTACATCCTCTTGCTCTCCTGACCAGTCCTGCTAGCTTGCCTGTTCAACTGGAGCATCACTTGAAGGTCCTTGTTCCTGAACCACAGCCAGCTTCCTACTTCCTCTCCACGACCCCGACGCCCTCTCTGAATTGCATCTAGCTTCTGCTTTTCTCTTAATAGGCTCCTTCATCTTCTTTTCTTGTAAACGTTGTGAAGAGCGCATCTACAAAAGCAATAAGATTTAACAAAAAACTGTAATAAATGTTCAAAGATGTTTAATAAAATTAAAAAAACATACTAGCCCTCACAGTCGACGTGCCGACTGAGAGAGCAGTTGCTGTAAGTCCCAGTCGGCATGCCGACTGGGACTGGCATCAAAAGGAGTCCCAATTGGCATGCCGACTGGGCCTGGCAACAAAGGGAGGCCCAGTCTGGGACTGGGAACGAAGCAAGGCCAGTCAAAATGCTAGGTGGGACTAGAACAGTCAACCCTAGTCAAAATGCTGACTGGGGCTGGAACAATCAACCCCGGTCAAAATGTTGACTGGATCTGGAACAGTCCACCCCAGTCGGCCTGCCGACTGGGACGGACAACGAAGTCAGTCCAAGTCGGCAGGCCGACTTGGATTTCTTGCAACTGTCACAAACCCGATACAGGATACAGGATGCAGGATACAGGTTTCCGGATACAGGATACAGGATGCAGGATTTCGGATACAGGATACCGGTTACAGGATATGCCTGCAGATATTCCTACAGGATATACCTATAGGATATTCCTATAGGATATGCCTATAGGATATGCTACAGGATATGCTAGAGGATAAGGGACACTATTCTTAGCTCATGACTAGATTAGACTCATGACTAGATTAGCTTGGAGTTGTGAGCATAAAAGCTCCGACCTAATTGTTGTACAATCAGTTACTATCAACACCAGTCATTCTACGATTATTCTTGTTCCTTGCTCTTGTCTTGTTCTTGTCTTACTCTTTGCCTCCTGCTCCTGTCTTGCTCTTGGATCCTGTCTGTTCCTATCTTGTTCCTGGATCCTATCCTGATCCTGTCCTGCTCCTGGATCCGTCCTGTTCTGGATCCGTCCTGTTCCTATTCCTGTTCCTGTTCCTGTCCTGCTCTCGGTCCTGTTCCTGAGTCAAGCCTTCCTGTTCCGGAATCCTACTCGTTCCTGGTTCCTGGATCGTGGCTTGACAGTTTGATAGTAACTGCTTTCATAGCTCTTCGTTTCCTAGCTACTTTTTTTTCCTTGATTCTTTTCCTTCGTTTTTCTCCTTTCTTTCTTTCATAAGATCATGGCTGATTTTGAGCACTTCCAACGCGAGCACCAAATGTTGCTCATGAGCTGGCCACTTTGCGCCAAGTGGTCACCGATTTGCAAGGCTCCACCCATGCGGCACATGCAGCTGCTGATGCATCCTCCAAGGCTGCTGCGCAGGCTCTCTCTCAGGCATCGGTGGTTCCTTCTTCATCGAACTTTTCTCCGGAGCCGAAGATCAGCATGCCAGAGAAGTTCAGTGGCAACCGTGCCGATTTCCAAGGTTTCCTGAATCAGATCCGGCTCTTGATCCGCATGCAACCACGCCGCTACTCGACGGATGCACAAAAGGTTGGCCTTTTGGCATCCTTACTAAGTGGATCTCCACGAGCTTGGGTTGCTCCCTTGCTGGAGCGTGACGACCCATTGATGGAGACTTTGAAGGTTTCGTGGCTGCCTTTGAAGCCTGTTTTGGAGATCCTGATAAGTACCGTTCTGCATGCACCAAGTTACGGAAGGCTCACACAAGGATCCAGACCAGCTTCAGTTTATGCATCCGAATTCCAGCAATTGTGCACAAACATTCCATGGGACGAGACTGCATTGATCGAACACTTTTTTTGGGCTGAGGGATGATGTGAAGGACCTTCTCCTTACATTACCGGATGCTCAAACGTTAGCGGAGATCATGCAACAGGCCGTTCGCTGCGACAACCGTTTGTTCGAGCAGGAAAAATTCCGTCAGCAGTTCCTGCCAACCAATCCTGTAGCCGTAGCACATGTTCCTACGACACCTTCTGGAGCAGTTCCTATGGAGGTTAACAAATCCAAGCGTGGCCCACTTTCAACTGCTGAGAAGCAACGTCGTCGGGGAGAACCTATGCTTGTATTGTGGTGCAGCAGGACACAAGGTGGCGGAATGTCCTAATAAAGCCAGAAGTTCAAGACGCGTGAAGCCGAAGCTGAAGTTCAGTCGGAAAACTTCAATGTCCACTTCGTCTAGGAGCCGCGAAGTTGGACGTAGGTGCAGGCTCCATTGGTGCTGCTCATACCATTCCATCACTCAAGTTTCCTGTACACATTCGCCTCAATAATCGAGAGCTCAAGGAGTTTGCCCTGTTAGACACTGGTGCAAATGCATGTTTCATGGATGACACTTTTGCAGCTCAGCATGGCATTCCGGTGGTGAAGTTGAAGCGTGCAATTCCTGTAGAGGTGGCCGATGGTCGTTTGATTGCTTCTGGCGCAGTTACCCACGCTACCACACCTCTCTCTGCAGTCATGGCGCATTCAACTGTTCATTTCCTTCAACTTGATCAAGACTCGGTCGACTCCCATCATTTTTGGCATGCCATGGTTCGTTGTTGCAAATCCGCAGATCGACTGGAGGTCTAGGACGCTCACGTTTTCCTCTCCAGCAGCCAGGATCAATCCTGTACCTTCCTGCGTGCAGGATACATCCTTGGTGTCTGAGGCAGTACAAGCTACAGGATTGACCGTGCCTGTTCCTGTACCAGTGTTGAAGACTCTTCCTCGACAGGATTCACCTCATATCAGTTCCTCAGCACATCAGGTTCTCTCCACTCCTGTAAGTTTGCGGATTCCTGTACAGGGTTCTTCCAATCCTGTATCAGTGTCGAAGGTTCCTCCTCAACAGGATCCACCTCCTGTTGGTTCGTCAGCACACTCACAGGCCTCCCTCACTCCTGTGCAACCACGGACTTCTGTACAGGATTCTTCCAATCCTGTACACTCGTCAACATCCACACAGGTTTCTCCCAATCCTGCCTCCTTTTGTTACTCTTCCTCTGTTCCACCCCCAAGATCCTTCCTCTTTTTCAGTCACAGCTCCCTCCTGCTCCTCTCCGAGTTCTTACCACTACCATGCATGAACTTACCACTGATCCTGCTCCTTTCCACCTTTTTGCCTTTCAAGTAACTCCTACGTCCTCTTCTACCTTTCCTGTGTCTGACTCTCCTGTTTTTCAATCTCCTTCGCCTACTCCTTCTCTTCGCCTCTCCTCTCCTTCTCCTCCTTCTTCTCTACCATCCAAGTACCACGACTTTAAGGACGTTTTTGACAAGCACAAGGCTACAGTTCTTCCTGTTCACAGGTCCTACGACTGTCCTATTGATCTTGCAGAAGGAAAGACCCGTTCGGACCGATTTACGCATTGTCACCCACAGAGTTGGAGGTTCTTCGCCAGTACATCGAGGACAACTTGGCATCCGGCTTCATTCGTCACTCAAAGTCCCCTGCAGGAGCGCCAATCTTCTTTGTCAAGAAGAAGGATGGGAGCTTACGTTTGGTTGTGGACTACAGGGGTTTGAATCAAGCTACCATTCGGAATCGGTACCCGTTGCCATTGATCCCGGAACTTCTCGATCGGCTGCGAGGAGCAAAGGTGTTCACGAAGATCGACTTACGAGGGGCCTACAACCTTGTACGGATTCGTCCCGGCGATGAGTGGAAGACTGCCTTTCGTACAAGGTATGGACACTTCGAGTACACGGTGATGCCTTTCGGCCTTACCAATGCCCCAGCCGTGTTCCAACACATGGTGAACGACATCTTTCGTGACTTCTTGGACCAGTTTGTGGTGATCTACCTCGACGACATTTTGATTTTCTCCAAGGACCAGGCGGCACATGACAAGCATGTACGGTTGGTTCTACAGCGGCTTCGTGAGCATGGCTTGTATGCGAAGTTGGAGAAGTGTTTTTTCGATAGGGATTCTGTGGAGTTCTTGGGCTACATCGTCTCTCCTGCTGGCGTTTCCATGGACATGCACAAGGTGAAGACCATCGTGGAGTGGGAGAGGCCCAAGTCTGTACGAGATGTACAATGTTTCCTTGGCTTTGCAAACTTCTACAGGCGATTCATACAGGACTTCTCCAAGCGTGTACTTCCACTCACGGAACTCACCAAGCGCACAGAGGTTTTCTCTTGGTCCGACAAGGCGGAACATGCATTCACAACACTCAAGGACACCTTCACGACAGCTCCGATTTTAGCACATCCTGATCCTTCTCGTCCTTTCTTCGTTGAAGCAGATGCCTCGGATTTTGCAGTAGGATCCGTCCTATCGCAAGTTGGAGAGGACAAGTTGCTTCATCCTGTAGCTTTTCACTCTCGTAAGTTCCTGTCGGCGGAGATCAATTACGAGATTCATGACAAGGAACTCAAGGCCATTGTGGATTCGTTTGAGGAGTGGCGGCATTTCCTGGAAGGTGCTGCACATCCTGTACAAGTTCTTACGGATCACAAGAACCTGGAGTACTTTCAAACGGCTCGAGTTCTCAGTCGGCGACAGGCTAGGTGGGCGAGTTCCTATCACGTTTTGACTTCGTCATCGTCTACAGGCCCGGTTTTCGGAATGGCAAGGCGGACGCATTGTCTAGGCGCTCTTACCTTGCACCAAGCCCGGGCGATCCTGCATTTGACTGTCAAAGGCAAGTGTTGTTGGGTCCTGATCGATTCCGGCTTGCGGCACTGCAGGTTCATCAGGCTCCAGCAATTCAACACTCCTACAGGACGTCCGTTCGCAGTTGGCTACAGACGACTTGGCAAAGAATGTGTTCTCACACATTCATCCTGACGTTGCAAGTTCCT
Organism: Selaginella tamariscina; assembly: GCA_003024785.1. Taxonomy (NCBI): domain Eukaryota; kingdom Viridiplantae; phylum Streptophyta; class Lycopodiopsida; order Selaginellales; family Selaginellaceae; genus Selaginella; species Selaginella tamariscina. Next base: position 331,546 of record PUQB01000133.1, read on the forward strand.
CTTCCTCCAGTTCCCGTCCAGACTACAACCTGTTCACCATACAGGATGGACTCCTGTACCGGGAAGGTCTCCTGTACGTTCCTGTTGGTGTTTGCAGGACTCGTGTGGTACAGGATTGTCATGATACCCCGGCTACAGGACATTTTGGTGTGGCCAAGACAGTTGAGTTGGTGACTCGCAACTATTGGTGGCCTGGGTTGCGAGGTTTTGTGGAAAGGTTTGTACGGAGTTGTGACACCTGCAACAGGTCGAAGATGCCTCATCATGCACCTTCTGGTCTTCTTCGTCCTCTTCCTGTTCCTTCTGCTCCTTGGAGATCCATTTCTATGGATTTCCTCACAGATCTTCCTCCTTCTCGTGGATTCGATGCAGTTCTTGTGGTGGTTGACCGTTTCACCAAGCAGGCTCATTTCCTACCCTGCAACAAGACAGCTACAGGTCAGACAACTGCCGAGTTGGTGATCCGTGAGGTGTTCCGACATCATGGTCTTCCTGAGAGCATTGTTTCCGATCGAGGTCCACAATTCATGTCCAAGTTTTGGCGAGAGCTTCTTCGGAGTCTACAGGTTAAAGCGGATCTTTCTTCAGGATATCACCCGCAAACTGATGGACAGTCAGAACGCACAATCCAGACCTTGGAGCAATATCTTCGTGCTTCATCAGTTACCAACAGGATAATTGGTTGGACCTTCTTCCTATGGCGGAGTTTGCCTACAACAACTCCATTCACGCATCTACAGGCCAGACACCTTTCTTTGCTCTTACAGGCCACCATCCACGTTTTGACTTTGCTCTCCTGCTTCTCCTTCTTCCGCTCCTGCAGTACAGGATCGTCTCCAGCATCTTCGTCAGGTACAGGATGATCTCCGGTTCATCTTCAGCAGGCACAGGAACGGTACAAGCATCATGCTGATGCTCACGTCAGCCGGCACCTGCATACAAGATTGGTGATCTCGTGTGGCTTCTTCGTCGACACATTCGCACCAACAGGCCTTCTTCTAAGTTGGATTTTCAACGATTGGGCCCTTACAGGATCGTGGCGGAGGTAAATCCTGTAGCTTTCCGACTCGAGTTACCATCCACGGTGAAACTTCATCCTGTGTTTCACACCTCCTTGTTGGAGCCGTATCATCCTTCTTCTCTTCCTGGTCGTGCTTCTTCTCCTCCCCCTCCTGTGGTCATTGCTGGTGAACCTGAGTACGAAGTTGCAGCCATCCTTGATTCTCGTCTTCATCGCGCCAACTTCAATACTTGGTGGATTGGAAAGGTTATTTGCCTACCGATCGCACTTGGGAACCTGCATCCAACTTACTCCATGCTTCTTCCAAAGTTGCTGCCTTCCATCGGCATTATCCTGCTAAACCAGGTCCTAAGACTCGTGGAACTCGTCCTTAGGGAGGAGGTGCTGTCACAACCCGATACAGGATACAGGATGCAGGATCAGGTTTCCGGATACAGGATACAGGATGCAGGATTTCGGATACAGGATACGGGTTACAGGATATGCCTGCAGGATATTCCTACAGGATATACCTATAGGATATTCCTATAGGATATGCCTATAGGATATGCTACAGGATATGCCTAGAGGATAAGGGACACTATTCTTAGCTCATGACTAGATTAGACTCATGACTAGATTAGCTTGGAGTTGTGAGCATAAAAGCTCCGACCTAATTGTTGTACAATCAGTTACTATCAACACCAGTCATTCTACGATTATTCTTGTTCCTTGCTCTTGTCTTGTTCTTGTCTTACTCTTTGCCTCCTGCTCCTGTCTTGCTCTTGGATCCTGTCTAGTTCCTATCTTGTTCCTGGATCCTATCCTGATCCTGTCCTGCTCCTGGATCCGTCCTGTTCCTATCCGTCCTGTTCCTATTCCTGTTCCTGGTTCCTGTCCTGCTCTCGGTCCTGTTCCTGAGTCAAGCCTTCCTGTTCCCGGAATCCTACTCGTTTCCTGGTTCCTGGATCGTGGCTTGACAGCAACTGTGAAGAGATGTAAAAAGATGAACAGATCATGAAAAGATCATGAGCAGATCATGAAGAAATCAGAAAATACTCACCCCCTCAATGGAAGCCTATTGTGCTTAATCCCTGGAGCCACACTTGCTCCACGCTATGCCCCAAATGAGCCCCTGCTCCACGAAAACCTAGCCGCCCTAGCTGCCCTAGCCGACCTAATTGCAAAACCCTAGCTGCCCTAAATCAATTAAAAACCAACTTAATTTCTATAATATATTGCAGCATGATCGCCACTTGTATAGTAAAAACTTTTTAATTTACAAAAAACCTACCCAGACGCAGTAAATTAATTTCACTCTTCTACCCAGACGCACGCAATTAATATTATTTTTAATATTTGTCAATGAAATGATTGCCTCACAACTAACAAACACATTAACCATCATGTGTAATATGTTCATTGTCTTTGAATTTTAACTTTTGTTTGTTCCATTTTTACTACATGGCAAGAATCAACTACAATGGTGTTAACAAGGACTTCCCTACAGATGAAGATGGTATTGCATTTGTCTTTGAAACAGATCTCAGGTCTGCATTTGACATTCCACCTTGGCAATATTTTAAAGTGCTGCATTTGATGTCTGTTGTTGGTGGAGATGCTGCAAATGTTGAGGTAGAACCAGAAGGGGCAAGAGCTAGCAGTTTTGTGTATTACACACTTCTTCCTTCCAAAGGACGCTATTCCGGTTGGAGACAACAGATCGGGACAATTCTATGGTAACAATACTTCGCAATAGTCAGAGATGTAGGATTGGGAAGCAACTGGTGGTCTCGTCATCGATTCAGCAAGTTGCTGAGGTCCCAGAAGATTACAACGGAAATGTGATTTACGAGTTGCCAGCACACAAAACAATGAAGGACAAGTACAAAGGGATGAATAGGAAGGATGGGTGTGATTACTGGACTCAACGCTGCACAACACATTGGAATGTTCCAGCTCGTGTTAGTCGCAGTTTCATGTATTGGCCACATGAAATGCGTAAAGGAAACATGTCCGTTCATCAGCTTCAGTAAGAAAGCAAATGACTGCCAATTTAAAGGCACCATTGATAAAGTCCAGTTATCTTCAGATGGTAGAGTGCTTGGAATGAAGTGTGTGCATTGCAACAATGAGCCCCTTCTAGTGCAGACATGCTCCGTTGTTGCATATTACATAATTCCAGATGATATCACATGCACGAGGCTTTTCATCCATCTTGGAGAACATCAACACCCACGTAGACCACCCGAATCCATGGTCTCTAAAGACAGAGCTAAGGAGACAATCAACAAAGTAGTCACTACAACCCCAAGAACTAATCAACATGTCATAGAGTTTCAAGCAGCACGCAATATAATTTTGGAAAAACTGGTAACAGATTCTGGAGATGTATCATACGACAAGGTTCTGTCAGATCTACTACCACTCACAAATCACCGCCGGTAAGCAAAAAAATTATTATTTCCTTTTGGAGATGCTTAACCTTTCCACTGTAGAACAAGAGAATGGATATCTCAGGCTAGAACAAGAGACACTCGTTTCAAAGAAGGTTACGAAGGACTTCTGTAGTTAAAGAAGAAGCTATCAATCCCGTTCATACATGTTATCCACATACCCGGAATGGACCTCAACGGAGCTGAAGAGCAGCCTTTAATTTTCAAAATGACGGTTGCTGACCCAGGATCTGGAATAGACTACATAAGAAGGTGTCAATCTGGAGGTGATCTCGAACAGCAGTGGGTGGTGCTAGACCACACATATCGTATTGATGATTGGTGTACACTGGGAATACATCTCTATGATCCATTGTAAGTATTAACATATCTATGTTTTAAAATACTTACTAATATAATGCACTTATGTTTGTGTAGTTTAAGGTCGATGGTGACACTTGCTTATGGTGACATGATCAGGGAGGATAGTGTGGCGGTGATCAAATTTTTGAACACTATGCTTCAAGTGTGCAGCAAGCAAGGACTTCATAATGTGAACTTTGCGGGGTTCATGTCAGATGAGTCATGTGCAATTTGGTTAGCATTGCGTCAAGTTTTCAACAATGGGTCAAAGATGAGAGGAAGAGAAAGGAGTTGTTTGTTCCATTACATGCAGTTAGTGCGTCAAGTTACAAAGAAGTGGATACTTGAGGAACACAGGGAGGAGCACATGAACCTTGCACGCTCATGGCCTGCAGCACTAACCAACCAAGATAAGTTGGAACGACGAGTAATGTTGGAGTCATTTTGGGAAGGCAGGTCCAGTAACGTTAGCGCTTTGCAAACATGGCTGTCATGGTGGGCAAGACATGAAGATCATATTTCCATGACAGAGATAATTGACTTGACAGAAGATGGTGTTGCGAATGTGCCTACCACTAACAACTCCGAAGTGTTCATGCAAGAGCATGAAAAGCAAGGCTGATGAAGCGTGTTCCTTTGTTGGAGGCAACAATGTTAGATTTAATAGATGCTGTTTTCCAAAGTGCAAAGGTCAAGGCATCATTTGAAGGGAGATATTCAGGCACAGGTCCTTCCATGGAAACTCTTCTGAAACGTGCACAACAGAAACTTTCAGCGGGAAAATCAGTGTCTCCAACAACTTTTGCAAATCTTGTTAGTGATGAAGAGCATCTTGCAAGTCCAGAGTTTGCCTCTACAACAAATGTTCGTGTTCGAACTGTTCGTCAACCGTCAACTGGGGACCATGGGATTGATGCACTTCGTACACATAGACATGACACACAATATGCAGAACAAGTCATCCCAAATGCACGCAGGAAAAACTCAAGTTTCAAGATGTTAATGTCACTGAAAGAGAGACGTTGATGACTCAGTGGGCCATCAGACGCATTGGGGAGGCAAGTCAGGTGAAATGTCTAGGTCTCACTCAGGACGGTAACAGCAAGTGTGGCAGACCCATAGGATATCCACATCGTGTACCGGCACCAGGATTTCACGGTAGACGGCAATATACAAATGCATTTGGGAACATTGAGTTCACTCATCAGATGTTATGGTTCTGCCCACGCGATTCTTGTTGCTTCAGACGACCATATGCAGGGATTCCTCCTGAGAGTAATCCAGAAGTTCCAGAGGTTTGGCCAGTTCAAAAAAGGAACAAACTTGAATGCAAATGAGGTTAAGGTCTTCTGAAAGCAGGATTTAAGTTGGAGGGATTTGAAGAAAATGGTATACGACAGTAGTAGCCAAATGGATCGAACACCATCACCACCAAGAGGAGAGGGAGCACATAGAGTACCAACATACCATGGACGGAGTGTGCGAACACCAACAAGAATGTCAAGGAACATGAGAAACATTACAACCAGGCAAAGATTCTTCAAGGTCGGATGAACAACGTGGAGGTGGTTCAAAGAGGGAAGACTGAGGCCTTCATTGTCTCTGCAGGCATGCAATCTGCTAAGGTAACAATTTCTACTGTTCCGTCATGCACTTGTGCAACTTTTCAGAAAGCCAAGAACTGGAGCCCCTGCCAACACATTATTTTGTGTACACTCATGTTTCTTGGATTGGACCCAATGATTACTTACTTCTTACAGAGGCGGACCCTTACTCCAGCAGAAGTGATCGGTTATTGGTTGATTGCAAGCGCAATGTCGAACCTGCGACCTTTTAAGTCTAGTCGGTATAGTAAAGTCTAGTCGGAAAATAATTAGCATTTTTCACTTGTTGGTCGGCATTTTATATTGAAAGTTAAAGATAATCTACTTGGCAGAATATTCTAGAATATTCCCGTTTATTTGACAGAATATTCCTGGATATTCGGGAATATGCGAAAAGCCCGTTGTACGAAGCCCGGTTTTTGCTAATCCTCATCCTCTGATGGAAGTAGAGCTAAGGACTTTGAAAGAAGCCCTTCTCACAAGGTTCCACAGCTGGCACCAAAAATGTTCCATAAGGGTAAGTTTCTACAGGCACTTCTCTCGTTGAAGCGGGACACCTCAATCGTCGTTAAGCCAGCAGATAAGAATCTTGGAGTCCTACTCAACAAATTTTGGTATCTAAAAGAGGCTTATAGACAACTTCAAGATCCTCTGGTGTACAAACATGTTGACGAGGTTCTGTTTGCTTTACTCTACAAACGATTGGAGTCCCTCATAAGAAAGTACAAAAGCTGCACCTGGATCTATGAGAATACCGTTAGGTATCTTCTTCACAAGTCAAACTCAGGTTTTCGCCCGTGCCAGCTCTACTTCCTCCCAAAGATCCACAAGAATCCAGTGAAGGGCAAACCGATTGCTAGTTACAATGGTTTTATTTGGGAACATCTCTTGATGTGGTTGCACCATCAGCTAGTCAATCTTCTTAAGGAACAACCAACCAGATTTGATGTCACTCGTCTCTACAACTCGGCTCCCCCAATTGCTTGCTTTTCACCGAAGCCTTGTATCTAGCATTCCACACAAGAAGGACTCCACATGTTCAACAAGTTTGTCTTTAATAAGTTTGGGCACATTACTCATGATAATTTCATTATGTTAGCAAAAAGACTTGTTCTTGAGTAGAATTTTGTTGAGTTCAATGGTGAACTCTTCCAACATGTTCATGGGACATCCATGGGGAGCAACTTTACTGTATAAGCTTGTCTCTTCCTTTGCAATCTGAGAACAAGTACAAGCAACACTGTTCATAGTGGCCCCTCTTCCTTGAGAGGTACATCAATTATGGAACATGAGTCTAGATGAATGACTGTAATTCTCTCAACGATTGGTTAATTACCTTTGCAGTTCAATCAAGATTATGGTTAAGGTCTCCTCTATGGAAATAAACATCCTCAACATCCACTTCTTCGAGGGACAAAGGTCTGCCAGCACAGGTATTCTCAACTTTGAGACTTTTTAAAAGCCGATCAATACTTATCAATACCTTCTTTAGAGCTCTACACATGTTGACTCCTCGATGAGACTGAGGAGAACTTGGATGTAAAAGCTGCAAAATTCAATGGTCATGTTTGCGGATGGACATGGTTTTGGAAAGACAAGGCTGCTTTACAAATACTTATGTAGCAAGGGAGGAAGAGGTGGCTGTACTTGAATGCTCGCAAATCAGAAGAGCACTGGGGATCATCTGACTTTGAGTACTTGGTGACGGAGGTTCTTTCAGGCTTGCTCAGACCGATTAGGCCAGATGGCCAACGAAATCCTTATTCTTTTCTATGTTCACTTTCTTCCTCTAAGGTTGGAGACCAAATGAAGCTGCTGCTGGCTGGATTTACAAGTACTGCAGACACAGGCTGAGTGGTAGGCAGTGGCTGGTGCTACAGGTGGCATGCAGGGCGTTAGTCTACTCAGATGGTACACCAATTAAGGAAGCAGGAGACCTTCTTGAACAAGATTTGCAAGCAGAAGGATAAGCTCCGTGACCACTGGAAACAGGAGGAGAAGTTTACCTCAGTTGTTCGTAAGATGCCCGTTTGTGTGATAGACGACATTGAGCAATGCCGGATGGCTTTACACGGGTGCTTCAGAGGCAGGGATGACTGGGCTTGGGGTGGCAAGAGCACTGGGAGCTTTTTTCCAGAAATTTGGTGGCAGAGTTGTATTCTCTGACTGGGGCGGCTGGCGACCGTGAATTGCTTGAGAACAAGAACAAGAACAGAACAAGATTGTGCAAGTGTTTGCCAAGGGCTGACACACAGCAGACGAGGCAATCGAGTACAGTGAGCAGGTGCTGCTGTGAAAGATGAAGCAGACTTTATGAGGACTTGTGTGTTCGAGAGGTTCAAAGGCAGGTTCACGCCTTTGGTCTCTACACTGGCTTAGGGTATATACCTTATATTCCAGCATCTTCAAACTCAGATTTTTATATATATATATATATATAAAAGCACTGGAAGCAACATAAAAAGCCAAAAATACATATATAAATCAGTATTTTAATATTTCATTTAATAATTTAATAAAGATTGAATAATACATTGTCAAGGTGCTGTGGTGTAGTTAACACACTGAAGGTCTCCAGTTCAAACCTGGATAGTGCCAATTAATATGACATCTAGTAAATAATGAGAACGTAGACATGTATTTGTGCCTTATATATATAATAAAGCACAATATTATTACCTTACATACAGACATACATATTATTAATATTCATATAAAAAATATTAACTAATTATTATGGTATATTTTAAATTTCTATAAATTATGTATATTTAGTTGGCACTTACTAGTTTAATTATCATCAAGAGACTTCGTTACGATACATTTTGACGTATTCACGTAAAGAAGTCAACAAGCACTTGAACACACAAGCACACGCACACGCACATGCCTACGTGCACATGTGTATATACACAATAAAGTCCATTAATTAAGATTACATATTTTTAATATTATATATTTATAGAATGTGTATCATAATTATTACTACTAACTAATTACATATACACATACCTAGTGTTATTACTGTTAGTTTATATGATATACTGCATACACAAACATATACATAGACGTACATACACACATGTGTGTGTACGTACATATGTTGAATTAAAGAAGTCTAAGAATACACTAGAACTTTATACCTTTACATTAGTCTTATGCCAGAATGTACTTATGGAATATGCTTAAGCATACAATCTTGGTGAATTTTAAGTAGTTCCTATATAGATAGAAATTGTGCATTTCGATGGTACTTTATACACAAAATGCATATGTGTGTGTGTGTGTGTGTGCTGTACACATGTATTTATACCTCAAAGTTGAGTCTTAAAGAAGATTTTAATCTTTCTTAAAATATAATTATTCTTAAATTGACTGAAATATTTTTATCTTATATTATTTTTGAATGTGCAGCTCATATAATATATTTATGTGTCTTTTATATAATACTGCACACAACATATAATATATGTTGCATAATGTAATTATATAATGTCAATTACATGATATTATGTATAAATGTATGTACACTTGATGTTTTGTCAATCACATGTTTATATAAAGTGTTGTAAAGTTTCTTAGCATCTTTCTTATAGGTATCTTAAAATAAACATCAATATTATATATATGTATGTTGAGTACACACACACATATACACGGGTATGTATGTATGTATACATAAGAGTTTAGGAAAGCAGTGCAACTAAGACCTTGAATTTCTTTTTAACAACCATAGTGCATGTGTGTGTGTGTGTGTTTTTTATATGATGCATGTGTTTGAGAGATAGAGAGAACTGGATAATATATATTACACAAAGATATGTAAATATAGATAGATGTTCCGATGTGTACTGTTTCATATACATACACACACACATATATGTATATGTGTGTGTATATGAAACGCTACGTTAATATAATGTAGTTATATATACGAACACATTAGATCTCTGGGGATAAATCTGGGCTGTTAGGAAGGAGCTACAGTGTAGACATATATACAGACGTGCATATGAATATACTACATATAGTAGACATTATATAAATATATGTACAATAAGAAAACTATGATAAATGATTTGCAACGTTTTTCACAACATAATTAATAATGATATGATATTCACCTGTGTGTTTATAATTTCTATATAATTCATAAAAGTTTAAAAAGTATAAAACAGTGATTTAAAGAGTATATTATGTGCATGTATGTACATAATTGCATGCTTATAATTTTAATAATGCAAAAAAATTCATTCTCATTTTGCCAGTGCAGTGGTATTAACACTAATATATATATATCGGTCTTAATAATGTTCTTAATTAATGCAAACACAAACAACATAAAAATTATATGCCAATTGACATAATGTTTATATTTATTACGTGTTCATATTTATGTTATGTTAATAGATGCACATACATGACAAATGTGTATATACTCTTGCTGTATACACACACGCGCGCCACGCTTCCAAGAAAACGCGTCAATTTTCCTTACCAGGTTTGCAACTCGCAGAGACCCAAGGATAAACCTTGTGCCATGGACCCTGTCATGCTCGGTGAGGTGCTTAAGGTGCCGGTTCAGTCAGGAGACATTGTCATCTGTGCAACCGACGGGCTCTTCGATAGCAGGACGCTGGAGGAGGTGGTTGTAGTGTCCAGTGGCCTTGCTCGAGATGGAGCTTCTCTGGCCAAGCCTCATGCTGCTCGGGCGTTACGGATGGAAGGAAGATGACATAACGGTGGTGGTGTCACTCGTTGTGGATGACTCCACTGTTGGTTTTTGGGACACGTGGGCCCACAAAGTGTTGACCTTCGCTTCATGCATCGCAGCCAAATTGAAATCTGAGGCCTACTATTTCTTTGGGAGGCCGGAGGACCACGTTTTATCGGTCCTGCTTAGGCTGCAGAAGATGGGAGGACAGAGATACTTTAGTGGGTTAGATGACGATGCCTTGAAGAGTAAGCTCGAGGATATGCTGCACGAGACTTCCTTGAATAATGATTCGTGGAGGAGGCAGAAGACGGAAGAGACAGACTTTGAGCTACCTGTTGAAGTAAAGCAGGTGTTGGACGACTATGCCAGTGGGGAACTGAGTCTTGTCAAGTACAAGGGTGGTGCACATGTTGTGAGCTGTGAAGGCAAGCCATGTTTGCTCCTCAGTCATCTGGGTGATGAGACTGAGGAGAACTTGGGTGTCCTAGAAGAAAAGCTGCAAAATTCAATGGTCAACCTTGCGGGTGGACATGGTTCTGGAAAGACAAGGCTGCTTTACAAATACCTGTGTAGCAAGGAGGAAGAGGTGGTCTGTACTTGACTGCTCGCAAATCAGAAGAGCACTGCGGATCATCTGACTTTGAGTACTTGGTGACGGAGGTTCCTTCGGGCTTGCTCAGACCGATTAGGCCAGATGGCCGACGAAATCATTCATATACTCGCTCCCTTCCAATAAGGTTGGAGACCAAATGAAGCTGCTGCTGGCTGCGAGATGAGGATTTACGAGTACTGCAGAGACAGGCTGAGTGACAGGCAGTGGCTGGTGCTACAGGCGACATGCAGGGCGTTAGTCTACTCAGATGGTACACCAGTTGGCGAAGCAGGAGACGTGTTCAAAATCTACTTGGCTGAGTGACAGGCAGTGGCCGGTGCTACAGGCGACATGCAGGGCGTTAGTCTACTCAGATGGTACACCAGTTGGCGAAGCAGGAGACGTGTTCAAAATCTAAGATTTGCAAGCAGAAGGATAAGCTCGGTGACCACTGGAGGGGTTTACTTCAGTTGTTAGTAAGATGCCCGTTTGTGTGATAGATGACATTGAGCAATGCCGGATGGCTTTACACGGTGCTTCAGTGACAGAGATGACCTTGTGGGCTTGGGGTTGGCAAGAGCACTGGGAGCTTTTTTCCAGGAACTTGGTGGCAGAGTTGTATTCTCCGGGGACGCTGGCGACCGTGATTTGCTTGAGAAATACAAATACAGCAGTTACAACAACAAGATTGTGCAAGTGTTTGCCAAGGATGCTGGCACACAGCAGACGAGGCAATCGAGTACAGTGAGCAGGTGCTGCTGTGAAAGATGAGCGAGGAGGAAGCAGACTTTATGAGGACTTGTGTTCAAGAGGTTCAAAGGCAGGTTCACGCCTTTGGTCTCTATGTGGAGGTGATGCTGTCGAGGGACATCAACCTGCGAGATGCAGCAGAGTACGTTGAGAAAGGTTATACCACCACGGAGGATGGTGTCCCTGACGTGACTAGTTTCTGCCAAGGGCTTACCGGACTACCATCGGCTGGGCTTGCTTCAAGCATTCAGGAGGCCCTAGTATCTTTAAAGATTGGCACAAAGCTGAAATCCGGGAACTGGTTGAGCCTAGCGAGAGTGGGTGCTGGTGAGAGGGAACCGTGTTTGGCTATCTGCGGCGAATACCTGGTTCGCAAGGCTTACGAGAACATGCACGGAGTCACATCCACGGAATGGATGTTCAACCCAAGGGACGGGCTGAGACCACCAAGTCGGAGGTCACCAAGTCGGCCAAAAACTATGACGTACAAGGGTATTAGAAGACATGCCCATCTTCAAGGAGCTCCTAGAGGACGACGAGTGCCCGATGCAGCTGAAAATCCTGTCTACGAGTGCTTTCTTGGAGAACAATGAACAATTTGTGCTACCAGCCCAGGTGCACATTTCTACAGTGGATAGCCAAGGATTTATCCACTTCAAGTGCAGCAGGGAGGATCGTGTTTGATGGCACTGGCATGAGTGTTGGCTATTTCCACCATCTTCACTTTCCTAAGAAGTCCATTATGGAGAGGGAGCTGTTGTCAAGGGCGGAGGTCGTCTTGTGAAGATGGAACCCGGAGTGGATTGGATTCCAGATGTTTACCTCTGCTTTGTGCTGGTTGATCCGTTCCAGATAGTGCAGGTATTCCCTAAGTGGTCCTTCAAAGAGGTTGCCCCTGGAAGGCTCAAGGTCACTCTTGTGCTGGACAATGAGAATATCAAACTGGCCTTCACTCAAGCAGAGATCGGGGTAGTGAGAGATATATGTGATGACCACTTTTGCATGAAACATCAATAATAATGTTCTAGTTATATATCTTATACACACGGAGAGATACATATATAATTAAAGAGTATAATATACATAATTTAATTTTTGACTACTTATACACACGGAGAAAGAGTATAATATACATAATTTAATTTATTGACTACTTAACATATTTATATTAACTAATAATTTTTAATAAACACACTTAATATTAATATTAACTATAATTAATTTTGACGGGGTTAACTTGCAACTTCCGAAACCCCAAGTCCGCCAAATCCATGTATATATAGTATATTATTATAGCAAAATTTATTAAATATATAAGAATTAGTAATATATTGCATATTATAATACTTAACTATAAAGATATATGATAGATATATATATAGTAATCTTGAACCTAGAATTAACTTAATTTGCAGGTACCATATTATTTTCTTGACTATTTCCCATAATCATTAATAAACCATGAGCGCACACACACGGACACACATATCTGATGTGCGTTGTGCGTTGTGTGTGTAACTATCGTCAAATATATATGAATATGTACAAATTTGCTGCATATATTATATATATTTAACACTATATTATATATTACATATCAGTCTGTATATATACAATATTAGGCGGGCGCCACTATGTAAGTAATCGATAAAGAACATGGTCTCCCATAGTAAATCATGTGGAGGTTTAACAACAAATCAATTTAAATTATAGGGGTTATTTTTATATCAACTAATAAATAGGCAAAAGTAAGAATATACCATGATGTTATTCATAACAACATTTTTGAACTTAGATTATATATATATATATATATATATATATATATATATAAGTTCTTGAAGCAACATAAAAGGTCAAAATACACATAAATCTCTTATAGTTGTACTTTTAAAAATATAACAGTATATTCACGACAGTATAGAATATGTCATAGTTTAATCCGATCTAAACATATATTTATATATAGTAATTACTTAGTGTTAATACCATTGTATATACCATGCACTGCAAAAATGAGAATGTATCATATAATTTTTTGCATTATATAAAATTATAAACATGCAATTGTGTATATGCATGCATATGTTTCTTAAATCATTATTTTATACTTCTTAAACTTTAATAAATTATATAAAAACTTTAAACACACAGGTGATTATCATATCATTATTGATCATTGTAAAATTTTGTGAAAAATGTTGCAAATCATTTATCATGTTTTTCTTATTGTATGGACTTCAACTCTACTTCAAGGTATAAATACATTTGTACACGCACACGCACACACACACACATGCATTTTGTGTAGTACACTAAGTCAATCTTGGTTAATTTACGGTAGTTACTATATAGATAGAATTGTGCATTTTGATGGTACGTACTAAACTGTACACGTGTATATATGCTTAAGCATATTTCATAAGTGTAATATGGCAGAAGACCGTCTATGATATGAATTCTAATTAATATACAATAGATCTGTACTCACATATGTGTGTGTATATGTATATGTTTATAACATATATCATATATAAAACTAACAGTAATAGGTATGTGTATATGTAATTATTATCAATATATAATATTAAAAATATATAATGTTAATTAATGGCTCTGGACCTTATTATGTATATACACATGCGAGCGTATGTATGTGCGTGTGCGGTGAACCCGTATTTCTTAAGCCTTTCTATTAAACTCAAAACTAAGAAAGTGCTAACTAAATATACATAATATGTAGAAATTTAATATATACCAAAATAATTAGTATTAATAATATAATATTTTATATCAATTTAATATAATCTATATTAATGATACAAGAACAAATACATCTCTACATATATATACGCACACGTATATAATTTAGTAGATGTCATATTAATATGAAAACATATTCAAACTGGAGATCTTCAGTATGTTAGACTGACGTGATGACCAACTACACCACAACACCTTAACATGTATATACTCTATAAAATACTAATAACTCTATGAAATAAATATATAATAATGTCCTTAAATTAATGAAAACACACACGACATAAAATTATATGCCAACTGACATTATCTTTATATTTATTAAGTGTATTTTATGGATGTATAAAAACATTAATGCATGCACATAAATGACAATATGTATCTAAACAATATATACACGTTATATAGTTATGCTTTTTGTTTATTTTATTTAAAATAATACATAATTCGGTATAGTTTTCTTTGACATTAAAAAGAAATGCTATCCTACTGCCCCAGGGTGTTACATGGACATGTTCATGATATCAAAATTCTCTATATATGTAATTTGCAAATGCCAAGAATAATTAATTTTAATAAATACATAAACTTGTATAATATGATGAATAATTTATTAATATAAGTTCAACGGTCAGAATATTCTTCATTACCACCGTAAAATTATTTTTACATAAAAAGAAGGAAAATATGTTTATTCAAAAATGTTTTATAATTTAATTTTTTAAATACTTTTTAACCAATTAAGAATCGAACGTCTTGTTTGAAGGTATAACAATTTATAATTTAATGTGTTTTAAAATAAAAACCCTCAATATAATATATATGTTAGTTGAGTGTGTAAAATATAAGTACATATAAATCATAATTATTGTGTTATTTAACTTTATATCTGTTATAATGTACATTTGTACATAAATCCATAAGTTATTGATTGTTCTAATAAGGTTGTATGTTTAATTGTTATATATAGTTGAATGTGTATAATATATGTGTGTGTTGATGTAAACATGTATGTACACCCACACACAAATATGTTTATGTGTGTATATATAACTTTTTTAAGGAAAAGGACATTAAAAAAAATTAGTAAGTTTAATTTATAATATAAATGCTTCGCTCTAAAAAATGAATAAATTATTTAACATTTGTTTTATTATTTCACCTAGTAAAACAATAACGTAATTCATTTGCCTGTTACTGACGCCACTTCAATATTATATGCTTTGTAATATTGTTATATATATATATATATATATATATATTATATATATTATATATATATATATATATGGATATGCGTATGGTGTAATGGTACGTAAGTATGAATCATGACTAATTATAATTAATGTATACGTGTGCGTGTGCGTGTGTGATAACGTAAACCTAACATATAACAATATGGCCATATAAATATAATCTGATGTTTTAGCTAAAACATCAGTATAAATTCCTGCTTTTTCTGCTCTACAACCATCCGCATTGGCACCAACTAGTCTACTTGCAAAGATTCCTGGGAATAACTGAAGAATCTTCACCTCGCTGGCGTGAAACAAAACTTATGGAATCCAATTATCTGTTTAAAACACATAATTAATTCACTCCTCGTTCTCAACCTTTTTAGTATATACCGAGGCTATTCTAAAAATCTGGTTAGTATATTCTTTATATCGAGTATAATACTGGTGCAAAGTCACTTTTTTTGATAATTAAATTTACACACACGCGCACACACACTGTCTGTGTGTGTCTTAAATATATACTACAAATTTTCTAAGCTTTTTTTTTTTTATCAATTTATTTATAGTCAAGATTTTTGTGTGCACGTATTTATTATGTTGTTTTCAAGTCAAATATCCTATCTGTACGTATACCAAAAACCATCTCTTTCTTTCTTTTTGTACAATTTTTAATATTTATTTTTTATTATATGGTTGAGATTTATTCTAATAAGGGTTGTTTTGCTTAACTTAACTTAAGTGGGTTAAATGGATTCGCACACTATAATGATAAATGTTAAAAATTGAATATTACATATATGTATATATAATAGTATATACATGTGATATGCAGCTTAAAATTATAAAGAATATAATATAATTTTGTGAATATGCTGTTTATATTCTGGCCACACAACAATTGTTGTGCACGTTTATTTTACTTTCATTAACAAATTTGATAACGTAATGAAAATATAATTATAAAAGTTATTATTTTACTTTCACTAACAATTATAAAAGTTATTATTTTACTTCCACTAACAAATTTGATAACATAATGAAAATAATATTCATGTACCGCTACGTTGATGAAATATCAGAGTATACGTGTGAGTGTGCGTGAGTATATCCATGTGGGTGTGTGTGAATTGTAATACGCTTAGTATTTGGTTTCAACACACAGAGTGTTTATAAATAATGTGTATGTATGTGTGCATGTGTGCAAATGTACACACCTATATCTCTAAGTGTAACACCTCACTATGCTTGTTTTACTTCATATACATTATATCATAATACGCATACACACGCACACGCACATACACATGTTGCTAGAATACAAAGAAATTAATTAAATTGAATATTAGTCCACATGCACTGTGCACGTATTTAATTATGTTGTTTTTAAGTCAAATATCCTATTTGAACGTATACATCAAAACCATCTTTTCCTTTTCCTTTTTCTTTCTTTCTTTCTTTTTTTTTTTTTCTGTTGAAATTTTTAATATTTCTTCTTTTGAGGGTTAAGATTTATTCTGGTAGATCTAATATTTATAAATATATTGCATGTTAATTATTATATAGTTGAAGTTATAATGTGGTTATAAATACATATATTAATATAAGTTAATTATATTAGTATATACATGTGATATGTATAACTTAAAATCATAATAATAACAATTTGTTTTATATAGACATACATACATAATATATATACATATGTATGTTGTATAATGTGTATGATAGTATCTTATATTAAGTAATATATGTATATTATAAATAGTATATACATATTGGTCTTACTATCCTTATATATATGTACGTACCCAAGGTTTGCCGGCTAGTTTAATTATCCCGCCTTTTTTAACTATCCAGTTTTAGTCTTCATTTTTCTCAAGAAACCCCTGAACCCCGCGTTTACTATGGTGATATCATCGTCACCGTCTGTGCGATTGCTTAAACGACCTTAACCACGGTAACAAACACCGTCGTTAAAACCTCACTCTTCCTCATTGCAACTTTGCGGTATCCGATAAACACTGGTAAGACACGTTTGACACCAGTCGACTCGTCAACCACGGTCAACCTTGCTCCACAGGGGGTTCAAGTCAGAGATCGGATTTGCTGTACATATATTCCCCACTAGCAGTTCACAATAACGATGAAGATATCCCTACTGGTATGCCTATGACCAAGAGGGGCAAAAAAGAAGTTAGAATGTTACTGAAGAGTGCAGGCTTCAACAAGAAAATGATGGCTACGCTTCAGCTCATGGAAGCAGAGACAAAACGAGGAGTCTGTATAAGCTATACAGACACATACATACTCATATATGGGCACATATACACATATTTGTATAGATAGATATATACTTGGAGTTTTATGTACATATAGATATGTAGAGTTACATATGTACATATCTACATAGATTTACAGCTCTATGTGGCATATATACATATAAGCTGTATATATAAAATATAGCTCAAATATTTCTATATATTAAGTTTTCTGACGAAGAACCCAGTAAAGCTCGACATGCCAACAATGGTACATCATCAAAAAGCTCCAACTATTGACTCAGTCTCAACTTCATTCTGGGACGTCGATCATGGTTCAACAACAACAAATCGCAGTTGTTTGCAAAAACGAAGGTTCACAGAGCACAGCTCCACAGCCAGTTTATAGAGACCGAGCTGCAGAACGGAGGAGTTTATATGGATTGAGCGTTCAGGATCGGAAGAAATAGAAGAAATGGCTAGATAAATGCCTTATCCTCGTGAATAACGTGTGTTTGTGTATATATACGTGTGTGTGTGTGTGGAGAGAACTGCTAATGTTGCCATTGCGGAGGCTCATACTCATTCTTACAAAGTTATCAAGCTATTGACGAGAGGAATATTGGAAACAGGATGCTGCGTTGGCAAGTAAGCTATATACATACATATATATAGCTGACAATATACTTGGCTTATCAGATTGTATCTATGCTAACTTAATTTAACTTAGGAAGTACGATTATTAGATAGAATGTAAGCACTGGAGTTTACACCTTCAAGTGAGTTTCTATTCTATTAGGGCTATATATATGTATATATATATAACCATATAAACACGCACACATGAGAGGACGGGACGTAAATGGACAACCAGGTGATTCTTACCGTGCGATTATTCAGAAGAAATTTATTGTAAGATTTCATGATATGCTTTAAGGGGGAGTATATGTGGTATTTAAGTTGTAAGCTTATTTCAACATTAAATTTAGTCATGTTTTTATATTTAATAAAAATTATATAAATGTTTTTTTTGTTTAACATTTTGCTTTTAATAGTAAATAATTATATACTAATTGATTATATGGTTTACAAGTGAAGCTATATAATAAAGAATTATCATGCAGCAGTTTTTTAGTGTGTGTGTGTGACGGGTCACGGGTCTGCGGCACTAAGTCTTGTGGTTTGTGTGTGTGACGTAGTCCTCACGGGTCCCCAGTCTGCGGCACTAAGTCTTGTGGTTTGTGTGTGTGACGTAGTCCCTCACGGGTCGTGGGTCGCGGGTCTGCGGCACTAAGAGTTGTGGTTTGTGTGTATGACGTAGTCCTCACGGGTCACGGGTCTGCGGCACTAGGTCTTGTGGTTTGTGTGTGTGACGTAGTCCTCACGGGTCACGGGTCTGCGGCACTAGGTCTTGTGGTTTGTGTGTGTGACGTAGTCCTCACGGCTCCCGGGTCTGCGGCACTAAGTCTTGTGGTCTGTGTGTGTGACGTAGTCCTCACGGGTCGCGGGTCTGCGGCACTAAGTCTTGTGGTCTGTGTGTGTGACGTAGTCCTCACGGGTCGCGGGTCTGGGGCACTAAAGTCTTGTAATAAAAAGTAGTTTGTTTGCATTTAATAGGAGTTTGATCTCCTCTTTTTTGTTAAGAATGCATTCGTATCCATTGATTTAGCAATCATTCTTCATATTTATGTTGCTGCCACCAAGTCTTCTATTTAAAAGAGGAGGTTGAAGCACTGACTGCTCTCAAGCAAGCATGTACAACAGCACAGCAATCTTATCCGATTGGACTCCAAAGTCTCCCATTGCTCTTGGATGGGTGTCGAATGCAACGATGCCACCGGCCACGTTGTTAAACTTGAGTTAGGCTCAATGGGCCTTAATGGTTCAATACCATCTCAAATCTCAAAACTATCTTCTTTGCAAGTGTTGGATTTGTCTGATAATTTTCTTCATGGCGGCTTGTCCTTGTTCTTGTGGGAACTGAGGAAGTCTCAAGCATATGAATCTTACACTTAACAGGTTTAATGGTTCCATTTCACTTCTGATTTCTCAACTTACAAAGTTGGAAGTGTTGGATTTGTCATCGAATTCTCATCTTTCAGGAGGCATACCATTGACACTGTGGGAACTGAAGAGCCTTAAGCATCTAGATCTTAGTAGTAACAAGTTCAATGGTTCCATCTCATCGCTGATTTCTCAACTTACAAAGTTAGAAGTGTTGGATTTGTCAATGCAATTTGTTTTTTTCAGGAGGCATACCATTGACATTGTGGGAATTAAGGAGCCTCAAGCATTTGGATCTTAATTATAACATGTTCAACGGTTCCATCTCACCGCTGATTTTCTCAACTTACAAAGTTGGAAGTGTTGGATTTGTCACGGAATTCTCTTTCAGGAGGCATACCATTGCCATTGTGGGAACTGAAGAGCCTCACAATTTTGAATCTTGGTTCCAACCGACTCAACGGTTCCATCCCACCACAGATTTTCTCAACTCACACACTTACAAGAGCTTGATTTGTCATCCAATCATTCTCAGTGGGAAGCATACTGTGATTAGTGTGTGAGACGAAGAGCATCAGACGGTTATATCTTAGTAACACTAGTTTGATAGGCCCTCTTCCTTCGAACTTGGGAATGATGCAGAATTTGAAGTTTTTAGATCTCAGCAACAATATGTTAACTGGTGGAATACCTCCGGAGGTGGGATTGCTACAAAACTTGAGCACTTTACATTTAGGTTCCAACAGATTGCATGGTACAATACCTTCCACATTGGGGAATTGTAGCAGTTTATTTGAGCTTCGCTTGGACAACAATCAACTTATTGGTCATATACCGACCAGCATTACTGGTAAGCTTTAAAAATCAATAATTGCTCTTGCTTATATGTGGGCTTTGCAGAACTACCACACATTTTCTTTATAAACCTTGAGAACAACCGTTTGACTGGACATGTTAATCTCCATCCCAACAGTTCGCTTGAATTATTGTATCTGGGATCAAAATCTCTTGACTGGTAACTTTCCAAGGTTATCGCAGAATCTTATGCTGCCAACATATCAAACAACTTATTCTCCGGTCAATTTCCCTTGGCTGCAAATGATACAATTGACCAATTGGGATTACTTTCTGCAGCAAAACAAGTTCATTGGAAGCATACCTAGTTGGATCTGGAATCTTCGATGTGTTTATTTTTCTAGATCTTTTCACACAACCAGCTCCGGGGCAGGCTTCCATCTAACTTGAATCTCACATTATGGTCCAGTTTTGGTATACAGTAATAATTCTATGATTAATATCAATGTGAAAGGGCGAGAAATGGCATATCGATCCCTTCCATCCGACATGGGCTTTTTGGATCTATCTGAAAATGAATTGTTTGGAGAGCTCCTGAGGCCATTGGGAGTCAGATCTTTGGTATTCGCTTTCTGAAACTCTCACATAACAAGCTCTCCGGTCAACTTCCACCGAATTTGGACAACCTAACAATACTGGAGAGCCTCGACTTATCCTATAATCAATTCAGTGGGATAATTCCAGCCACATTGTCCAAGCTGAACTTTTCTTGCCTACTTCAATGTTTCCTTCAATAAGTTACAAGGCCCAGTTCCAGAAAGTCCCCAGTTTGATACGTTTGGTTTGGACAGCTATCTAGGCAATCCAGAGTTGTGCGGTGCAATGTTACCACATAAGTGCTTATCACAGTGAACGGTACAAGCTCAAGTCGTTTAGAAGCGGTGGTTCATTATGGCATGCTGCAAAGGATTGAGGAATTTTATGTCGCTGCCTGCATTTGCATTGGTTGCAGTGACTAGTTTCTCTTTGATGCTATATATTATACCATTCTGGAACAAACCATGGGAAATCATTTTCGGTGTGCGTCGAAAACGCCTCTCAAGAATTATCTAAAGCATGTAATATATATTCAATTATGTATTGGACTTAATGAATGTTTATGTTAATTTTATTTTAATTAATCAGTTATAAACATATGTGCATGATCATTATGTTATTAAACACTGATCTTCGGTTGATAGTTTAAAAGTGTGAAACTCCCATTCTCGGGAGTCCCGACAAAAGAGGGCTTCCGGGCTTCCGGGCTTCCGGCTTGGACCCGGAATATTCTAAAGAATCTACCAGAATATTTTAGAATATTCCTAAATATTCTTAGAATTTAGGATTTTGGCTCAGTCGGCAATTAACAACAAAAAATATTTAATCATAACCATGTTTATACTGTATTATTAATGTTTTATTTCAACACCAAAGAGTACAATTCAACACTTGTCACTTCTTCTTACGATTGAGCAATGCTGCAATTCGTGAACCACCAGTCCTACTTGACGTCGCTATTGCTTGGGTTGGGATTTCCTCTGGCTGGATGTTCTCTTTAATCCTGTTCATAGCAATTCTCCCGAGCTCAGGGTTCTTCTCAGTCCCAACAATGTTTCTCCCCAGCTCGATAGCTGCAAGCATTGAGGACCCCGTACCACTGCCTATATCCCAGATAAGATCACCTGGCCGGGTGAGTCGTTCTATCACGAGCTGCATCAATCGAGTGCTCTTCGGTTGGTAGTCCATCCTGCATGTGAAGATAATGGTAAATACTTAAATTGTTGAAATGAAATGCCTACCATGGTTCTTGGAACCGCTCAGGATTATCAACAAGAATTGTTGATGACAAACGCAGGGATTATCGCGCAATCCTCTAGATGCATCTTGGAAGACAAGAAGGAGCAGGATGCTCTCCTGTTAAAACATCAAAAATCATTAATGAACTTCATGAATAAAGAAAAAAGTACCTTCATCTTGTTGCGGTAGCCCCAACCACGCCCTCTGTAGATGTAGTACGTTGCAGCAAGTTGAAGGTCCACCACACTTGCAGCTCGGACAACTTGATCCCAGGTGTTTGCTGCAGCAAACACAACCAACCAACCATTTGCAGCCATATGCATACCTGCAAACTGGAGTGCTTCATCGAACTTCACTGGATCAAGGTAGAGGTATGGCGTATCACTCGTTGTATTTCCTGGCAAGGTCCCATTTGGAAGGTCGAAGATCACCAAGTTGAAACCATATTCTCCCGCAATATGCTGGTAGCGAGTCTGGCTGTCAGCTGTATGGTACCTGGCCACCTGTGTCTGAACTTTTCTATAAGGAACCAGTCTAGCGTCAGGAACCTCCTCTTCCTTCTCATCCGTGAGCACGGCCTGTTGCATCTCCTCGATGTCATCAATCGCCAAGAAATTATCACCTCGAGTTGTAGCAAGTGAAGGGACGAATGTGACCAAGTCATCCTTGATGTCCATGGTTCCCTGCGATGGTAGCACTTCAGATAAATTGAATAAGGCAGCTGGGTCGCGAGTAGTGGAGGTGCCAGCTACTGTATCTGAGTTCTTCTTTGACTGCTGCACAGGCTGACGCCGCTTTGCCTTGGCCTTTGTCTTCTTAATGAAGTCGACCTCTGCCGGATCCCATGAGATGCATGGGAGATCTTTTGAGTGTTCATTGTAGAGATCCTTCTCCCATGTTGGTGGTTGCCCAGGTGGATAATCAAGCCAGAACGGTACGTGTTACACGTTCGAACTCTGTCAGGCCAGATCTTGTCTTCGACCACATGTGTGGTGCTTCCATGTAATCTGACCAGAATACCATAGTCTGTGTGTGAGGCACCTTTCTCGCTGCGACATACCTGTAATGAACATATAGTAGTGTCAGAATGTAACATTGTCAAGAAGATCATCCTTACCTCCAAATCATCCTTCTTGCTGTCTCTTCGTGTTCGAGGAACTCTTTCGCTCTATGGAGTAAGTGAACTTCACACACTCATGGAATGGCTGGAACATCACGTTCTTGCATTTTACCCGCACTTCATCGTACCAAGTCGTGAAATCTGTAACCGGCCTGGTCCACTCGCCATCCTCGATGAGTCCCGTGAGAATCTGGACTGCCTCCTCTCTGATCGCTCGCCAATACAAATCGATAATAAACCACCTTATCCACTCCTTATCCTGAACACCCGGCAATCCAAGTGTCTCTTGCTCTCTCTTCAGTTCGAGACGTACCAGTTTATTGAAGTACATGATTCTCGTCTCGTTTGGAATTCTCGCCCTTGAAAGCGCGTACAGCTTTTCCAACCCCATCCATCTGCATTGTTTCCATGTGATTTGGGTCACCTTGTCGAACCACTCTTCACCCAATGCAGGATCGATGATGGCTAAGATCTTCATCATGCGCTTGTCATGCTTAATGTAGACCTGTTGTTGCTCCTGGTATTTGTTGCCTTTGGATGCCCTTGCAGCCTTCTCAAGATCATCCTCAATCTCACTCTGTAATTCACAGACGTAATCAACTAAGTAATATAAGTGTGAGACGTGGTACCTCAAAAAAATCTTTGCACAGATCAAATTCGGAAGTGGATGCCAAGCTTGTTGTCCAGTCGCTTTCCTTCCACTTTCTTATGTCATCTCGTTCCTTGTCACTGAGCCTGGCCAAGATCTTCGCTGTGCCCTCCTCACTGGTGCAACATGTCTTCACAGATAGCAGAAGATGTGGCAGTGTGGTTTGCACTGCCGTTGCGGAGGAACTGCATATTTGAAAATCTCGAAGTTAGTTAATCCTATGATCTAGAGGTCACTATGTTTACCTATTAATTTGCTGAAACATTGTCACAAGCTGAAGATTATCCATGACCCCAGCACGGATGAAGCCTGAACGCACTCTCACTGCCCACTGATTCTTATCTTCCGTGTCTTCTGTACAGCTTCTGAAGCACCTTTAGCCTGTGATTACCATCCCAACAGATGAACTTCTTCATCGAAAGCATTGGTGCCCATTGCCGGAACATGTCAGACTGAAGCTCCTCCTCAAAAGCCAAATGCTGAGCATACATCGCTTCATCGCTTCTCAATGCTGCCAGATCTGCATCTGTCATGGGGTCCCCAACTTGAAGGATGAACTGAGTGGTGTTGCGCAAATAACCAACTGCCTTCTTGAAACTCCTAGTCAAAGATTCCAGATCCGCTGGATTGACTCTCCGCACCTGTTCATTTCCCAGAATTCGGCAAATAGGGACATCCGGTGCCTCTCCATATTCTCGGATTGTGATCTTCGCGAGAAGACGCACTGCACTCTCCGAATGCATGCTGGCTGCAATGTTGTAAACTTCCTCATTATCTGGCACTTCTGCTTTACCCTTCTTCTTCTTCTTAGCAGCCTCTGAATCTCCAGCAGCTTTGCGTCGTCTCTTCTTGTTCTTGGGTTCATCCTCTTCGTCACTCGACAAAGTCACTGCGCATGAGGCTTGTGTGCCTTCTGTCTGCTCCTGTGTCTCCTGTGGTAAGACATCATCCTCAACTTCTTCAACAAAGTCTGATTGTTCTTGTTGGGGTTGAACTACATCCTCTTGCTCTCCTGACCAGTCCTGCTGGCTTGCCTGTTCAACTGGAGCATCACTTGAAGGTCCTTGTTCCTGAACCACAGCCAGCTTCCTACTTCCTCTCCCACGACCCGACGCCCTCTCTGAATTGCAGCTCTAGCTTCTGCTTCTCTCTCAGTAGGCTCCTTCATCTTCTTTTCTTGTAAACGTTGTGAAGAGCGCATCTACAAAAGCAATAAGGTTTAACAAAAAACTGTAATAAATGTTCAAAGATGTTTAATAAAAATAAAAAAACATACTAGCCCTCACAGTCGGCGTGCCGACTGAGAGAGCAGTTGCTGTAAGTCCCAGTCGGCATGCCGACTGGGCCTGGCATCAAAGGGAGTCCCAGTCGGCATGCCGACTGGGCTGGCAACAAAGGGAGGCCCAGTCGCATGCCGACTGGGACTGGGAACGAAACAAGGCCCAGTCAAAATGCTAGGTGGGACTAGAACAGTCAACCCTAGTCAAAATGCTGACTGGGGCTGGAACAGTCAACCCGGTCAAAATGTTGACTGGATCTGGAACAGTCCACCCCAGTCGGCCTGCCGACTGGGACGGACAACGAAGTCAGTCCGAGTCGGCAGGCCGACTCGGATTTCTTGCAACTGTGAAGAGATGTAAAAAGATGAACAGATCATGAAGAATCATGAGCAGATCATGAAGAAATCAGAAAATACTCACCCCCTCAATGGAAGCCTATTGTGATTAATCCCTGGAGCCACACTTGCTCCACGCTATGCCCCCAAATGAGCCCCTGCTCCACGAAAACCTAGCCGCCCTAGCTGCCCTAGCCGCCCTAATTGCAAAACCCTAGCCGCCCTAAATCAATTAAAAACCAACCTAATTTCTGTAAACATATTGCATGCATGATCGCCACTTGTACATAGTAAAACTTTTTAATTTACAAAAAACCTACCCAGACGCAGTAAATTAATTTCACTCTTCTACCCAGACGCACGCAATTAATATTATTTTTAATATTTGTCAATGAAATGATTGCCTCACGACTAACAAACACATTAACCATCGTGTGTAATATGTTCATTGTCTTTGAATTTTAACTTTTGTTTGTTCCATTTTTGCTACATGGCAAGAATCAGCTACAATGGTGTTGACAAGGACTTCCCTGCAGATGAAGATGGTATTGCATTTGTCTTTGAAACAGATCTCAGGTCTGCATTTGACATTCCACCTTGGCAATCTTTTAAAGTGCTGCATTTGATGTCTGTTGTTGGTGGAGATGCTGCGAATGTTGAGGTAGAACCAGAAGGGGCAAGAGCTAGCAGTTTTGTGTATTACACACTTCTTCCTTCCAAAGGACCGCTATTCCGGTTGGAGACAACAGATCGGGACAATTCTATGGTAACAATACTTCGCAATAGTCAGAGATGTAGGATTGGGAAGCAACTGGTGGTCTCGTCATCGATTCAGCAAGTTGCTGAGGTCCCAGAAGATTGCAACGGAAATGTGATTTACGAGTTGCCAGCACACGAAACAATGAAGGACAAGTACAAAGGGATGAATAGGAAGGATGGGTGTGATTACTGGACTCAACGCTGCACAACACATTGGAATGTTCCAGCTCGTGTTAGTCGCAGTTCATGTATTGGCCACATGAAATGCGTAAAGGAAACATGTCCGTTCATCAGCTTCAGTAAGAAAGCAAATGACTGCCAATTTAAGGGCACCATTGATAAAGTCCAGTTATCTTCAGATGGTAGAGTGCTTGGAATGAAGTGTGTGCATTGCAACAATGAGCCCCTTCTAGTGCAGACATGCTCCGTTGTTGCATATTACATAATTCCAGATGATATCACATGCACGAGGCTTTTCATCCATCTTGGAGAACATCAACACCACGTAGACCACCCGAATCCATGGTCTCTAAAGACAGAGCTAAGGAGACAATCAACAAAGCAGTCGCTGCAACCCCAAGAACTAATCAACGTGTCATAGAGTTTCAAGCAGCACGCAATATAATTTTGGAAAAACTGGTAACAGATTCTGGAGATGTATCATACGACAAGGTTCTGTCAGATCTACTACCACTCACAAATCACCGCCGGTAAGCAAAAAAATTATTATTTCCTTTTGGAGATGCTTAACCTTTCCACTGTAGAACAAGAGAATGGATATCTCAGGCTAGAACAAGAGACACTCGTTTCAAAGAAGGTTACGAAGGACTTCTGCAGTTAAAGAAGAAGCTATCAATCCCATTCATACATGTTATCCACATACCCGGAATGGACCTCAACGGAGCTGAAGAGCAGCCTTTAATCTTCAAAATGACGGTTGCCGGCCCAGGATCCGGAATAGACTACATTAGAAGGTGTCAATCTGGAGGTGATCTCGAACAGCAGTGGGTGGTGCTAGACCACACATATCGTATTGATGATTGGTGTACACTGGGAATACATCTCTATGATCCATTGTAAGTATTAACATATCTATGTTTTAAAATACTTACTAATATAATGCACTTATGTTTGTGTGTTTAAGGTCGATGGTGACACTTGCTTATGGTGACATGATCAGGGAGGATAGTGTGGCGGTGATCAAATTTTTGAACACTATGCTTCAAGTGTGCAGCAAGCAAGGACTTCATAATGTGAACTTTGCGGGGTTCATGTCAGATGAGTCAGGTGCAATTTGGTTAGCATTGCGTCAAGTTTTCAACAATGGGTCAAAGATGAGAGGAAGAGAAAGGAGTTGTTTGTTCCATTACATGCAGTCAGTGCGTCAAGTTACAAAGAAGTGGATACTTGAGGAACACAGGGAGGAGCACATGAACCTTGCACGCTCATGGCCTGCAGCACTAACCAACCAAGATAAGTTGGAACGACGAGTAATGTTGGAGTCATTTTGGGAAGGCAGGTCCAGTAACGTTAGCGCTTTGCAAACATGGCTGTCATGGTGGGCAAGACATGAAGATCATATTTCCATGACAGAGATAATTGACTTGACAGAAGATGGTGTTGCGAATGTGCCTACCACTAACAACTCCGAAGTTGTTCATGCAAGAGCACGAAGAGCAAGGCTGACGAAGCGTGTTCCTTTGTTGGAGGCAACAATGTTAGATTTAACAGATGCTGTTTTCCAAAGTGCAAAGGTCAAGGCATCATTTGAAGGGAGATATTCAGGCACAGGTCCTTCCATGGAAACTCTTCTGAAACGTGCACAGCAGAAACTTTCAGCGGGAAAATCAGTGTCTCCAACAACTTTTGCAAATCTTGTTAGTGATGAAGAGCATCTTGCAAGTCCAGAGTTTGCCTCTACAACAAATGTTCGTGTTCGAACCGTTCGTCAACCGTCAACTGGGGACCATGGGATTGATGCACTTCGTACACATAGACATGACACACAATATGCAGAACAAGTCATCCCAAATGCACGCAGGAAAAAACTCAAGTTTCAAGATGTCAATGTCACTGAAAGAGAGACGTTGATGACTCAGTGGGCCATCAGACGCATTGGGGAGGCAAGTCAGGTGAAATGTCTAGGTCTCACTCAGGACGGTAACAGCAAGTGTGGCAGACCCATAGGATATCCACATCGTGTACCGGCACCAGGATTTCACGGTAGACGGCAATATACAAATGCATTTGGGAACATTGAGTTCACTCATCAGATGTATGGTTCTGCCCACGCGATTCTTGTTGCTTCAGACGACCATATGCAGGGATTCCTCCTGAGAGTATTCCAGAAGTTCCAGAGGTTTGGCCAGTTCAAAAAGGAACAAACTTGAATGCAAATGAGGTTGAAGCTCTTCTGAAAGCAGGATTCAAGTTGGAGGGATTTGAAGAAATGGTAGACGACAGTAGTAGCCGAATGGATCGAACACCATCACCACCAAGAGGAGAGGGAGCACATAGAGTACCAACATACCATGGACGGAGTGTGCGAACACCAACAAGAATGTCCAAGGAACATGAGAAACATTACAACCAGGCAAAGATTCTTCAAGGTCGGATCAACAACGTGGAGGTGGTTCAAAGAGGGAAGACTGAGGCCTTCATTGTCTCTGCAGGCATGCAATCTGCTAAGGTAACAATTTCTGCTGTTCCGTCATGCACTTGTGCAACTTTTCAGAAAGCCAAGAACTGGAGCCCCTGCCAACACATGTATTTTGTGTACACTCATGTTCTTGGATTAGACCCAACGATTACTTACTTCTTACAGAGGCGGACCCTTACTCCAGCAGAAGTGCATCGGTTATTGGTTGGTTGCAAGCGCAATGTCGAACCTGCGACTTTTAAGTTTAGTCGGTATAGTAAAGTCTAGTCGGCAAATAATTAGCGTTTTTCACTTGTTGGTCGGCATTTTATATTGAAAGTTAAAGATAATCTACTTGGCAGAATATTCTAGAATATTCCCTTTTATTTGACAGAATATTCCTGGATATTCGGGAATATGCGAAAAGCCCGTTGTACGAAGCCCGGTTTTTGCCAATCCTCATTCTCGGGTGTAGCTGGGGTATCCAAACTAAACCAGCAAGTGTATACCACTCTCTGCCTTGCTGAAGAGATAGCCGCTTTAAATGAGAAAACGCTGAAGCTGTCAAGAACAATGGTGGCTCTCCAACAGAGTGTCGCCTTTGGATTTGGTGCATCCTAAAAGAAAATACACAACTTTTTAGTTAAATATACTTACACATACATTGAACTACTTAGTTATAATTATACTTATATATATATATATATATATACTATACGATTATTACTTAATATACTTAATTCTATCCAGGAGGTATGATAGACGTGTATGACTTGTGTAATTTTATCCAGTATATATATATATATATATATATATATCTCACACACACACACGACAGTAACTAATTTATATCATATATAAATATCATACATTATATAGTCTACAGTTGACAATACAACGGAAACACTTTTAATCCATCATGTGTGTGTTGGTGCGTGCGTGCGTGCGTGTGTGTGTGTGTGTGTGTGTGTGTGTGTTGTGTGAGAGAGAGAGAGAGAGAGAGAGAGAGAGAGAGAGAGAGAGAGAGGTATGCATATAGTTATACATAACTCTGTGTGATCAACGCATGTCCAGCCTCGTAAAAAATATATGTATATATATATTATAAATAAACATATAAATATTTACTATACACATGCTTTATTATTGTATACTATGACTATGGCTGCACTGCTTGACAACTATAAGCTTTTTTGCTTTCATCTAATTATGAAATTAACTTTAATTTTAAATTATTTAATAATGTAAATAAATAAAGTATATCCTAAATATACATTTCAATGTAAAACAGTATATTCCAAAAGATTAATTATGATTTAAGCTATACATATCACAATTATAATTGATTATATATAATATATGTATATAACCACATATAAATTCAATTTTTAAATAACGTGCAACCCTCAGAAGAAGAAATATTAAAAATTGCAAAAGAAAGAAAGAAGTGCGTGGTCAATGTATATGTGTGTGTGTGTATGTGTGTGAGAGAGGGAGAAGAGGGCGGGGGGGGGGGGTTATGCCCGAATATCCTATATACATGTCTGTGTGCATATGTATGCATCTTCTAAATGCATGCGTGTAGAGAACATACCATGTAGAGCCTAAGACGGTTGATGTTGTGTGGGTAGATAACCAGGGGGTGTTTTTCTTTTGACAGATTCGCATGTACTTGCTTAAACCTGCTGTTTAACAGATGAATCTCCTTCCTCAATGCATCAATGCCCATCCATAAATACATCCGCCTGTTAGTAACCCCACATACACGCGCGCGCATACATCTATGTATGTATGTCTGTATGTGTGTGTGTGCGTGTATATAATACGTATTTATATAATAATATATATAAAATAGACACGCATACGCACCTTGGGATGAGCTATAGAACAGGTACAACGTCACGCCATTCAGGTGTAACAAAACAGTAAGCAAATGCAAGCAGCATGCAACCAATCCCGCATGTAACCCTGCCAGAATGCTCCCCCAGCGGCCATCCTTCATTAAACAAATTAGTAATTTATATATTTACACTCTTTGTATAGCATTTAGTATATGTATACCTGTCTCCGTTTGCGAGAACTACAAAGCGAAAAAATAACAAAGTCAAGTATTTGCTCACGTATCTTGATTTCTAGCATCAATATCTGGAAAATAAAAGCATAATAAGTATAATTAACGTATATTAGTTAAAAAAATTGTAATGTACGGTAAATTATGCAACGACTATAACATTGATTTAAAGTAATAAACGACTAAAACCGTAATTATACTAATTTAAAATTAATGACGGAATACCTGTTCAAGTTTGGATAACGAGAACCAGAAATGCTAAGAGTGTGGAAGACGAACACCTCGTAAGAGATGAGAGAATCGTAGGGTGCGTCATGCTCGAGGCAAGAGGAGGATTGGCAAAACCGGGCTTCGTACACAGGCTTTTCGCATATTCCCGAATATCTAGGAATATTCTGTCAAATAAAAAGGAATATTCTAGAATATCTGCCAAGTAGATTATCTTTAACTTTCATTATAAAATGCCGACCAACAAGTGAAAAACGCTAATTATTGCCGACTAGACTTTACTATACCGACTAAACTTAAAAAGTCGTAGGTTTCGACATTGCGCTTTGCAACCAACCAATAACCGATGCACTTCGCTGGAGTAAGGGTCCGCCTCTGTAAGAAGTAAGTAATCGTTGGGTCTAATCCAAGACATGAGTGTACACAAAATACATGTGTTGGCAGGGCTCCAGTTCTGGCTTTCTGAAAAGTTGCACAAGTGCATGACGGAACAACAAGAATTGTTACCTTAGCAGATTGCATGCTGCAGAGACAATGAAGGCCTCAGTCTTCCCTCTTTGAACCACCTCCACGTTGTTGATCCGACCTTGAAGAATCTTTGCCTGGTTGTAATGTTTCTCATGTTCCTTGGACATTCTTGTTGGTGTTTGCACACTCCGTCCATGGTATGTGGTACTCTATGTGCTCCCTCTCCTCTTGGTGGTGATGGTGTTCGATCCATTCGGCTACTACTGTCGTCTACCATTTCTCAAATCCCTCCAACTTGAATCCTGCTTTCAGAAGAGCTTCAACCTCATTTGCATTCAAGTTTGTTCCTTTTAACTGGCCAAACCTCTGGAACTTCTGGAATACTCTCAGGAGGAAATCCCTGCATATGGTCGTCTGAAGCAACAAGAATCGCGTGGGCAGAACCATAGCATCTAATGAGTGAATCAATGTTCCCAAATGCATTTGTATATTGCCGTCTACCGTGAAATCCTGGTGCCGGTACACGTGTGGATATCCTATGGGTCTGCCACACTTGCTGTTACCGTCCTGAGTGAGACCTAGACATTTCACCTGACTTGCCTCTCCAATGCGTTGATGGCCCACTGAGTCATCAACGTCTCTCTTTCAGTGACATTGACATCTTGAAACTTGAGTTTTTTCCTGCGTGCATTTGGGATGACTTGTTCTGCATATTGTGTGTCATGTCTTGTGTACGAAGTGCATCAATCCCATGGTCCCCAGTTGACGGTTGACGAACGGTTCGAACACGAAATTTGTTGTAGAGGCAAACTCTGGACTTGCAAGATGCTCTTCATCACTAACAATTTGCAAAAGTTGTTGGAGACACTGATTTTCCCGCTGAAAGTTTCTGCTGTGCACGTTTCAGAAGAGTTTCCATGGAAGGACCTGTGCCTGAATCTCCCTTCAAATGATGCCTTGACCTTTGCACTTTGGAAAACAGCATCTGTTAAATCTAACATTGTTGCTCCAACAAAGGAACACGCTTCGTCAGCCTTGCTCTTCGTGCTCTTGCATGAACAACTTCGGAGTTGTTAGTGGTAGGCACATTCGCAACACCATCTTCTGTCAAGTCAATTATCTCTGTCATGGAAATATGATCTTCATGTCTTGCCCACCATGACAGCCATGTTTGCAAAGCGCTAACGTTACTGGACCTGCCTTCCCAAAATGACTCCAACATTACTCGTCGTTCCAACTTATCTTGGTTGGTTAGTGCTGCAGGCCATGAGCGTGCAAGGTTCATGTGCTCCTCCCTGTGTTCCTCAAGTATCCACTTCTTTGTAACTTGACGCACTAACTGCATGTAATGAACAAACAACTCCTTTCTCTTCCTTCATCTTTGACCCATTGTTGAAAACTTGACGCAATGCTAACCAAATTGCACCTGACTCATCTGACATGAACCCAAAGTTCACATTATGAAGTCCTTGCTTGCTGCACACTTGAAGCATAGTGTTCAAAAATTTTCACCGCCACACTATCCTCCCTGATCATGTCACCATAAGCAAGTGTCACCATCGACCTTAAACTCACAAACATAAGTGCATTATATTAGTAAGTATTTTAAAACATAGATATGTTAATACTTACAATGGATCATAGAGATGTATTCCCAATGTACACCAATCATCAATACGATATGTGTGGTCTAGCACCACCCACTGCTGTTCGAGATCACCTCCAGATTGACACCTTCTAATGTAGTCTATTCCGGATCCTGGGCCGGCAACCGTCATTTTGAAGATTAAAGGCTGCTCTTCAGCTCCGTTGAGATCCATTTCGGGTATGTGGATAACATGTATGAATGGGATTGATAGCTTCTTCTTTAACTGTAGAAGTCCTTCGTAACCTTCTTTGAAACGAGTGTCTCTTGTTCTAGCCTGAGATATCCATTCTCTTGTTCTACATGGAAAGGTTAAGCATCTCCAAAAGGAAACATATATTTTTTTGCTTACCGGCGTGATTTGTGAGTGGTAGTAGATCTGACAGAACCTTGTCGTATGATACATATCCAGAATCTGTTACCAATTTTTCCAAAATTATATTGCGTGCTGCTTGAAACTCTATGACACGTTGATTAGTTCTTGGGGTTGCAGCGACTGCTTTGTTGATTGTCTCCTTAGCTCTTCTTTAGAGACCATGGATTCGGGGGTCGGCTGCCGACTGGGATTTGTTTCCAGCCCATGGCATGCCGACTGGGCCTCCCTTTGTGCCAGTCCCAGTCGGCATGCCGATTGGGCCTCCTTTGTGCCAGTCCCAGTCGGCATGCCGACTGGGATCCCTTTGATGCCAGCCCAATCGGCATGCCTGGGACTTACAGCAACTGCTCTCTCAGTCGCACGCCGACTGTGAGGGCTAGTATGTTTTTTTAATTTTTATTAAACATCTTTGAACATTTATTACATTTTTTGTTAAACCTTATTGCTTTTGTAGATGCGCTCTTCACAACGTTTACAAGAAAAGAAGATGAAGGAGCCTACTGAGAGAGAAGCAGAAGCTAGAGCTGCAATTCAGAGAGGGCGTCGGGGTCGTGGGAGAGGAAGTAGGAAGCTAGCTGTGGTTCAGGACAGGACCTTCAAGTGATGCTCCAGTTGAACAGGCAAGCCAGCAGGACTGGTTAGGAGAGCAAGAGGATGTAGTTCAACCCAACAAGAACAATCAGACTTTGTTGAAGAAGTTGAGGATGATGTCTTACCACAGGAGACACAGGAGCAGACAAAGGCAACAAGCCTCATGCGCAGTGACTTTGTCGAGTGACGAAGAGGATGAACCCAAGAACAAGAAGAGACGACGCAAAGCTGCTGGAGATTCAGAGGCTGCTAAGAAGAAGAAGAAGGGTAAAGCAGAAGTGCCAGATAATGAGAAGTTTACAACATTGCAACCAGCATGCATTCGAAGAGTGCAGTGCGTCTTCTCCGAAGATCACAATCCGAGAATATGGAGAGGCACGGATGTCCCTATTTGCCGAATTCTGGGAATGAACAGGTGCGGAGAGTCAATCTAGCGGATCTGGAATCTTTGACTAGGAGTTTCAAGAAGGCAGTTGGTTATTTGCGCAACACCACTCAGTTCATCCTTCAAGTTGGGGACCCCATAACAGATGCAGATCTGGCAGCATTGAGAAAGCGATAGCGATGTATGCTCAGCATTTGGCTTTTGAGGAGGAGCTTCAGTCTGACATGTTCTGGCAATGGGCACCAATGCTTTCGATGAAGAAGTTCATCTGTTGGGATGGTAATCACAGGCTAAAGGTGCTTCAAAGCTGTACATAGAAGACACGGAAGATAAGAATTAGTGGGCAGTGAAGTGCGTTCAGGCTTCATCCGTGCTGGGGTCATGGATAATCTTCAGCTTATGACAATGTTTCAGCAAATTAATAGTAAACATAGTGACTCTAGATCATAGGATTAACTAACTTCGAGATTTTTCAAATATGCAGTTCCTCTGCAACGGCAGTGCAAACCACACTGCCACATCTTCTGCTATCTGTGAAGACATGTTGCACCAGTGAGGAGGGCAAGCGAAGATCTTGGCCAGGCTCAGTGACAAGGAACGAGATGACATAAGAAAGTGGAAGGAAAGCGCAACTGGACAACAAGCTTGGCATCCACTTCCGAATTTGATCTGTGCAAAGATTTTTTTGAGGTACCACGTCTCACACTTATACTACTTAGTTGATTACGTCTGTGAATTACAGAGTGAGATTGAGGATGATTGAGAAGGCTGCAAGGGCATCCAAAGGCAACAAATACCAGGAGCAACAACAGGTCTACATTAAGCATGACAAGTCGCATGATGAAGATTTAGCCATCATCGATCCTGCATTGGGTGAAGAGTGGTTCGACAAGGTGACCCAAATCACATGGAAACAATGCAGATGGATGGGGTTGGAAAAGTTGTACGCGCTTTCAAGGGCGAGAATTCCAAACGAGACGAGAATCATGTACTTCAATAAACTGGTACGTCTCGAACTAAGAGAGAGCAAGAGACACTTGGATTGCGGGTGTTCAGATAAGGAGTGGATAAGGTGGTTTATTACGATTTGTATTGGCGGGATCAGAGAGGAGGCAGTCAGATTCTCACGGGACTCATCAAGGATGGCGAGTGGACAGGCCAGGTTACAATTTCACGACTTGGTGCGATGAAGTGCAGGGTAAATGCAAGAACGTGATGTTCCAGCCATTCCATGAGTGTGTGAAGTTCACTTATCCATAGAGTTGAAAGAGTTCCTCGAACACGAAGAGACAGCAAGAAGGATGATTTGGGAGGTAAGGATGATCTTCTTGACAATGTTACATTCTGACACTACTATATGTTCATTACAGGTATGTCGTAGCGAGAAAGGTGCCTCACACACAGACTATGGTATTCTGGTCAGATTACATGGAAGCACCACACATGTGGTCGAAGACAGATCTGGCCTACAGAGTTCGAACATGTAACATACCGTTCTGCTTGATTATCCACCTGGGCAACCACCAACATGGGAGAATCTCTACAATGAACACTCAAAAGATCTCCCATGCATCTCATGGGATCCGGTAGAGGTCGACTTCATTAAGAGAAACAAAGGCCAAGGCAAAGCGGCGTCAGCCTGTGCAGCAGTCAAAGAAGACCTCAGATACAGTAGCTGGCACCTCCACTACTCGCGATCCAGCTGCCTTCTTCAATTTATCTGAAGTGCTACCATCGCAGGGAACCATGGACATCAAGGATGACTTGGTCACATTCGTCCCTTCACTTGCTACAACTCGAGGTGATAATTTCTTGGCGATTGATGACATCGAGGAGATGCAACAGGCCGTGCTCACGGATGAGAAGGAAGAGGAGGTTCCTGACGCTAGACTGGTTCCTTATAGAAAAGTTCAGACACAGGTGGCCAGGTACCATACAGCTGACAGCCAGACTCGCTACCAGCATATTGCGGGAGAATATGGTTTCAACTTGGTGATCTTCGACCTTCCAAATGGGACCTTGCCAGGAAATACAACGAGTGATACGCCATACCTCTACCTTGATCCAGTGAAGTTCGATGAAGCACTCCAGTTTGCAGGTATGCATATGGCTGCAAATGGTTGGTTGGTTGTGTTTGCTGCAGCAAACACCTGGGATCAAGTTGTCCGAGCTGCAAGTGTGGTGGACCTTCAACTTGCTGCAACGTACTACATCTACAGAGGGCGTGGTTGGGGCTACCGCAACAAGATGAAGGTACTTTTTTCTTTATTCATGAAGTTCATTAATGATTTTTGATGTTTTAACAGGAGAGCATCCTGCTCCTTCTTGTCTTCCAAGATGCATCTAGAGGATTGCGCGATAATCCGCTGCGTTTGTCATCAACAATTCTTGTTGATAATCCTGAGCGGTTCCAAGAACCATGGTAGGCATTTCATTTCAACAATTTAAGTATTTACCATTATCTTCACATGCAGGATGGACTACCAACCGAAGAGCACTCGATTGATGCAGCTCGTGATAGAACGACTCACCCGGCCAGGTGATCTTATCTGGGATATAGGCAGTGGTACGGGGTCCTCAATGCTTGCAGCTATCGAGCTGGGGAGAAACATTGTTGGGACTGAGAAGAACCCTGAGCTCGGGAGAATTGCTATGAACAGGATTAAAGAGAACATCCAGCCAGAGGAAATCCCAACCCAACCAATAGCGACGTCAAGTAGGACTGGTGGTTCACGAATTGCAGCATTGCTCAATCGTAAGAAGAAGTGACAAGTGTTGAATTGTACTCTTTGGTGTTGAAATAAAACTTTAATAATACAGTATAAACATGGCTATGATTTAAATATTTTTTGTTGTTAATTGCCGACTGAGCCAAAATCCTAAATTCTAAGAATATTTAGGAATATTCTAAGAATATTCTGGTAGATTCTTTAGAATATTCCGGGCCCTCTTTTTGTGGGGACTCAGCATTGGCACGCATAGCAGCAAATTCCAACGGTCGAGATTGATGCAACAACTCCTGCACATATGTTTTGTCGTCTACCTTTTGTAAGATTTGAAGATGTGGTAGCATCACCATAGGCAGCCGCACATGAAATCAAACTCGGACTCAGTCTCAGCTTTCCATCATAGACTCCTTGCACTGTCTCCTGGCATGCAAGATCCAAAAGTTGGCCATCGAGATTCAGATGATCTTCAAGAAACTTCTAGATGTCATCTGTAAATGGATTCTTTCCTTTGATTCATCAGCAAAGTTTTCAATACCCGACGAGAACGTTCCTTTTCATCAGGACGATGACCTAGAACTGACCAAAACCAAGGCGGCAATTTTTCCACTTTGTCTTTACTTCCAAATCAATTTGGTCCTTGTTGTTCTTTTCTGCTCCCAGTAACCAGTCAATAGCCTCTTCATTTCCATTCCATGCTGCATAGTGTAAAGGACTAAGACCAGCCAAGCCCGTTAACTTGTTAACATTGTAGTCCGTCCCAAGTGAATCACTTATGAGTCGTAAAACACGTTGAGATGCGCTTCGAGCAGCAAAATGCAATGGTGTCACGCCTGCATTATCCTCTTGAGCTGGATTAGCACCTTTTTTCTTAATTAGATATTGAACCAAATGATAGTCGTCCTGTGCTACAGCAAAATGCAAAGGTGTTTGCCCGTACCAGTTTTTAACTTTGTTGACGTCGTTGCATGATGAACCAACCACATCCAACAGTTGTTTCAAAATATAAAGATCTTTTCCAATTGCATCTGCATGAAGAGCAGTGTTACCTAGGAACAACTCATCAGGTGCCATAATATCTTTGATTTCGACAGCTTCTTCAGTATTTTGCTGGAGCAAAGTCTCACCAAATACTTGTTTTTAATTCACAAGCAATGTGCAAAGTGCGGCCCTTGTCAAGAATATCTGTAAAGTAATCTTGTGAGCATCATTTCGAAATGGCGTAGTGTAGTAAACATACGTTTCATTTCTTGCACCTTGATATTCATTAGCTCTAATAAACTTCGAGTTTGTCGTCCGTCCGCCAATAAACAGCTTGGTGTATGGGTGTTGCATTCACATGATTGCGTTGAAGTAGAAGGTTACGACCACATAGCTCAACAATCTTCTTGATCATGGTGTTGCTACATCTCAAAACAGCAAAGTGAAGAAGGTTGTTACCATTCTCATCTACCTGTCGAATTGCATTCTCCGCTTCAGCACCCAATTCCAGCATCAACATTTTTAAAATGTCATTATTGCCACCACATACAGCTGCATGAAGAATGGTGTGGTTTTGTTTAAGAATCGCTTCCTTTGCTCTGTCACCAAGCTTATCCATGAGTGTTTTGAATACAACCACACCGCCTCTTTCAATCGCTTTAGAAGGACCGAAATGTCTTCTTCAACTATTCCATCTCGGGCATGTCCACCTAGCTTCCATAAGATTAAATTTACAATGTCAACGCTACCATCACGAACGGCTACATGAAGAACTGTCTCTCCCCGCCTGTTTTTCTCATTGATGATATTGGGTGCTTGACGACCTAGCTTATTCATCGCAACCTTGATAATGTCAAGCTGACCATAACGAACAAATGAATGAAGCATTGTGTCACCTAGACAATCCTTCTCACATATCAAACGCTTTGCTTCGTTTCCAAGCTTGCCAAGCAATACTAAGAGAACATCCTTCTTTCCTTCGTAGGCAGCTACATGAAGAACATTGCTGTTCTTCTTGTTTTTCTGCTGGATTGCATCTTTAGAACCTTCATCTCCTAGTCTCTCCAAGAGAAACTCCACAATGCTAACACTACCGTTCCTAGCATCAATGTCTTTCTCACGATGAATTTCATAGTCATCGCTCAGCCTAGACGTTATCTCTTTGAAACTCTATATCCCCATGTTGAGCAGCCAAATGAAGAACTGTTCTATCAAACTTATCTGTTTGAAGAATTTCATCTTTGGCTTGATCGCCCAATTTAGAGAGGAAGATCTCGATAGCCTTCAAATTACCAATCTCAGCAGCAAGATGTAGAACTGTCATGTTTTCATCGTCCCCTCTGAAATCACATCCTCGAGTTGATCCTCCAGAGAGTCAATCAACACCATAAGCATCTCCACATCTTTCCTCAAAACAACCGTATGGAGCACTGTGCGGCCATGTTCACCTGGTTCACAAATTCCGTCTTTGGCAGTATCACCTAACTCATTCAAATGAAACCTCAGAACATCAGCATTGCTGGCAACATGAAGAACAGTGTAACCATCGCTGTCCTTTTTAAGTATTTTTGTTTTGACATTATCACCACCAAGCAAGTCCTTCACCCAGCTTAAATTGCCATCCTCACTTGCACGGTGCAAATCTGAAGAGTGGATACGTCAATTAGTCTTAACAAAAGTATAGTAAATATAAATGTTACATATGATTAATTAAATTATGGATATATTACCTTCTGAATTGTCCAGCGCCATGTGATTAATGAATTTGCAACTTCTCTAATTAAAGGAACGAGAGAATGTAGCAAAAAACTATTGATTATCACTGATGTGAGTTTTCAATAAGTTTAGTTACCTTATTTATAACACTCGACTATATCCCAATTTAAACTTCAAAGCTACTGCTGGAATCTCCCAAATCTGAATGTCCAAAGCTACTGTTCTCGTTCTTTACCCTTTTTTTAAATTCCCACTCACCATTAAATTAATTTAAATGGGATTGTTCTTTTTCTTTTACCTTTTTTTTTTTTCTTAAAGTCTAAGCATGCCCAAAACCGTTAAATTAATCTCTTAATTAAATGGGTTAATTTAATAAAATTTGTTTTCCAAATGGCTACCGTACAGGACTGCTGTTAAAGGAGTCTGTATTAAACCCAGCTGTCGTGTTACGGAATGACGTCATAATCTGGCAGCCACTCCATTCCTCTGCGTCAGCAAGACCTCCGATAGATTTGAGGCAAAACTATCGTGAGTACGATCCAAAGGTGAACTTACGGACACCCTCAGCTGGCAGAAGGGCGAGTCTGGTGCATGCGTGAACGGCGAGGAAGAGCATGTACCTTGTTCTGAAGAAGAACAACTGAGTGATGTTTTGGAGGCGTTGCCGGATGAAATACCAGGTATATATAAGTTTGTGTGTTGTGCGTGCGTGTAATTGTGTACACACACATATTATGTATCTTCTGTATGGAAACTATCGTACCAGGGTTTCCTGTCTCATGAGATGAACAGGATAGATTATGAGCCTTCTCTCTCTCAGTTTCCATTATGACAGTGGTACTCGTAACCAGAGGTAACTAAACGGTCGCGGGTATTGGCAAGAAGTTATCAGGCCGAACATCTAACCAGGAGTTTCTGAAACTTCTCGGGCTGCACTCCTCACTGCTGCTGGGACTTAGGAAATAATCAACGGACCTCACCGAAGACACCACCCGAGATGTGTAGTCGTTGGGCAAGTTCAACAGGGAACAGTTACTATCCGCCAGAATCTTCTTCATACAGCGTGTCTTCGTCTCTGTAGACCTTAGCTGAAGAAAATCAGATTCAGTATGTATGCATGCAAAAGTATGCCTGCAGTGTAATGAAAACTTACCAGGGGAGCTCTTGTGGTGGGCTTCGATTTGTTTTGCTTCCTGGACATACTTCAGCACTCACAGTAAGCACAGGAATTAGAAACCTACTTGGACAGAGCAAGATGAACTGGGGAATAAGCATATTCCTGTAGAATCTGCACAACGGTATACACAACATATATAGACACACACATATAGACATAACACACACACAGGTATACCAATACACATACATATGGGAGATGTATGTGCCTGCCTGTATTCATCAGATGTGCTGCGGTGAGATACAATATCTCTCTCTCTCTCTCTCTCTCTCTCTCTCTCTCTCTCTCTCTCTCTCACACACACACACACACACACACACACACACATAACACACGCGTGCAAGTTTCAGACGTACAGAATAATATCATGTAATATTACATACTATACTGCCTCTAGACGTTGTACATTCTTCCCATTTTCAAGCCTTTGCACGTACTGACAGAGAAACATAATCCCTTGGTTTGCCATATCCTGATTTGATTGAACTTGAATAATTCTATATTCCTGTAAAACAAATACTCTTACATCTTGTTTACTTGGATGTGCATATACACATAAATGCTATGCACACATATATAAACTTACAAGGCCTTCTATCATTTCTCGAACAGTCTGCACGTCGCCACCACATTTAGCGACACCTGTTCGTATGTCATGAACCTGCATTACATTGGTTGATTACGATAATATTATATATATATATATGTACACACACATACAATTATAATTAAAATTATACTTATTACGTAACTAGAATGAAATCCAACCTGGTCCCTTATAAGGCCTTGAACTTGAATACTGTCCTCCAAAGCTTTAGATACATCTTCTATCCGCATTGTTAAATGTTTTTTGTTCCGCATCAAAGGAGAACCCGCTTTCAATTAATACATATCTTAACTATTTTGAAAACAAGATTGTGCACACACACACACACACGTACCGTAAGAGTAGCTGAGACCTGATCAAACTGTTTCAAGACCCTCCGACACAGCATTTTGCATGTGACGTTTAGTAACATACATGAAATCCGACAAAGACCATCCCTGATTTATATTATAAAAGAAAAAGACTCTAAGTACCATAATTGAGAATTTATAATACAAATACTAGGACAAGGTACTTACTCTCCAGCGGAATAACCGTAGCCTGCAGCTCCAGCTACAGCTACAGGCATTGCTAAAGATGTCAAATTAGCTCCTGCACATGAAAGTCATGTTCAGTTTTATAATTACACTTACTTAACTCAGTTATGACACAGAATAATTATAGTTTCAGATTGACAACATAATCGAATAAAACTTAAATTCAATGAATCTGTGGAAACTAGCAAGAACACGCAAACAGACGCATACACCATAGAATATAATATATATGTACACGAGATTAAAACAAGATGCCTCATGAAATATTCTTGCTGACATTTAGAAATTACAATGTTTGATATGCGGAACTCTAAATTGTCATAAGTAATTTTAAAGTGTATAGATTACTAACTTACAAAGAAAACATTACAAAGTGTAAAATTCAGCAGGAAGAGAAGTGGACACACACACACACAAGCACTATAGTGTCTACTACAAAAAAGATTCACCACCGAACTGTGAGATTATTATCTATATTCCGAATCTATGGTAGTAGCACACACACACACACATATGTGTGTGTAGTTATAGTGTATATGTATGATATATAGCACGTAATTTATTATTGATTATTGTTGGTTTTTTAATTAAATGTTGATGTTCCTTTTTTCCTTTTCAACATAAATGGAGCGTATTCAATAAACATCACATTGTTAAAGTTTTATAATTCAACCAGCTAAACCATGTACTATATATAAAAATATAATTTATATATTATATACATTTACATGTGAAAAGCCCTAGAACGAAGGGAAAAGATGTTTAAAAATCATAAACTAT
This sequence comes from Selaginella tamariscina, assembly GCA_003024785.1. Classification (NCBI taxonomy): domain Eukaryota; kingdom Viridiplantae; phylum Streptophyta; class Lycopodiopsida; order Selaginellales; family Selaginellaceae; genus Selaginella; species Selaginella tamariscina. The sequence continues at coordinate 374,969 of PUQB01000133.1, forward strand.
AAGCATGAGAAATTTGCTTGCACATGAATCTTTTTTTACTACCTAAACTTAGTAATTTTGGAAAAACACATTCTTACGTAATTCTATATTTATGTTTTTATTTATATTATTTTAACCTTTAATTTAAAATTTAAATATATTTAGCATACAACATGTCAATGTTTATGCATGTAGATATACATATGTATGTGTTAGCATTTTGTGTACATACGGTTCTACTATGTATTTGTATACACTGTATTGCTGGGTTTAGGACTTGGCGTGGCTGGTACTGTACTTGAAATATCTGTTGTAGGGGGAGCAGCAGGTGGAGGTGACTTGCGTACTACAGAAAAATAACGATAGTTATCAGAATAATATAAATTATATATAAGAGAGATATGTTATCTTATAAGTATATCCTAGTTTCACACGTTGATAACCATATGAAGACGTAACAAGTATACACTCATATATAAGATACAATGTTTTATATTATGCTTTCTATATACATGATATGTAATAAACTGTATCGTTATATTATAAAAGGTGCATAGACAACTTACCGTCTGCTAGAGGACTGCCACGTAAGAATGGATTCTGAAGAAATGACGTGGCAGGAAATCTGCGTAATCATACCGGAATCTCACCAGTTAACTGGTTGTCTGAAACATTAAAGTCCGTCAACTTTTCTAGTTTGAGGTCCGGGATCGAACCATTAAACCGATTATGCTAAGCCTCTGTGAGAGTAGTCCCTTCGAAGTTATTATGTGAAAGGTTTAGTCTTCATAAGTGTACCATATCTGATATGCTTGCAGGAAGTTCACCTGTTAACTAATAATAATAAATAAACACAAACACGTGTGTGTGTGAGAGAGAGAGAGAGAGACGAAAGCTTATCTTACATGTTACCATGTCATATACATATACCATATGCATCTCATGGGCTGTGTTAGTTATTGCGTATAAACGACATGTATAACTGATAATACACCATAAGTTGTCCCTCCCTTCCTCCCTCCCTCCCTCTCACTCTCTCACACACACACACCTAAGAAGTTATTTAGTTGATCAGGTAAGCTTCCACTAAACAAGTTTCCCCTTGTATAGCAGTAAGAGCCTACAATCTACAATTAATATGTATCATATATATACAATATATATACACACATTAGACACTTCATAGTTACACCATATAGTAACTGTGGGTATATAATGTATATACACACATACATATAGCGTCAGATCCGACAAGCGCCAAGCTAACAACTTGGGGAAATGGTGAGCCATGTACCAACAATGGCTTTGAACGACAGGAGTGCGGACTTGTCGTCTGCATTCCGACGAGGTAATGTTGATAAACATATCACAAGTACACAAAGTATAATCTGATGTGTCTTTTCCCCATATTGGAGGTCATGGTATTGTATAAATAATTGCATTTTAATGTGATTATCCTCCTGAACAAGAACCAATAAATAAATTATGTTTATATCCACACACAGGGCACACTTATATATGCATATGCAATACACACACACACACACACACACACACACACACACACACATATATAAGTATCACGATACATCATATATGCATCTAGATATGGATGTATAATGTACGCATATAATGCAAATATATACACAAATGCATCTCTCTCTCTCCCTCTCTCTCTCTCTATCTATCTATATCAAAATGACACCATATACACATTTAGACATAGAGACATATATAAGCATAATATCTTATGTACACATACATACGCATATTACATGTATAAATGGTCTTACCACACACACACATGCGAATGAACCATATATTTACAATTATGTTTAGTATAAATACAGATCTCTCTCTATACAATACATATACATGTATATATGATCTACTATATACGAGTAAAATAACAGATTAAATTGTTTTAACAAGCATATACCTAAATAAACCTCATTTTTCAGGCAAACACAACTTTGGCATTAAAAGTGCATAGTACACCCACAGATATTTATGTATATACGTACATGTATACACACACATATACAGCTATGAAAAGTAAACACATTAAATGCATATGCAGCTCCGCAAAAGAAAAAGCACATTTTCCATTTGGGTGTTAGAAACGCACATATACACATATGTACATACGATACGTTATATTCGTAACCCAACAGAGAATTCAGTAGATTATAGATGAAAACAGCAACTATATATCAATCAAGAGCCCTAAATGCGAACGAAGGAATGCCTTTGGGAGATCGAATCGGCGCTAAACACGGTTAAACATAGCTAATCCCGGCTATAAACCTGCTTAAACCCACGGGTATTGCGAACAGCACTGAACTAAACTGCAGAGATTCGAAACATACCTCAGATTTGGTGCAGCGCGCTCCTCAGACCACACAACAAAATACACACAGCGTTGACAGTCCTAAACTCCGTCAGACGAATATGCTAACAGAATGCAATGCAGTCGTACAAACGGCGTTAGGTGGGATCCAGTCGGAATATCCTAAGAATAATCTTTAACACTCCGTGTGAAAAGCTGGCAAACTGTATTGGAGGACAATGATATATTATAATTATAGAACTCGCTTTTATATGGTATGTTTATTCTATAATGATATTAATAAATAATAATTATAAAAATGTTTTAAATTGATTTGCAAGAGAGGAATGATTTACAAGTTGAGTAACGATTAACACTAATTTATTTTATTTATATTATTTGTTTATATAAACACACATCATATTAACTTGTCCATGACTTTACTTAACTATGCACATCTGTTTGTATATCCATGTATAAAAACTCTTGGTTACGTATAGCTAAACCAGTACACACACACAATAGTAATGGTGTACGTTTTGAAAGGATTTCATCTGTGGAGAGTGAGTTTACCAGTTATAACGGGATACAATGGAACACTGGCTAGGGCAACGCCAACAGTAACGCAAGAGCTTGTCCTTCTTGGACTTCTCGGACCTGCCCGTGTTGCAGCTCTTAGCCGACTAGATGGGCACCATGTATGGACGTCCGATGAACTTGATCCACATCCTTGTCCCAGATTACCATGTCAGGCACAACTTACCAAGGGTAAACCAACAAAAATAACCTAAAATAACCGCTTTCTACATTGGTGTGTCGTCTAGAGAGGAGCTCACAGAGGGGCAATGCTGCACATTCCAAGGGACTTTTCGTAAACTCGACCTCAGATCTGGTGGAATAATATGGAGAACGTTGATGGTACCCGAAAACAGTGGATATACAGGAGCTGCAGTATGGGGGTAGCAGCCCCTCTATAGATACACGAAGAAACCTCATATTCGTCGCCACAGGACACCTCTACACGGTGCGTGTGTGCGCGTGTGCGTTTTCGTTAAGATGTATAGCACATATACAGGTGCCGCCGGAGGTACAAAACTGCCTGAATTCGAATGGAAATGCAACAGACTGCATACCGGAATCGGTATGCGGAGCTTCAGTGGTGGCGATGAATTTGAGGGATGGCTCAATGAAATGGTGCAGCCGTGTAGGTGGGATTGACATCTGGAGGCTGGCATGCGTTACACAAATGCCTAGGCCTGCGAATTGTCCCAATAGTCCAGGTGTGTATGTGTGTGTACGCGTGCGTGTGTATATGTATTGAGCCTTTTTATTAGGACGTGACTATGACTTTGGGGAAGCATTACTCTCCAAAATCAGTCGTCTCCATATAAAGATATAGTTGTCACTGGCCAGAAGAGTGGTATAATCTGGGCTCAAGATCGGGAAACGGTAAGTAGATTAATATATTAATATCGAAAATTTATGACCAGGTGTGCAACTGGGATATACACGAACATAGCAAACACACATTCCAGCTTACTCCTTTGCAGGAATATACCACCGGAGTATCCTGGGTTAGCAATAGATTCCGCCAGTGGGAATATTCTATGAACTACCCCCAACCCTACCAGTCAACGTGTTACGGCCCAGTGACTTTGACCAAGGATGTACTTTAGTTGGCTCGTTTGACCGTGACGGTCATGTGTACGGACTGAGCACGTACGACGGACGGTGCCGCTGTACGGAGGGTTCTCTGTGGGGCATTCTTGTGCTTTTGTTGGGTCGGGATATTCCGTGGCACCTTTTGGCCCAAGTCTTTGTTTGCGTCCTGTGTTGGTCCTCCACGATGTTATTTACTAAATCTTATATTAAATATTTTTGATATGCATATATACACAATAGACAATAGATTTTAATAAGTATATGCGATCCCGATGGTTAAAAACTATGTCCTTAATGATACTAATAGTTATATTAAGAAAATTATAAATTCTAATAATGTTAATTATAAACTTGAATCGTAAACTTCATAAAAAGTCTTTTAAAATTAAATTATCCTATTAAGGAGGTTCACTGTGAAGGAACTTAATCTGTTAGAGAATATTAGGTCTTAGTATATTTATGCAAAAATTTATTATTTATTTCACGTGGTTCACACTGAAGACGTACACTACTTATGAATAAAATAAAATAATATTTTTCTTGTCAATTTCAATTTGAATTGTATAAAAGTGTATTTTAATTTTAAAGTTCAATAAGTAAATACATTTTAAATTCATACTTTAAATTTTAATATTACATTCAGAAAGTATAAAAAAACAACAAAACATACATTCAATTTATAATATATATAAATTCTATAAAATACATGTTTTAAAGCTCCAAAATAAGACAAAGTATTACTGAAATGTTAAGAGCTGCATAACTTTATGTTTTTTACTCGCCTGTTTAACTGCATTTTCATTTTAATTTTAAAAAAATTGAATTAAAAGCTAAATGAAAGAAATATATATAAAGAAAAATATATATAGATGGCTTGTTATAAAGAAAAACTTACATATACATTTACTTACAAACACAAATATGTGTTGATGTGCATGTACATTTTAAGATGTTTAATATACATGTATATATAAATTCATAAATATAGTTTTAAATACATTTTTTGAAAGTTTTTGTAGATCATTATATACCATAATATTTTTTGATCTATGTGCAATATATTTCATGGAGATTCAACTATTAAAAAGATTTTTATTTTAAAATTTTTAATTTTTTTTTATGTAAACATAGACACGCATACATGGTGTATGTATGTATAAATAACCACATAGCAACGTAAAATATATTTTTAACCATGCACTTTTCATTACATGTTTTAAATACACATGAATATATATGTAATTAAATATACAAGCACTGATGTTTTATCCGTGCGTGTGTGAAAGACATACTCATGAAATTATTAATAATGTACTGTATTGCATATATATTATGATGTTATTATGTTATTATCATAGATAATTCTGTCACATATAAGAAAAAATACTATTATATTTTGATACATAGTAAACCATAAAAATTTTTATATTACATTGATTTTTCTATTTTAACCATATGTTGCATAATTTAATTTTAAATATTATATATATTACATTGTACAAACATATATAAATTACACATTATTAAATATCTTAAAATCACATTGTACAATTAAATGTATAAATTATAAAGTTTAATATTTTAGATTTAATTTTAAAATGGTATTGTTTTTAAATATAAATCCCTTTACTGAATTAAAATTTTAAATTTATATTTTTAAATTTGAAATTTAAATTAGTATCGTTAATGTCCCTGTGAAATTGTTATAATTGCTTTTGTCTTAATTTCACTTTGTAATGAATTTATTAATGTGAATATACAAAGATTAATTTATAAATTTTATAAAAAATTATGTTACACGTAAAATTCAATTTTAATATTATTAATTATTAAGTTATTATTAATAAGATTAACGATCTTATAAGGTTTATGAGTCTTTTAATGTACATATATACAATAATATTAATTAAGGATTCATTTAAAAATTTAATATGCTTATGAATGCCTAAGGTAATCGTAATATTTAAATATAATGCAAGTACATACAAAACTTACATTAATGTCTATATTCTAAATATAAAAAATGAAAATGATACATAAGACTTTTCAATCAAGTTCATTAACCACATCACTCTTTCAGACATATATAGGTTCACAATCATTATCCTCTTAAGAAATATATACCTTTCAGTAATCTTATGCGTTAGTACATGCATAAGAGTGAGAAAAACACTTTCACAATTGCTTAATTAGAAAATCATTATTGAAAAGTTTATGAAAATTAAAGTGATACTGCCAAAGATTAATTTGATACCATTTAACTCAATAGGAGACAACTCTAATTCACCTTGATTATTTATAAATCTTAAGGATAATATTTAAAAATAATTAATATTTATCTACCAAGATCAGTTGTTACACGTGAACAATTCTATATTGCACTTTTGAGATAATAACTAAAACATAGGGAAACTTATTAAAAGACCATTGAAAACTTTCTCCTCATATTGTGTATAAAAAAGTTTTAAATTAAAAATTCTATATATAATAAAATTAACTTGATTTAAAAAAATACATTGGAAGGTACATTGGGGCATGTGTACTAGTTTTATAAAGAATTATAAATTTGATTTTAATTTTGTTACTCATTAAGTTATTAATAGGATTAATGCTCTTGTAAGATTTGTGAATCTCTTCGATGTACACACAGAAGTTGATGATTTCCAAATAAATAAATGACATAAGTATGATATATACTCTAATATATTCTTTAAATTGCTTGTGTGTCTGCTCCATTTAACCCATTATAAAATACGCTACGTGGGAAATGTATGTGTCTTGAATGCATTCTTCCTCAACACCTGTAACAAAAGTACTTCATTAGATAATATAACACAAAGCATTTTAAGGTATGAGGATAGTTCACTCTCACACGCCCGCACGCACAGCATTAAGTAATAAAGAAGTTTACCTTTCACTAGTTGTCACCAAAGTACTTGTTCCTCATTTCATCAGTAAGAATGGGTTCTACCAGCGTACTTTGTTGGATGAGGATTTCCCCCCATAAACAAACATAGTTAACATTAAACCCATCTAATATGTACGACGTGAAGTTATATTCCAACCCATTACATTTTGCTATACGAAGCTGAAATAAGTATGTAACATATAGTAATTATATTCAACTAATATATCTTTATTAAACTTTATTATGCACTGTGACATCCTCTCTCAACCCTCACTTGAAATGTCGATGCGGCTCTCCTTCTTAGCAAACGGTTCCTCCCACAAGCCATCGTCCCATTCATAGTACAAAGGAACATGGCCACCCGAGTCCCAGTCATAGTACTGAGAAGCATAGCCACCGGAATCCAAAATGTGGGATCGGATTGAGTTGCGTTTGATAGCTTCAATGATAGGTTGATCCACTACAGACTCTTCTGGTTCTATCCTGTCCTCTAGTTTATCATTCCACCGTAAAGTAGCAACCATGAAGTTCTTGTGCAGTGTAAACCAAAGCCGACGAATGAGTGGATCCACACGGCGTCTCCACAAATTGTCAGGTGTAAGAGCGTTAACAGCCTTGCCAAATTTCCAAAGCCTGTATACGCAAAAGGATCCTCCAAGGACTGTTGTGACTATCATGTTAGCTTGTAGCTTGAACACCTTTGGTAACACTGCCAAGCCAGCCGACGCAAAAGCAGCAAGAACAAAGATTATGGAGATGACAAGCAAGATAGCAGCTCGGACTAACAACCTCCTAATATTCTCCACCAATTGTAAATCGAAAACTGCAACGTTCGGTAACACCCCGGTGACCCCAGCCAGAGCACTAGCCATGCTAAAAAAGAAGGACAAGCTGTTTAACACCCAAAATGTCTGTACGTCCCCCCTGTTGATGGCCACATACTTAAAACTGAATTTGGGTGGCGGTCGCTCATGGGATACTGAAGTGGGGGCTGTAAGACACCAGAAATGTGACGGTCGCAATCAATGCAGCTCCAACCAGGATCGCATTGAGTGCATCAACGTACCAGTCCCGATCCCTCTGCAGGTTCTCGTAGTACTTATCCCACTTGAGGTAGTCCAACATATCATCGTATTTAGTCGAGTGCAATGTTGTATACCAGTAAGGTGGCTTTCCAGACTTGTCAACCACATCCCGTTTGCACCTTTTGTCGTCACAAAGCTCCTTGATTATCTCCTTGTCACCAAAGATGACTGCCCAGTGTAACGCTGTCCGGCCAGTGCTGTTGCCCACATTGTTGGGATAGCCCTCTAACACCGCCACATCTTTGCTTGTGTCTTTAGTCTGGTTGCTAGTAAGCTCCTTAATGAATGCTATGATGTTGGCTGTCGACTCTGTGGATCTTGTTTCTACTTCCTCTCCAGCTTCTGGTTCAGTTGATGTTGATGTATGGAGTACTTTTGCCTTTTGCTCAGCTCGGTGGAGACGTGCCATCCAGTAAGCCAGAGGTACATCATGCACCAAATCACCCTTGAACTTATCCACGGACCTTAAGTTGTTTCGTTTATCCTCCATTATATTATTTAACTCAGAGTCGTCGATCATCATTCTAGAAGATAATTCAGCTTGCAACAAATCATGTACCTGAGATGGTCGCATGTGACTCACCAAGCGTCTTGCAAACTCTAAGCCTTTTTTGTCCCCACTTTGTAGCACTCTTTTGAAATTGGACTGTAGTTGCTTATGAAGCTCCTCATTTTCTTCCATTACTGCCAAAAGTTTCTCTACCACACCCACCCTACTAAGGTCAGCATTGGCACGCATAGCAGCAAATTCCAACGGTCGAGATCGATGCAACAACTCCTGCACAAATGTTTTGTTGTGTACCTTTTGTAGCTCATCTGCAAGTTTTGAAGATGTGGTAGCATCACCATAGGCAGCCGCACATGAAATCAAACTCGGACTCAGTCTGAGCTTTCCATCATAGACTCCTTGCACTGTCTCCTGGCATGCAAGATCCAAAAGTTCGCCATCGAGATTCAGATGATCTTCAAGAAACTTCTGAATGTCATCTGTAAATGGATTCTTTCCTTTGCTAATATGGGCAATTAGCAAAGCTTTCAATACCCGACAAGAACGTTCCTTGTTGTCAGGGCAATGACCTAGAATTGACCAGAACCAAGGCGGCAATTTTTCCACTTTGTCTTTTACTTCCGAATCAATTTGGTCCTTGTTGTTCTTTTCTGCTCCCAGCAACCAGTCAATAGCTGCTTCGTTGGCATTCCATGCTGCATAGTGTAAAGGACTAAGACCAGCCAAGCCCGTTAACTTGTTAACATTGTAGTCCGTCCCAAGTGAATCACATATGAGTCGTAAAACAATTGGAGATGCGCTTCGAGCAGCAAAATGCAATGGTGTCACGCCTGCATTATCCTCTTGAGCTGGATCAGCACCTTTTTTCTCAATTAGATATTGAACCAGCATGTAGTTGTTGTCTGCTACAGCAAAATGCAAAGGTGTTTGCCCGTACCAGTTTTTAACTTTGTTGACGTCGTTGCATGATGAACCAACAACATCCAACAGTCGCTTCAAAATATGAAGAATCCAATTCCCTCCAATTGCAGCTGCATGAAGAGCAGTGTTACCTAGGAACAACTCGTCAGGTGCCATAATATCTTTGATTTTGACAGCTTCTTCAGTATTTTGATGGAGCAAAGTTTCCACCAAATACTCGTTTCTTAATTCACAAGCAATGTGTAAAGTGCGACCCTTGTCAAGAATATCTGTAAAGTAATCTTGTGAGCATCATTTCGAAATGGTGTAGTGTAGTAAACATACCTTTCATTTCTTGCACCTTGATATTCATTAGCTGTAATAAACTTTCGAGTTGTCACCCTCCCACCAATAAGCAGCAGCTACGTGTATGGGTGTTGCATTCACATGATTGCGTTGAAGTAGAAGGTCGGGACCACATAGCTCAACAATCTCCTTGATCATGGTGTTGCTATATCTCGAAACAGCAAAGTGAAGAAGGTTGTTACCATTCTCATCTACCTGTCGAATTGCATTCTCCGCTTCAGCACCCAATTCCAGCATCAACATTTTTAAAATGTCATTGTTGCCACCACGTATAGCTGCACGAAGAAGGTTGTCACCATTCTCATCTATCTGTCGAATTACATTTCTGCTTGAGCACCCAATTCTTAGCATCAACATTTTTAAAATGTCATTGTTGCCACCACGTACAGGTGCATAAAGAATGGTGTGGTTTTGTTTAAGAATCGCTTCCTTTGCTCTGTCACCAAGCTTATCCATGAGTGATTTGAATACACCCACATCGCCTCTTTCAATCGCTTTATGAAGGACCGTTTTACCTGAAATGTCTTCTTCAAGTATTCCATCTGGGGCATGTCCACCTAGCTTCCATAAGATTAAATTTACAATGTCAACGCTACCATCACGAACGGCTACATGAAGAACTGTCTCTCCCCGCCTGTTTTTCTCATTGATGATATTGGGTGCTTGACGACCTAGCTTAGCCATCGCAACCTTGATAATGTCAAGCCGACCATAACGAACAAATTCATGAAGCACTGTGTCCCCTCGAGAATCCTTTTCACATATCACACGCTTTGCTTCGGTTTCCAAGCTTGCCAAGCAATACTAAGAGAACATCCTTCTCTCTATGAAGGCAGCTACATGAAGAACATTGCGGTCGTCCTTGTTTTTCTGCTGGATTGCATCTTTAGAACCTTCATCTCCTAGTCTCTCCAAGAGAAACTCCACAATGCTAACATTACCTTCATAGCAGCTGTATGAAGGATTGTGTCACCATCATTGTCTTTGTCACGATGAATTTCATAGTCATCGCTCAGCCTAGACATTATCTTCTTGAAAACTTGTATGTCCCCACCTTGAGCAGCAAATGAAAGAACTGTTCTACCAGACTTATCTGTTTGAAGAATTTCATCTTTGGCTTGATCGCCCAATTTAGAGAGGAAGATCTAGATAGCCTTCAAATTACCAATCCAGGCAGCAAGATGTAGAACTGTCCTGTTTTCATCGTCCCCTCTGAAAATCACATCCTCGAGTTGATCCTCCAGAGAGTCAATCAACACCATAAGCATTCTCCACATCTCTCCTCAAAACAGCCGTATGGAGCACTGTGAGGCCATATGAGCCATCTGGTTCGCAAATTCCGTCTTTGGCAGTATCACCTAGCTCATTCAAAAGAAACCTCAGAACATCAGCATTTTCCGGCAACATGAAGAACCGTGTCACCAATCGCTGTCCTTTCAAGTATTTTTGTTTTG